>CM046381.1:15698474-15726474 GCA_025413485.1 Ficus microcarpa | reverse complement strand
AAGGAATCTTTCCATGGAAAGAATTATTAGACAAATCAAGGAATTCGAGCATACTCAAATTGCAAAACAGAGTTGGTATCTCTCCAGTTAGTTGATTGTTCGAGACGGAAAAACCGACCAGAGAAGGCGGAAGGAGTGGGAGATGGCCTTGAAGAATGTTGGAGCGAAGGTCTAAAAACTGTAAGCTTCTCCATGGAATTTGTTCTAGACGTGTCAAAAAGTTGTGAGAGAGATTCAGATAAGTCAATGAACTTCCTTCCCCATTTCCCAGCCATTGAGGAACTCTGTTTTGAAGTTGGTTGTTGGAAAGGTCTAGGTATTCTAGTCTTTCTAAGCTTCTAAGAAAACTTGGGAACACATTAATATTACACGAAGCCAAACCTAAGAGTTGAAGCTGGGGGAAGAGACTATTATTGGCATAACTGTTTAAATTCAATGAGAAATTGTTGAAGGAAAGTACAAGAAACCCAAGATTTTTCAACTTTGAGAACTTTTGCAACTCCAAAATTCCACTTAAATTATTGCCGGAGAGATCTAGAAACGAGAGGTCATCTTGTTGGAAAATTGAGCTTGGGATTTGGCCATTGAGGTTATTATTTCTCAACCCAAGTAACTGCAAAGATCGAGATTTGAATTCTTCAAGGCAGCCAGTGACGTGATTGTTTCCGAGACTTAAGTGAACTAGAGATGGAAGGGAAAATATCCAAGAAGGTATAGAACCGGTAAGGAAGTTTCCAGATAAGGAGAGAATTGTTAAATTCAATGGAACAAGGATTTGACTTGAGTTAGTACTATCAATTTCTGGAAGCTGACCAACAAAACTGTTGTCAGAGAGGTCTAAAATAGTGAGTTGTGATAATAGAGTGAGGTTAATTGTCAATTGTGGGTATGATCCTCGAAAACTGCAGTTGGAGAGAGACAACATCTCCAAAGTCTTGGCACTTTTCATCAGATATTGTAAATCTATAGATATTTTAGTGCGGGAAAGACTCAATACCGTGAGTGAACTGCTCCAATTAAAGGTAGGCAAAGAACCAACAAGATCAAAGTTGTAATCTAGGTTGACCCATCGGAGGTTTGGTAGGCGAAAAATGTTCTCCGGGAAATTCCCCCGCAACTGAGATGACAAAATGTAAAGTTGCTCCAGAGATGAAGATATATTCATCAAGGAAGCAACCGGCTCAACATCAACCATATCCAATCCAAATAGGCTTAGTTCCTCTAGGTTGGTTAGGTTTTGCAGCATTCGTTTGAAGACATATTGCTCCAGCTTTAACTCGATCAATTTCAAGTGAATATCTATAGAAGAGATGACAAATACAACCAGTTTGGAGAGGTGTGAGAGTTCAATAGGGACTTTACCGGTAAAATTGCTGCCAAGGAGCAGAAGATGTGTCATGTTGTTGAAACCACCGATTTCAGGAGGAATTGGAGAGCCACAGAAATCAACATCTTGGAGAAATAAAGACTGTAGATGCAGAAGGGAGAAAAGAGTGCTGTTGGAATGTAGAGGTCCTTGTAGGAAGCTTGAACGCAGGTCCAGACCAGTTACATGACCCGAATCGCTATCACACGAGACCCCCGCCCATTCACAACAATTCGTGCCATTCCGCCAAGAGACTGTGGTTGATCCATTTGGGACAGAAAATGAGTTCTTGAATTGGAGCAAAGCAGAGCTCTCAGTAGGATGACACATAGGAGGTGGAAAAGGAGGAAAAGGAAAGGATGAAAGAGATGATGAGTGGAGAGATTGGGAGTGAAGGAAAAGGGAAAGGAGAAACATCAATGATGACCAGCCCATCCTACTTCTCTATTGTGAAAAGCCAAGAAATGAACACACCACTCTGTTTTCGTCAGAAATGCCAACCTTACTTTTATTGGATGTATTTTGTGGGTTTGGATTCATTTAAATCTGCATCACATCCTATGTATATAAAAGAATAGATAAAATTTTACTGTTCATTTTTGGTAATAAAAAAGGGTGCGTTTTGGTGTTTTTTTTTTTTTTCACTCTCCGTATGGGTTTAGTCAACAATTGTAGACAGTTGTTCACGATACTAACCGTGTAGGTGTAAGATCTAGCTGTGTAAAAGCATGTTCAAACAGTTACTCATGTCCCCTGCTTTTTTGCCTTTTTTCCTTTTTTTTTCTTTTTTAATTTAACTGTATAAAAATGTAACTTATATTCCTTGCATGCAATTGTTGACTCTGTTTATTTATTTAATTTTTATTTTGTATTTTCATTTTAACATTGTCAAACATATTATCAAGGTTAAAATATGATTTAAAAATTGATTCCTTTTAAATATGTATCCACTTTTTTTTTTCAGGTTATTTTAGTCACGTATAGAGAACTTTTTTTGAAATTATTATCCCAGTTATACATCTTATTTTATTCTTAGGGCCCGTTTGGGGCGTTAGTTTGAACTGATATATTTTAGTTCAAACTGAACCTTGCTCCGTTTGGTGTCCAGTTTAGGCTGAACTTGCTTCTGAACCGTTATACAGTTCCTGAGCAGTCCTTCACTGTGAAGGAAGTTTGTCTGAGCAGATTACACGCCCAGAGCTTCAAGGTAGATGGTACTGGCCCTTTTTATTTCAAACTCTCCCCATCTTCAACCACAAGTCGTCTCCTTCTCAAACTTTGAACTGATTTTCCTCAGCCCATCTACCGAACAAATCAGCCCCGTCCCCTTCGACAACGCCTGATCCCCAACCGCCGGCCACTCCCTCATCCGGTGAGCCAAGCGACGGTGCCCGTAGTTCAATCGGCCTCCAACCCCGTTGATGAGTTAAAATTTAAAGCTTTCTCTCTCTACTTTCTCTCTCCTGTTTCTCTCTCCTGGGTTTTGGCTTTGGGTGAAAATTTTTTTTCTGCAATATTAACACATTAATAAGAAATTGTGTTGAGAGCAAGCGGTTTGGCCATTTGTGCGAGAGAGTGAGACCGAGAAACCATGGCCGCAGATAGCCATCCATGGCCGCAGAAAGAGGAAGCATTATGTTGGAAGCTCCATTTCATTGTCATTTTCCATCTTCCATATTTGTTGTCGTTTTATGTTGGTCTTCTTTTATTATTGTTGGTCTTTTCCATTTCATTATTGTTGGTCTTCTTTTAACAAATTGTTGTCGTTTTCCCTCTTTCATTTGTTGTGGAAGTTTTTGTGCTAAACGGCAATAAATGCCACTCGAACAGGTTAAGGAAATAGTGAAAAAATATGAACTAGCTATAGCTCACCTTCTCTGAAATCTGTCTCCTCTTTTTTTTTTTTTTTTTTTTGGGTAAAAAAAAAAAGGTCTAATCAGCCAGGATGCCTTGATTAGAAGAGAAAATGAGAAATTGAAGAATCATTTTCCTAGATATTGGTTGAAATAAATTAAAAGAAAAAGAAATTTGTATCTTTTTTATGAATGGTGAAAAACCATTTAGTTGGAGTTAAGATAAGTTGGAGTTAAGATAAGTTAGAAGTGAAAAAGTACCATTTAGTTGGAGGTCAAAATTTATATTGGATATAAATTTTGTTGTATTTTCAGTAAAGGGAAAAAATTGAAGTGAAAAAATACCATTTAGTTTGAGTTAAGATAAGTTACCGAACACGAAAATCAAAAAAATTGGTTAACTCAATTTTTCAACATCCAAACAGGGCCCTTGTTTTTCTTCAACTTTTTAACTCAAACTTTTTTACCAAACAACCAACTCAAACTAAACTTTTTATTTCAAACTTTTTACCAAACACTCAACTTTTAAACTAAACTTATTTTAACTCAAACTAAACTAAAATATTTCAACTCAAACTATCACACCAAACTCCCCCTTAATGTTAAATATATTAAAGGACATAAACTGTTGTTTATTTCATAATTGCCTTGTGTACTTCCATTTTGGTATTCTTTCTCTTTTCTTTTCTTTAAATCATTTTTTTTTTCATCCTTTGTTAGGGATTGAAAATTGACTTTTCTTTTTCTTTTTTCTTTCTTCTGGAAAATTTTTTTTAAAAAAATATTGTTCATTAACATTTTCTTTGCTTTAATAAGCCATGTTCTCAATTATTTTCATTTTTATTATGATTCTGACTTGAAAAGATTATGAGTTATCTTTGTAATTTCATTTGTGTCTGAATCATATGATAAAGCTAGTAGCTTTAGAGTTCATAGAATTTCAAAACTTGATTTTTCATTACTTTGAAATATTACTAATAAATTTCATTCTTCTATACATACATATATATATATATATATATATTTTGCCATGTTTGGTTTTGAGTTCATTTATGGTAATTAATCGAGTAGAAAAATTCATAATTCATTGATTGAATTTTTTTTTTTTGGACATTTTAATGGGCTTACTCTGGGTTAGAATTCTGTTTATGAAATTATAGATGATTTTGTGTCTTAAATAAGTTAAACAAAATTTAATTTCTGTCTGCTAAGTTCGAATTTCCTCGATTTAGTAAAAAAATATTGATTTTTTGTTAAAGATTCAATTTCTCATATTTGATTTTAACATATTGAATTGGGAAAAATCATTATTGTGTAGTTCTATTAATACATTCCTTTTGACTCTCTGCATATCCCTCTTTAACAAATTCTTTAATTAAAAAAAAAAAAAGACCCTTAAACAAAATGACATAAAAAAGACAACTATTATAAACTTAATTATGTAAATAAAAATTTACCAAAAATAAGTTTATATTCATTTTTCTTTCCACACACACCTAAAAATCAAATCCCCAAATAAACAGCGTATAAACGTTATTATTTTAAAACCTATAATAAAATCCTAATTTTTGCTTTTACACCCATAAAAGAAAAATAAAAAAATAAAAAAATAAACTTTGTTAGTTGGTTTCTAATTTAATTACTTGTTGTTATATCAGTCCTGCCCCCCCCCCCCCCCCGGCCCTTTTTTTTGGTTCGTTGTTGTATTGTCCAAAGTTTTACGTTAGTCCTTTTTTTTTTTTTTTCCTCATTGTCTTGTGTTTTTTTTTTTTTTTTTGTTTTATTTTCCAAGATGTTTCGTTTGGTTTTTCTTTTTTTTCTTTTGTATTATTGGCTTTCATTGTTCTCGTTGGCATTATAATAGTTTGGTTATTGATTCTTTACTATGCATATATATATAGTCTTAAATCCGATACCTAATGATATCAAATTATGTGAATTTCAGTTATTAGGAATGTGAATTCATACAAAAGGAAATGTAACTAAAGCGATCATGAATTCTCTTTATTTTACATTTCTTTCTGCATGAGTTTACATTCCTAATAACTAAAGTTTATTTTTACAGAAACTGAAGTTCACATTGTCAAATACTATCATGAACTGGATTTAAGACCATTCTTATATGTGTGTATATATGAAAATCTTTTGTTGTTTGTCGTCTCTTTTCAATTTTTTTTCTAGCAAAATTTTTATTTAACCTACAAATATATTAAGCGCTTTTTAATTTAAATGTTTTCAAATATGTTTAAAATATGATGTCTCTACTTAATATAATACTTTTTTTCCCCTCTTCAGCTTATCAAATAGATCATATACAAACGAATTCACTATTTCTCAATGTAAAATTCCCCAACCTATTATTTTAGTTAGTTTGTTTTGTTTTAAGGAATCTGAAAATATGAATTATAGGTTATAACATGACGTCTTTTTTTTCTACTAATTATTATTGTTATTATTTTTTGTAGATATTCAGGAGTATGACATCAAAATAAACCAAAAAATAAAAAAAGTGGTGTGAAAAGAAATTTGATGTAGAGTGCTTTTATTTTATAGAAATAATTAGGGATAATTTTGGAATTCATGAGAGTGTAATAAGCAAATCTAATCCTTTTGAATTTAATAAGGGTGTGTGTTTAGAAGGGATGGAGTCAAGAAAAGTTTGCCAATGAAACCACCTATCTGTTTTTGGATATGATATCTAATAAGAAAGAGAGGAATGTATTCATATTTTTCACATACTATAAATATTTTTAAAAGAATTTCTATTAATCTATTTCATAGAATACTGATAAAATTATATTATATATAGATTATTGACTCTTGTAATGAGCCCATATTAGCATAAAAAAATAATTTTCTTAATAAAAATGTCAATATGCAAGTTTCACAAAATAACAAAATGAGTTGTATTTTGTTATTTGAAGATATTAGAATGTTTCTTATATTATGTCGTATATATTATCATGGTTCTACGATGAAATTAATTGTAACTTTTTAACTTGTACTCTTATCGATATAAACTCTTAGGTCTTTTAACAAATTTTTTTTAATTTTTTTATATTACAATTTTTTTTTACACTATAAAAATTTCAATTATAACTCAACACGTGCACGACTAGTTTTCATAAACGTCTAGATAGGAATACATATTTTAAAAAAAATATCTATTTTTTATTTTATTTATAAAAATGTCTACAATAATATTTATAAAGATAACATTACACCTGAATAAAAAAAAATTGAAACAAATGAATAAAAATTGCTAAAAAAATAAATATAAATGGTTTAGAAGAGATCAAATAAGCATATTTATTACAATTGGAAAAGATGACCCATTGTTGTGACAATCATCCATTCTTAAAAGAAAAAGGGTAGGGTGTGAAGTTTCATATTATTTGGGGGTGGATTTAGGTGATTGTTCATAAGAAACCACTTTCTAATGATATAAGGTTTTTTGAGATAAAGACCTAAAGTAAAACTGTACAAAATAAGGCCCAAAATTAGCAATATCTTACCAAATATAGGCATGGTCATTTCAAATGATATTAGAGCTTATAACCAACTTCTAGTATGGCCAATGACTATGTGGAGCCCCAAAGAAAGGGATGATTGTGACAATATCAATCCATACAAGTAAAAGGATAAACTGTGTAATTTCCCATTACTTAAGGATAGATACATGTGATAGTTTATAAGTAAATAGATTATCTTTTAATGTTATGAGACCCTTTTAGGAGAGAGCCTAAGAACAAAACTGTACGAGCAGACAACATTATACTAAAAAAAATAAAATATATGTGTTGTTGTAATTATTGTATAACACTACGTTTGAAGAGTCACCACTCACAAAAAGGTCCACAAGAATAAATGAGGAGATCTCAAAATCAGATTTAGTCAAGTAATGATGACTTTGATTCATTCAACATGCACCATTTTTCCAGCTTCTTAAATTAGGTGGTCCATTATGGTTTCATATATGATTTGGAAGTGTCTTCGTTTAGGTCACGCGGTTTACTTGACTACATTAATTAGAAGAATTGACATTTTTCCTTGTTGCAAATATGTTGGCTATTCCACTAGGAAAATAATTATAAAAAGAAATAAAAGTTGGGCCATTCTGGCAAACGAGAAATTAACTAACATGTTAAAACGACAACAAAAAATGAATTTTCGAGCCGTTGATGAACATGGGCGGGCTCCATGGGTTCATTGGCCGACTCCAAACTTCAAAGCTAACGTTGTGTGTTTGCAATGCATGAGTCAAAGTTAGAAAAGTGCGCAACATGGATTTCAAAGACATCCACGTGAAATCTTATACAAGTTCACAATTTATATCAATCAAGTCAGCGATCCAAGTCTTTGCAAGGAGACAAAAGAATATCATTACAGAAAAATAGAGAAATAGCCATAATTTAGACACCTCCTTATAATTTTTCACGATCTAACATCAAAACTAATAATTTTGCCATTTCATATTTTTAAAAAAAAATTTATTTCCTCTAATTTTCAATTTTAAATTCCCATTTTGTCCCACTGCACATATTTGTGTTTTCACATGCACTTTTTCATTTCCATATTTTTTCTGTCTTCAGTTCTCTTTCTCTCTCACAATCGCAGCCCTCTCTCTTCTCTCCTTTTCTCTCTCATCGCTCTCTCTATAACGGGCTAACTTTTCAGACCGTTAACTAACTTACTTATTCTTAATTTATTTAGTCTTAACACTTATTTATATTAGGTTCCAAAAATATATATATATATATATTTACATACAGATTATACTTGTACTTGAAGAGGTTAATAAACTAAAATTTTAACTTAAAAAATTTAAATTTCTAAATAATAAATATCTTATTCAAATTTGTACTTAAATAACATTTAAAAAACTATAACGTCATGTGAATTCAAAAAAAAGATTATAAAATCTTTTTCTCATAAAGTACTCATATTAGTTTAATAGTACCAAAATATTATGTTTGTGGTGTTATCCCACTCCTTTCCTTCATCACCTCCACACTGTTTCATCAATCCAGAAAACATCTAAGTGGCAAGCTGTCTTCCCACGTTACCTATAGCATGAATACACACGTATGAGCTTTCGCTCCGCAAGTACAAACAACATGTCACAAAACACTTTCATGAAATTATTTCATTATACATAACAACATGAATGTTCAAAAATACATGTGATGTATATGTGTTTAATTATGCTTCATTATATACATATATTGTCTACTTAAGGGTCTCTATGTCGTACCCATATGCGCGCAACCAATAAGGAGTTGGGGGAGCAACCTTCTAATCACCTCTAGAGTTATAACTTATAATTTTCGTTCTTATCATGTCCTTTTATTAATTGGAGTTTGGTACGATACTTATTCCTATCTTTCGTTAGCTTCCATCTTATTAATTGTGACAACGTGAATATTTACATGTCTAACATGAATTCTCTTAAGGATTGCTGTAACTTGAAAAGGATTGAATCCTAACACTCACACACAGACAATCTCATGTGGATCCTATCAAATTGACTGTACAGACCATTTGTGAAGAATTAATCCCATTAATTGTGTGGCTTATTCATGATGTTGGATATTTTCTTCTTCAGTCTGAACTTGCTCATTTCAATGTCGGCTAATATATCCCATGTCAATTATAAGTGGTCCATGACTTACTAAAAAATAATAACTATCATTTGATACGGATACAAAAAAAAGAGTCCCTGAAGTGGAGCAAAGCAGAGGTTAAATCAAATGAGTCAAAGTCTAAGCAGCCAATAAAACCGTGTATTACATAATTTGGAAAGGCCAAACCGTGTATAGAATCGACAATAAAACCACCGTATCTGGGGGAAAGAGTTAAATCAAATGAGTTAAAGTCTAAGCAGCCAGACAAACAAATATTGAGTGTATGCCAGGTTATAAATCACCATTAATTTAGCATTTTTTTTCTTTTTTTCCCCTTCGAAATAATTAATTTGTCCTATCAACTTATTCTGGTCCACAACTTGAAAATTTTCAACTTCTACCTGGATTTATTTCAGACTTAGCAATATTTAGTAATAATTAATCCTAAAATAATTTGGAATTGAAAGAAATAACATATTATGGTTTGCAAAAACAACATTGATAAAGAAATTTATGACATCCCGTATTATCGAACTGTAAAAAACATGATAATTACTTGTTTTGACTAATTATCTTAGTTGATCTTACTTGTGTTTCAAAATTGGACAAAATACAATATTACATTATTCAATGTACTAATATTATGTATTTAACGAACCGTAAACCGTGCAAAAATATTTATGCAAATAAAAATCATAGCTCAGTTATATAATTTAAAAAAAAAAAATCATGAATGAGGAGTGCTAGCCAGAAGACAACAATCATGGAAAAATGAGGAGTGCTAGCGGCAGGTCTCTCAAAAAATTGCTCCTACACTCTACATTCAAATATTGCCACGTGTCAAGCTTTTCCCCTCAAAACTTGTCAGCAATATGAGCTTAACATCAGGCCTTGTTTTTATGATATATTACATGAATGCCATTTCTGTTACACTGTTTTTCCTTCTTTTTTTTTTTTTTAGAAGACTATTACATCGTTTTTTTTTTTTTTAATTTTTTAAAGGTATTACGTCATATTTGCAAATGGTGAGAAAAGGAATATAAAGAGGAGAAGTAGAAACAGAAGGGAGAGGGACATTGAAGCCATATCTTCTTGGCAGCTAAAATGGTGATAATTGTATGCAAATGCCAGCTATGTGCTCGCATTTAACTCTATCAAGTCATCTCTAGGTCTTCGCAAGACGACAAACTCCTCTCAAGTCTTTCATTATAATAATAATTATTATTATCATTTATTATTTTAACTTAAAAAGACGTCCTACGTTTTCTGTACATCAAATTAAATCTAATTTATCAAACATCTTAGCCTGTCCTCCACCTGACACGTTTTACTGATCTAGCCTCCCCTCACTTGACACGTCCCCCAGTCAATTGTTAATTGTTTCTTTTGGTTACTGTCCCTATTTGTCCTTTCCATTTTTTTTTTCTTTAGTATATAATATAATACATAAAACATACGTCTATCTTTAAATCATGCAGATTAATATTACATAAAGATGTATATATGATATGACAATACTATTGGAAAAAAGTTCTATATATTAATTTTATAAGTAAACGTAACCTAGTTTAATTAAAAATGCTAACAAAAAAAACTGCAATTAACTTGATGGTGAATATTATTAGTATTATTAGATTTATATTGATGCAAAATGTTTATTTAGAATATGTGAAATTGAGTTAAGTTATCTTTTGTTAGTTTAGATCTCTATAAATAGCTCAACAAATTTAATATATATATATATATATATTTTGCAATAGCAATAATTATTTGAAAGCTTAGCTGTCTCTCGCTGTGTGACAAATATGCGTTCCAGATGAGTACCGACATGAAGATCAAGTCAATATATAAGTTTCTCTCAACATCAATAAAGTCTTTTTTCTTTTTTCTTTTTTTTAAAATATATTTCTTTCCTTCTCGTATGTTTGTTAATTTACGTACAATCTCTCTGTTAAAAATAAAATTTAGAACGAGTATACATGTCTTATCACAACAATATTATGAAGACTACAGGCAATTCCTGCCGTGGCCTTTGTGGATATTTTTATTTTAAACTCTGCATAAAGGTTATCAAAAACATATACCATGTGTTTTAGATATTCTCAAAATTATAACTTTGAATATCATTCTCATATCAAATTTATAACTTCTCTTGACCAGATATGTATTAGGAGGTATAAAGTGAATAAGATGATTAGCAATTTCATGATATATTTTAAAAGATAAAGTCATCATTTAAATGGTTCAAATTATCAACATTTGATCTATAGAAGGTAAGAATTTGATATCAAATTGGATCTAAAGTATAATATTGAGAACAAAGAATTATATTTTTATATTTATATGCTTCATATTTTTTTATTTGCTCAAAATGCAAGGTCTAAAATTGAAAATATCCCAAAAAATTCAAAAAAACTAATTTCTTTTAATGAAGGCGTATTTAAAAAAAAATTAGTGCCAATCTAATTGATTATAATTGATTTTAGGTCTAAAGACATAAACAAAGAATGTATATTATGTGTATGTACAAAAAGTAATAAATAGAATATAAACGAATAAAATTGACAGAACGAAAAATTTTTTTGAAAGAAAATTTTCCAACATCACTACAAAGGCTCCAAGAAAGACACAGAGTGGATTCTCTTTTTCATCATCTTCCACTTATATATATATACACACACACTTATACACACACTTCATGTCATGATGACTTTAGACTTTAGTTGGAAAAAAATATAAGATAAATTTAAACAATAGCAGCCAGAAGTATAAGTACGGCATGTTTCACATTTTGCCCCAGAGTCTTTGGTCTTTATACATGTTTTTATCATCTCATGTCTTGATTAGATAATATTTTAAAGCATCAAATTTATATTGGATCAAGCACCATGAATGAGTCCTTCATCAGTAGTACAAAATTTGACGGCAAATCAACTTATAGGCTGTGATCAATCCATTAATTCCACTTAGATAATTTTCAATTATATAGATAATTATACTAATTGATTCCCCTTTTATAGCTTGCCATGTGAGACTTTTTCATTTAATGTGGAGCAAAATAGCAATACTTTATCCATAAACAGGGAACGTGATTACTTGCTATCATCACCAAATTCAATCAACAATCGACAACCCCACTTCTTTCTTTCTTTCGTTTTTTTTTTTTTGTTTTTTTGTTTTTTTGTTTTTTTTGTTTTGTTTTGTTTTTGTTTTTGTTTTGTTTTGTTTTGTTTTGTTTTGTTCTTTTTTTTTTTTTTTTGAGATATATATAATAATAAACAACTGAATTGGACCCTTGAAAAAGAAATAGTCAACTAAAGGCCATCAATTGTTTTCGCATAAATATCCAACTCCAAACTATACAAACCAATTGTCAAAGAACTATGTAAACCAAGTACTTTTAGCTAGTAGAAAAAGAACAACAACCATAAACGCCATAAATTTTGGAGAGCGACAATAAGAAGGTAAAAAGACGTTATTGATGGAAAAGAAAAGAATTTTGGAAAATGACGGACAATATTCCGAAAAACCATATGTAAGATACAAGTAACAACATTTTAAGAGAACTCTTCTTTAATCTAACAGAATTAAATCTGGATCTCTTATAAATAGCGGCCCCCACCAGATGAGATCACATGCAAGTTGAATTTTATTTTCTAAATTTCACTCTTTCAAAACAAAGAAAAAATTTTCCAAATTTCAAACAGCAATAACCAACTATTACTATTTTAATTATCTTCTTTGGTACGTCATCATATAATTAATTACTTCTAATTAGTAACAATAACTTCTTAGAATACATACTTGCTCCACATTTGACCTTTAATATAAATTTAATAGGTCTGACTATCATAACATTACTTGAATGTACAGTTTCGACTTGTCCGTTAACAAACTGCATCTACAAATGTAGCACGAAAATGAAAAGTACTCAAATCCCTTACCGAAAATGATTATTGTTTGTGCGTAATGACAGACTATGCGATCTATATGCATATCCATAGTTTATAGGAAAAGGTCTGACATGGTATTACATAATTTGGAAAGGCTAAACCGTGTATGGATGTACTTGTTATTTTTCAAGTACTTGTAATTTCATGCTACTTCAATTTACAAGCTAGAGCCATACTCCATGTAATTTTTGTAACTAAGCATAAAATGAATCTACTTACATTTGCAAAACAGTATCACAAAATACAATATTACATTATTCAATGTACTAATATTATATATTTAACGAACAGTAAACCATGCAAAAAATATTTATGCAAATAAAAAGCATAGCTCCATTATTTACTTTCAAAAAAAAAAAAAAAAAAAAAAAAACAAGCCATAGGACAACAATCATGCAAAAAAGAGGAGTGCTAGCGGCAGGTCTCTCAAAAAATTGCTCCTACACTGTGCATTCAAATATTGCCACGTGTCAAGCTTTTCCCCTCAAAACTTGTCAGCAATATGAGCTTAACATCAGGCCTTGTTTTTATGATATATTACAAGAATGCCATTTATGTTACACTGCTTTTCCCCCTTTTTTTTTTTTTTTTAAGAAGAGTATTACATCGTTTTTTTTTTTAATTTTTTTAAAGGTATTACGTCATATTTGATTAAACTTCATCAGCATTACTTAAAAAGGAAAAAAAATCCGATCAGAGTACTTTTACAAGAGTTTCAGTATACAAATTTTTTTTTTTTTAAAAGAGAAAATTGATGAGTCCAATTATAGCGTTATTGTAGATACAACACCTTTTTCCTTTAGTTTTTTTTTTTTTTTTGATTTGGGAATCTTTTATTTGATTTGATTTTATTTCATTTTTGGTATTAAAAGGTCTAAAATCTGAAAATACACATTTTTGTTTTCTTAATGAGTTTTGTTGTTTTTTTTTTTTTGTTGTTTTTTGTTTTCCAAGAAAAGTCTCTTCCAAGATGTAGAAAAAATGGGGGAAAACAAATAGAAACCAGAAATTGATATCATGATATTTAAAATAAAATAGAAAATTGTGGACTTTGTAGACAAGAAAAGAAAAAAAAAACATAAAGTGGAAAAAAGAAAAAGTAAAATACGAAGAGAAAAAGAGAATGACAACTCCTTGGTTTGTAAATTTGTAATAAGAAGAAATATTTGAATTTTAAAAAATGAAATCTGTGAAGATCTTATAAACCTTCACTAACAATAGACAAGCATTTTAGATACAATCACAATTAACAACCACAAAATTAAACCACAATCACGATTAAAACTCCCGTTTCTTTTAAAAAAAAAAAAAAAAAAACCTGTTTCTTGGTATGAAGCATTTTAGACGAGGGAAGATGAAATGGTTAGTGAAAGGCAGTTCTGTAGTTTTTGGTAAAAAGAAGGCAGCTCAGTATACAGATGTCATGCATTTAGACCAGCAAGTGCCCAAGAGAGTGTCAAAGAGACTGCAGCTAGCTTTCCTCTACAAACAATGGCTTAATGACTTCTCATCTCCAATGTGCAAGGAAAGCAACAATAGACAAATATTTTACAAAGACCCCTTAATTTATTCATATTTATATTTATATTAGGAATTTACTAATTTATGCATTCAGGGGATTTTTAAGAAATTTTTTTTTTTTACTATTATTTTGTAAAATTACTATGCTGGTATCAAGTCAGGACTGATGGAAACAAAATTTATTTAATCAAAGTTGTTAATTAATTGAAACTATACTGCAGTTTATGTATTCAACTAAATATTAAACATGAACCTATTAATTATATTATATGCGAACTTGCTACACTTCCTTGTCCTTCTAATATTCTGAAATTTCTATCGTGCTGCAAGAATAATGTTCTATCTTTATTGACTTACTTAAAGTCTTTTGTCTGGTTGAGTGGTTCTTGTTTATTTATTTATTTATTTATTTATTTCGTGTTCTTTGTTTTAAAAAGCAGCACCATATGAAGACTCCAAGGAAAGAATGTTGGAGTAGACTTTATTTTCTCCGTCTTCCACTTATGCCCAATCCCTTTAAAAAGTATCATTTCTTCGCGCAATGTCTTTAGACTTTAGTTGGAACTTGGAAGAAAACACTTATGAGTGTAAAATTTCCCAGCAAAGTGCGATTTTTGAAATTTTTTTTAATATGCGGCCTCTGTTGTGACTCACTTTGGTCTTTTGTGGTATGTCTTTGTCATCTTCCTATCTTTATATTAGATAATTAATTCACTGAATTAAGTTTATTGGATCAAGTTCCATGGTCAATGAGTCTTCCATTAGTAGTCAAGTTAATTTGTCCATATATATTTGACTCCAATCTACATGTGGCCCTCCATCCATTAAATAATAGCACTGGAATATTTAAATATGGAGAATATTATATGTATCTCATATACCGATCAATGGCACCCCTTTTTAGATTGATTGTTACAGAATCAGAAAATTTTTTCAGTGAGGGCACTATGAATAAGTTGGAGATCATTTTCTATCAACAAAAAAATAGTTGTTTATTTTGTGTGGGAGCATACTTATACTAGAAAACGACATGTAACAACAGGCAACCTAAAACTGGACAACTAGAAAACGAGACATAAACCCCCCTTAAAAATGACATGTAACAAAAGTAAAAATGAAATCCAATTTTAAAGGAAATGAAGCTGCTCATATAACATAAATCCCCAAGGAAAGCAACAATAAGAATTTGTAGGACCCGAAACTTGAAGAATGGTAAATAAATAAATAAATTGGGAAATGACAAAAAAAAAAAAAAAATCATTGTCTATCAATATAATAACACAACGTAAGTATTATTTGAAAAGACAAGCGTTTAAGAAGGTAATATCTCGACAACAAGATCATATAAAAAAAATTAAATAAAACTAATGTTTGCCAGACGGTAATGTCATTTTGAAAACGACAAAATGATCTAAGAAACGACGAGGGCAAGAAATACAACAGACGACAAACTATTTTTATTATTACCGTAGAAGTTGGAATCTATCTTCAAAATTATTTCTCCTGGACTAAATTTGTAATGACTCTCAGAATTTTTATTTTCTAGTACTTAAAGCTTGAGGCCTTCCATTATTACTGTCACAGAATAATAAGTTAAGATTCATAAAATTAAATTCGTGACATATTTTTTTTAGTGTATATATTAAATCCATTATATATAGGTATGTGTATATATACATACATGCACACAAAATAAGAATTTCTACAACTTGTTTCTTTGGTTATACAAATCTGGTTTCATCTTTTATCTTCGGTGGTCAAATACAAAACTCCACAACATAAGGATTTCCCATGACCAAATCCTCAATAATACTAATACAGAAAATAAAAAAGTAATTCATTTCGCACTCTCGCTACAGATTTAAGGACAAAAAATTAACTAATGGACAAAATAGTTGTGATCAGAGTCATGCCTCAATCCATGTACAAGAATTTTCAACCTCCACTATCAAAAAAATTGGTAGCAGAAAGCATTGATTTTGGTCACCAAAGGTTTCCACGACCAAAAAACTTTGGACGTCATTTGGTCGTGAATCGATGGTCGAAGAAAGTTTTGGCGACCGAAATTGTATTGCAGTTTTATGATTTCAAGTAAATATTAAACACAGTCCTATTTATTAATTAGAGATATTATTTGTGAACTTGCTACACGTCCTTCGCCTTCTAAAATCGTAAAATTTCTATCGTGCTCCTCAGAATAATGTTTTATCTTTATTGACTTTCTTTCAATCTTTGCCTGTTTGAGTGGTTCTTCTTTATTTATTTATTTATTTATTTATCTATCTATCTTTCTCTGTCTTTGTTTAAAAAAGTAGCACTATGAAGACTCCAAGGAAAGATAATCGGAGTAGACTTTGTTTTCTCCGTCTTCCACTTATTCCCAATCCCTTTGAAATAATAAATTCTCGCACAATGATTTTAGACTTTAGTTGGAAGAAAATTACTTCACTGTTGCAAAGCTTTAATAGCAAAGTGCGGTTTTCGGATTTTTTATAAGCTGCCTCTTTTGTGACTTTAGACTTCGGTCTTTTTATTTGGATACTTATCTCGACAAAATAATTAACTCACGGAATTAGGTTTAATTGGATCAAGTTCCATTAACGAGTCATCCATTAGTAGTAGTCAAATTAATTTTTCCATATTTGTTTGGCACTTGCATTTTAAAAAATAGTGATGATCAGATCATACCAATGCATACCCTTTTTCTAGCTTCCGACAGTAGCAGAGCCAGGTTTTTTATTTTTTATTTTTTCTTCGTGAAAGCACTATTTGAAAAAGAAGTTATAGATTTTTTTCTATTAATAAGAACATAGTTATTTATGTCAATTATCAAATGGAAGTACATCTATCATTTTTCTTATAGGGTGGCTTCAGTACGTACTGGATTCTAATGAGAACCCTTAACTTTTTTCCTTCATATTTGTCCAGTCATTATACATAAATACATACATACATACATACATTTAAATATAAATAACTATCGAGAGAAGGTAAATAGCATTAGAAGAAACTGGCTTGAATATCACAATTAGTTTTGCACGCCCCAACGATCTCATCCCATGCTAAGTCCCCCAAGTCAATATTGTTAATGAGAACGAGTACGTACTACAAGAGCCAGTAAAAACAACCAAAAGGAAAATAGCGAAGTGCAAACAATGACCACAAGAACAAGCAAGAAATGACATTGGAAGAAGCATGCAAGCAGAGAACATGCCCTTGAAAATCGTTCTGCAAAATAGACCTTATTAAAAGCTTTGCTTGTAAAACTAAAAGGGAAAATTTTAGCAAAGGAAAAAGAGTTAATATACTTGTCTTGAAATATTCTTGATTGGAAAAAGAAGCAAGAAGTCTTGCATTCAACTTGCAAGAGGACCATAGTGTGAAAAATGACATGAAACTTGAGAAACGACAGATAAATAAAAACGACAATAAATGTATAATAACAGGTATCCTCAAAATGGTAAACTAGAGATGATATAAACTCTTAAAAATGACCGGTAACGAAAGTATAAATGGAATCCAACTTTAAACGACATGAAGCTGCTCTAGTAACCATAGATCACCAAGGAACGCAACAATTAAAATAAGTAGGACCCGAAACTTGACGAAAAATAAATAAATTGAGAAATGCATAGAAACGAAAATTTTTTTTTATATCAGTATAATAACTCGACGATAGTATTATTTGAGAAAATAAAAAAGCATTTAAGAAGGTAATATCTTCACAATAAGATCATATGAAAAAAAAAAAAAAAAACTAATGTGTGCAAGATGATAATATCATTTTCAAAACGACAAAATGGTTTAACAAACGACAATGGCGAGGAATACAACACACAACAAACCAATTTTAAGCTTCCCAGTAGAGTTGGAATCTATCTTCAAAATTATTTCTCATGAAATAAATTTGCAATGACTGTCAGATTTTCTTTTCTTTTGTTTTCTTCAGGTACTTAAAGCTGACGTAAGCATTCCATTATTACCATCACAGGATAATAAGTTTAGAATCATAAAATTAAATTCGTGACATATTTTTTTTTAGTGCGTACGTACACATACAGGGACACAAAATTAGAATTTCCACAACTTGTTTCTTGGTTATATAAATTAGGATTTCCCACATGACAAAATCCTCAACAATACTTGTACAGAAAAGAAAATGCAAATACAAGAACACCAGGACTTCCTATGACAAATACCTCAAATATTATTACGAGAATCCGAAGATTTCTCGAGGCAACAACAGGCACTAGATTCAAAGACCAAACGGTGAAATTATTTAAGATGTACTCTGGCTACAAAGTTTTTGAAACAAGAAATTAACTAAAAGAAAAGATAATCGTGTTTTAAGAACCACGCCTCTTGATCCGGGGTAGAGCACTTGCTATTCTTGATCATCAGAAGTACTTCTCACGCACTTTCCTGTTCAATAGAAGGAAGCACAAAAGAAGAATGTTAAACAACCATATAGATTTGACTACAAAGATAACAACGGGAAGAAGTGGCATAATTATTCATAAGAAAAGAGAAATTGAAGAACTGGAAAAAAAAAAACCCGGAAAACATTATTTATTTCAAGAAAGAAAAATGATACCTGCAACTGATTGACTCATCTCCGCACAAGACCAATTACTAGAAGCTAGTTTCTCCTTCCAAATCTATGAATCTGACGAGCATTTCTCTTTGACAATTTTTTTTTCCTCCCCTGCAGTTCTCGAACAAGCTCTGCAAGCCGATCAATCGCCTTATTTGGAAGCACCATGTATCCCGTGGATATGCCGATTACAATTCCACATCCAAATCCCATCAACACAATCTTCCAATCAAATGTGTCATCTTCATGCTTTGAGTTCGATGGAGATGGTTGTTGAGCCCCTTCAATGCTGCATGTTTTGGACAAAGGGAATTCACATAATCCCACATTTCCAATGTATGAATCGTTTCCGAACGTTTCAAACTAATTGCCATGAGGTATGGGCCCCGCCAATTTGTTCCAGGAAAGGTTTAGGAACTCGAGCTGCACCAAATCTGCTAGTTTGCTTGGAATCTCTCCCGAAAGCCCATTTGAAGAGAGGTCTAACCCTTCCAAGTACGTCAAATTTTGCAGTGACTGTCGAATAAGACCAACTAGCTTGTTGTGAGAAAAGTTGAGCCCTTTAAGAGATTTGAGCTTCCCGAGCGACATTGGAATCTCTCCTTTAAAATTATTCCTTGAGAAATCAATGGTGGTGAAGATGGTAAAGATTATTTCTAGCTAAAGCTCAAAGCCTTTTATCACTAGCACCACAGAGTCTTGATAATAAGTCCCTGATCCAAAGTATTCTAGGACATCCATATGTGCATCCATCATGGTCGTAAAATTCTCAAAATATTTTGTTGGTAAATGACCTGTGAATTCATTGTTGGAGAGATCCATGATTCTCAGCTTTTGGAAGGGAAATCTTACCTTGGGATTGTTTATTGGACCAGAGAATCTATTGGAACTCAAGATGAGAACTTGAAGCATTGGAAGTGATTCCAACCACTGGGGAAACGATCCATTTATCTTGTTGTCACCAATGTCTACTACTTCAAAGTTCTCGCAATTGAGCAATGATTGTGGCAGTGAACCTTCCAATTAGTTTCGTTGGAGGTTCAAAGTGCTCAAGGAGTTTCCCTTCCACTAGGGAAAAGATCCATTTATCTTGTTGTTGCCGATGTCTAGTACTACCAAGTTCTTGCAATTGAGCAATGATTGGGGCAGTGAACCTTCGAATTGATTTCCTTTGAGGTTCAAAGTCAACAAGGAGTTTCTATTCGGAAAAAACGGAGGAATTATTCTGTGGAACCTATTATTCCCCAAATCTAACACTAAGAGACTACGACTTAAAAGATTTCTAAAGCACAGGGGAATATTTCCACTCAAGTTGTTATTAGACAAGTCAAGGTAAGAAAGGGATGTCATATTGCAAAAAGAAAGTGGGATTTCTCCAAAAAATTGATTTTTTGAGGCAAAAAAGTAAACTAAACGAGGTGATGAGGAAACAGGAAGAGGCCCTGCAAACAAGTTGGAGCTAAGATCGAGAGTATCCATGTTATTCTATGGAAGTGGTTCTAAATATGTTAAGGAGTTGTGGGAAAGATTCAAAGAGGTGAATGAATCCTTACCTACTTCCCATAACCATTTAGGAACACTTCCGTGTAATTGGTTACTGGAAAGGTCTAAGTCTCCTAAACGTTGCACATACTTGAGAAAAAGAGGGAATTCAATCAAGTTGCAAGAAGACAAATCCAAACTTGAAAGATTATTTAAGGTATAGTTTTTGAGGCTGGAGTTGTTGAAATTCCATGATACATTGTTAGATGAGAGATCCAAATATTGGAGTTTCACCTGCTGAAATATTGATCTTGGAATGACACCATCTAGTTTATTTCCACCCAAAGAGAGGTCTTGCAATGAAGTACTATGGAAATTGCGAATCTCACCAATAAGAGAGTTAAGGCCAATGTCTAAGCTTACCAAATATGGTAGTTCAAATATCCATGAAGGTATACTCCCGTTAAGTAAGTTACCAGACAAATATAATGACTGTAAATTTGAAGGAAAACTACCAGGAGGATATTTGGAAGAGTCATATGAAGAAAACTTTGTGGTGGAATTACTGAAAACTTTCGGAAGTTGACCAATGAAATTGTTGGATGAAAGATCCAAGTAAATGAGTGATTCAAGGTTTAAAGAGGACCCTGGAATCGGGCCACTAAGATGGTTACCTCCTAAATCAAGGCTCTGAAGTTTGTGCGACTGGAAAATGTTCTGCGAAAGCTCCCCATGCAACTGACAAGAGTGGAGATCAAGAGATGTTAATGAAGATGACAAGTTCATCAATGAGACAAGAGGCACCGTCGACAAGTTACTCCCGTAGGACAGGCTGAGTTCTCTCAAGTGGGTTAAGTTCATAATGAGTGCTTTGAACACAGCTGCTCCTAGTCTGAGTTCGACATTGTAAGAAAGGTCAAGACTCTGGAGATGGCGGAGGGAGAAAAGGCTACTGTTGGGGTGAATAGTGGCCTTAAGATAGCTACAACTCAGGTCAAGGCTGATCACATGCCTCGTAAGGTTGTCACACGTGACTCCATCCCATTCGCAACAATTTGTGTTCTTGTTCCACAAGGACACCATCAATGGATTGGTGTTTCCGTTTTCGTATACTCTAAAACAGTTGGCATGAGAGGGATCAACAGAGGAAGAGCTCCTAAGTTGGAGCAAAGCAGAGTGCTCGTCAGGAGGGCACTGCGTAGAAGAAAAGGAAAGAAATGGTGAGAAAAGGAATATAAAGAGGAGAAGTAGAAACAGAAGGGAGAAGGACATTGAAGCCATATCTTCTTGGCAGCTAAATGGTGATAATTGTATGCAAATGCGAGCTAATGTGCTGGTATTTAACTCTATCAAGTCATCTCTAGGCCTTTGCAAGACGACAAACTCCTCTCAAGTTTTATTATTATTATTATTATTATTGTTGTTTTAACTTAAAAAAAAAAAGAGGTCCTATGTTTTCTATAATCAAATCAAATCAAATCTTCTAATCTAATACATGTAATATATCTAACAATATAGTTAACTTTTAGCCTCCCCTCCACTTGACACGTCTCCCATTTGGTTCTCCTTTTTCCTTTTTCCTTTTCTTTTTCTTTTTTGTTCTTTAGTGTTCATGTTTTTTTTTTTTTTTTTTTCATTTTCATTTTCATTAGATATCTTCTTACACTTTTTAAGCTTTTTCTTAATATCTTTTATACTCTTCATTTTAAATGTATGTCATCAAATATTTTTTCTTTTATTTTATCTTTAGTATGTGATATATATATTTTTAACTTTTTTATGGATATTAGTTTAATATTTTCCCTTCATCTTTTGAAATATTGTTTTATTGAATGTGACTTTTATAACTTCCTTTTTCTTATTCGTCCTATTGACTCCCCCCCCCCCCCCAAACAAATGTCCACTTATTTAAACACAATTTTCTTTCTCACATACACTTTTGTTAATTTTCTATGTATAAAATTTTCCTTTGGTTGCTAGTTAGAAAATGGGATATTGTAGCAAATAACATATTTTATTGGTAGTTTTAAAAATTATTATAGCATATTTTTTAAAAGATGATAAATTATAATATATATTTTTGATAAATCCTTGGATTTTTAGGAAAATTTTTTGAGTTTTCTTAGATATTCTAAAAAAATAGAGGATTTATGATTACTTTTGATAATAGATTTATGTGTATAGTTTCATGTTAGAGAAAGAAAGAAAGCAGGAGAAACAAAAAGAGAGGAAGAAGGAGGATGGGTTTTTTTAAATATTGTGTGATCATAAATTTTATTATGTAATTAGTTGCCATGTGGAGAATTTTAATAGTACTCTTTCAAAAAATATTATTTTTCTATTTCTTTATCCATTTATTTTAGTTATTTTGAGGGGGGTTTTTTTCCCTAAAATCTTAACCTTCTTCTTATGACCAAGAAATATAATAAATTTAATCTACAGGTGCGTGGCATTTCGTCCCCCCCCCCCCCCCCCTCTCTCTCTGGTAATAGGCTGTTTCATGTTTTGTCACTTTTGAAATATATATCACAAATAATTTTACTACTAATGTGAACTCTCCTCCAGATGGCACAAAATTACTACTAATAGATATTGATGAAGATTTCAGTGGATAGAGAAACAAGAGAAGGAGAAACGGACGTAGAAGAGAACTCATGATTCCTCGAGAAAAAGATACTATCAATTCTATTTTGCTCAGTAGCGCTTCAATTGCAAGTGAAAAAAATGGACAACTGCGTATCATTCTCTCCCAAGCCTCTAACTGAATTTACGAAAATAAAAGAAAGATTACAAAAATTCAAAAGAAAAATAATCAAGAGATTAGAATCACAACGCAAAATCCGTTTGATTAAAAACCGTAAAACTAAAAAAAACTGATGCTAAAAGATTAGATTCAAATTATACATTTGTAAATAAGTTCTTATAATAGAATTCATTAAAAAGTTTTATGACTGGAAATCCCATTGCATGTATAAATGACAAATACATTAATTTGCTGTTTGGATCTTAATGATTGTCCCTCCATCTTGTCTCTTTCCTCTGTAGCCTTCTAGCTATAGACCATGTCAAAGCATAAATAAAAACAAAGCAAAGTTTAAGAGGTTTTTCTGTGCTTTGGAAAAACTTTAATTTTTTGTTTTGTTTTGTTTTTTTTGTCCCATCTTGTGATCAGAACAAAAAAAGATTATAGGTTAATTTAATATTTGTCCCTGCAATTTTATTTTAAAGTATCTCAGAGCCAATCTTTAAACTATTAATTTGTCTTATACTAGTCGTTCCTTCGAAAAACTTAAAAATAATTAAATAAATAAATATTGAATTGTAGTTACCGTATGACAATTTCATTATTCGTCCCTCCAAAAGCTATATATGACAATTTCATTAATTATAAAAAAAATGTAGGTTACTTTAATTATTTGTCCGTGCAATTTCATTTTAAGGCATCTCAGAGCCAATTTTTAAACTTCGCTCCCTCAAAAAGCTGTAAAAAATTGAATTGTAATTAACATATGTGACGAAACTGAGATCCAAAATGTTAAAATTACAAAATTAACCCTAATAAGGTAATTAGAATCCTTCCCTTTTTTTTTTTTTAACACTGTTTTGGATAAATGATCATTTTGAGGCAAATTGATTACTAGAACCTTGGTTCTGAGTCGTGTTAAACTTTTGGACAAAAATACACATAGATGAGGGATTAAAGAAAAAAATTAGTCCTATTTCTATGGTCAAAATGCAAGATAATTACCAGGGTGTTTCATACTCAAATGCAATGAAAATCTTCTTTTAATCTGCGAGTGATAACTAATTCAATTAAACTAATAATCTAATAATACCACCTAATTCTTGTTAATTTGAAGATTCTTCTTGCACCTTAAGTCAAAGAAGAAAAGACAACATAACAGAAGAATAGTACAAATACAGGCCATTGAAAATGGATTATTTTATACTGAACAAGTAGGCAAACTTTAGACTTTAATTAGTCCTATTTCAAACAATATGGTCAAAATTGAGCAACTTACCTGGGTGTTTTCATACATTACATACAATGAAAAACTTATTTTAGTCTCTCAATTAGGACTATTCAAATGAAACTAATAATCTACTATTACCACCTGTGCCACTTCTTATTTGAAGATTGTCCTTGTAGCTGAGGCCAAAGAAGCAAAGACAACACAACGGAAGAATGTTACATATACAAACCATTGAAAATGGATTACTTTATACGGAGTCTAAATTCAACACCAAGACTACAAGAATACTGAGAAAATGGTGCATGACATAATAATGATTGTTAATTTTGATTAAGAACTATTAAATCTTTATCAAACGAAACTGCCATTTGTATGCTGGTCAAAGATAGGCCGATGCCAATGCCTATCGAACTATTAGCTTCTAAATGTTTGCTATTGTGCAGCGTAGAAGAGAGGCACAAGAATTATTCTAAAGAAAAACAGAAAATACGAAAACTTCAAAACCACAAATATAGTTTTTTTTTTTTTTTTTTGATAAGTTAACTATGCATTTGAACAATGCTTTTAAAAAGCGGGGTTCAAAGTTAAAGAAAGAGTAATACTATGGACATCAACTCTAATCACAACTTTTTAAATACCATTCGTGTGTCATATTTTTATTGATAGATACAATTAATTGATGTGATAATTTTTTAAATACTTACCAATAAAAGATCGGCAACTCATTTGCCACACATATAGGTTAGTAGATATAATAATTTTTTAAACACTTACTAATAAAAAAATGACAACTCATTTGCTACGTATATAGGTTGGTACTCAAAAATTATAATTACAATTGGTGTCCTTACCATTTTTCTTGATGAAAATATCATTTCTGAGGCTTGTCAATCTATTTCACCTAATCTTCTCTATTGAATGTAGCAGTCTTCTCACTGCATTACAATAAAGTCATCTCCCGTTGCCGGTAATAACTACTGTTAATTATCATTTAAACCTATTAAATCGTTGTCAAAGGAACCTGCCATGCGCAAGCTGACTGAAGACATACCAATGCAGTCTTAACTGAATATCTTTTTGTTTTCTAATTTATTATTATTATTATTTTTTATTATTATCTTTTTTTTCTTTTTTTTTCTTTTTTTTTTTTTAAAGAAGAGTGTAGGAAGTTTCCTACCATGAATGAGTACCAGCCATCAGTGGTCCAAATTTGACGACAAATCAAGATGGAGCTGTTCAATTTGGGACTGCTAAGTGATTGAATTTTTGATCTTAATTAAAAGATCAACCAATTAAGTAGAATAGTACAAAACCCTTATGTATATGTTTATTATTGTTGTTACATATATTTTTACTATATGAAACTTGGATTTGTTTTTACCTTTAACAGGACAGTGCTATCTCTGAAACAATCAATTTTGTATTTGATTGAATGGACCGCTTGTTTGAATTTTCTCGACTCTAATATTGCCATGTTAAATTTGAGATTACTAAGGAATTGAGTTTTTATCTTTAAATATCAACTTATTACCCTTATATGTTTATGAGTATTATCATTTTTTTACACTGTGGAACTCAAGTTTTTTTTTTTTTTTTTTTAAACTTTTTTTACCCTGTAGGGGTCAATCCATTAAATACCCTTAGTATTGTTATGTTTTTTTTTATTAGATAATTAATTAGATCAATCGATGCCCCTTATAAATGGCTTCCAATGAGAAACTTTTTATTTTTCCCTTCATTTGTCCACTCATTTTGGTTATGGACTATGGTTAATTTCCTTCTTCCTAATTTTGTTTTTTCGAGGTTAACACAAATCCGGGGCCAAAATCTGTACTGTTGGGAAAGAGTGAAACGTTTCTGAAAATGTGTAACATAGAGAAAAATCAATCACAAGCTTAGAGAAAATGTGTAATAACTTAGCTCTAAGTAGAGCTTATACATGTTCAAACATCACACTGAATCAATATCATAGGCATTTTTTAATCGTTATATTTTGTGCCTATCTTTACAACAAGGTTTTAAATTCGAATTTCTCGTCCCCAAGTTGAAAAAAAACAAAAACAAAAACAAAAACAAAAAGCAACAACAAGAAGAACAATAACAACAACTCCAGAACATAGGGACCTCCTATATATGCAAAAACATCGGTACTTTTAACAGAGCAGCAGTTGCACCTGATCATCAACACTACTTCTCACGCGCCTTCCTATATTGCAGCAAAACAAAAAACACAAAAAACACAAAAAATAGTTTAAAAAAAGGAAAAAGATTATTATGTCGCCAATCAAGTTTGGTTCTAAAACTGAAACAAGTAGTTAAGAAGCTAGAGAAATATTACCTTTCTTTTCTCAAGGCACCATTTCCTCTGCTTGCTAGTTTCTTCTCCGGCCACTTAAGGGAGCGATTGATATGTGCCGCGGTTCTCTGGCAAATATTTTCAGAAACCAGTGATCAACGCTTCTAGTGAAAAGGACCATGTATCCAATAGATATTCCGATTACCACTCCACTTCCATATCCCATCATCACCGCCTTCCAATTAATCATTCCATCATCATCAACATCATCACCATCATCACCATCATCACCTTGATTTTGTTGGGCCTCGTTTTTATTGCTGCATGATTTAGTCAGAGGACATCCATATAATCCCGGGTTTCCATTGTATGAATCACTATCGAACGTATTGAATTGGTTTCCAGTAGGTATTGGTCCCACCAATTCGTTATGAGAAAGGTTTAAGAATTGAAGTTGCGTCAAACCTTCTAACTGCCAAGGAATCTGCCCAACTAGCATATTGAAGGAGAGATCTAACCATTCAAGATTAGTCAGATTGCTCAACGATGTGGGAATTGGACAGATCAGTTTATTTTGAGAAAAGTTCAGCCCTTTCAGCATCTTGAGCTTCCCAATCGACTCCGGAATACTTCCTTCGAAACAATTTCTTGAGAAATCAATTGTCGTGAAGATGGTTATAATCCTTTCCAGTTCAAAAGTGAAACCTTTCATTGTCACTGCCACAGAATCTTGGTAATACGAAGTTCCTCCTATGTATGACAAGTTCCCGTCTGTGTATCCTTCCGCCATAGCCGTGAAACTCGAGAAATATTTTGTGGGCAAAAGACCATTGAACTCGTTGTAGGAGAGGTCAATGATTCTCAGCTTTTTGAAAGGAGACTTCACTTTAGGATCACCTATGGAGCCATGGAATTTGTTAGATCTTAGGATAAGAACTTGTAGCATTGGAACGGTTTCCAACCAGTGGGGAAATGTGTCCTTTATCTTGTTATTGCCGACATCCAAAACTTCCAAGATTTGACAGTTGCGCAAAGATCGTGGCAATCGTCCTTCTAGTTGATTGCCATTAAGGTGCAAACTCCTCAGTTGAGTTGTGTTTGTGAACATGTCAGGAATCACGCCATTAAACATATTCATCTTCAGATCCAACACCGAGAGAGGACGATGATTTCCGATGCATGAAGGAATCTTTCCATGGAAAGAATTATTAGACAAATCAAGGATTTCGAGCATACTCAAATTGCAAAACAGAGTTGGTATCTCTCCAGTTAGTTGATTGTTCGAGACGAAAAAACCGACCAGAGAAGGCGGAAGGAGTGGGAGATGGCTTTGAAGA
>CM046381.1:15630128-15698374 GCA_025413485.1 Ficus microcarpa | reverse complement strand
ATGTTGGAGCGAAGGTCTAAAACCCCTAAGCTTCTCCATGGAATTTGTTCTATACGTGTCAAAAAGTTGCGAGAGAGATTCAGATAAGTCAATGAACTTCCTTCCCCATTTCCCAGCCATTGAGGAACTCTGTTTTGAAGTTGGTTGTTGGAAAGGTCTAGGTGTTCTAGTCTTTCTAAGCTTCTAAGAAAACTTGGGAACACCTTAATATTACACGAAGCCAAACCTAAGCGTTGAAGCTGGGGCAAGGGAGTGTCATTCGCACGTCTATCTGAACTCAATGAGAAACTGTTGAAAGAAAGGACAAGATTGTTGAGATTTTTCAACTTTGAGAACTTGTTTAACTCCAAGATACCACTAAAATTATTGAATGAAAGATCCAAATAGGAAAGATTTTGTTGTTGAAAGACCGAGTTTGGTATCTGGCCATGGAGTTTGTTCTGACTCAACAAAAGTACCTCCAAAGTTTGAGACTTGAATTCTTGAAGACAGCCCGTGAAACGATTATTGTAGATGGATAAGTACGATAGAGATGGAAGGGAAAATATCCAAGAAGGTATAGAACCGGTAAGGAAGTTACCAGATAAGGAGAGAAATGTTAAATTCAATGGAACAAGGATTTGACTTGAGTTAGTACTATCAATTTCTGGAAGCTGACCAACAAAACTGTTGTCAGAGAGGACTAAACTAGTGAGTTGTGATAATTGAGTGAGGTTAATTGTCAGTTGTGGGTATGATCCTTGAAAACTGCAATTGGAAAGAGACAATCTCTCCAAAGACTTGGCACTTTTCATCAGATATTGCAAATCTATAGATATTTTAGTGCCGGAAAGACTCAATTTCGTGAGTGAACTGCTCCAATTAAAGGTAGGCAAAGAACCAACAAGATCAATGTTGTAATCTAGGTTGACCCATCGGAGGTTTGGTAGGCGAAAAATGTTCTCCGGGAAATTCCCCCGCAACTGACATAAATAAATGTAAAGTCCCTCCAGAGATGAAGATATATTCATCAAGGAAGCAACCGGCTCAACATCAACCATATCCAATCCAATTAGCTTTAGTTCCTCTAGGTTGGTTAGGTTTTGCAGCATTCGTTTGAAGACATATTGCTCCAGCTTTAACTCGACCAATTTAAAATCAGTGTCTATACAAGAGACGAAAAATTCAACCAGTTTGGAGAGGTGCGAGAGTTCAATAGGGACTTTACCGGTAAAATTGCTGCTATGGAGCTGAAGATGTGTCATGTTGCTGAAACCACCGATTTCAGGAGGAATTGGAGAGCCACAGAAATCAACATCTTTGAGAGTTAAAGACTGTAGATGCAGAAGGGAGAAAAGAGTGCTGTTGGAATGTAGAGGTCCTTGTAGGAAGCTTGAACGCAGGTTCAGACCAGTTACATGACCCGAATCGCTATCACACGAGACCCCCGCCCATTCACAACAATTCGTGCCATTCCGCCAAGAGACTGTGGTTGATCCATTTTGGACAGAAAATGAGTTCTTGAATTGGAGCAAAGCAGAGCTCTCAGTAGGATGACACATAGGAGGTGGAAAAGGAGGAGAAGGAAGGGATGAAAGAGATGATGAGTGGAGAGATTGGGAGTGAAGTAAAAGGGAAAGGAGAAACATCAATGATGACCAGCCCATCCTAGTTCTCTATTGTGAAAAGCCAAGAAATGAACACACAACTCTGTTTTCGTCAAAAATGCCAACCTTACTTTTGTTGGTTGTATTTTGTGGGTTTGGATTCATTTAAATCTGCATCACATCCTACGTATATAAAAGAGAAGATAAAATTCTACTGTTCAATTTTTGATAGTCAAAAACGGTGCGTTTTGGTGTTTCTTTCTTTCTTCTTCTTCTTTTTTTTTTTTTTTTTTTTTTCACTCTTGGTATGGGTTTAGTCAATAATTGTAGACAGTTGTTCATGATACTAACCGTGTAGGTGTAAGATCTAGCTGTGTAAAAACCTATTCAAACAGTAACTCATGTCCTCTGCATTTTTGCCTTTTTTCCTTTTTTTTTTTTTTTTTTAATTTAACTGTGTAAAAATATAACTTATATTCCTCGCATGCAATTGTTAACTTTGTTTATTTATTTAATTTTTATTTAGTATTTTCATTTTAACATTGTCAAACATATTATCAAGGTTAAAATATGATATAAAAATTGATTCCTTTTAAATATGTATCAACTTTTTTTTTTCTGGTTATTTTAGTCACGTATAGAGAACTTTTTTGAAATTATTATCCCAATTATACATCTTATTTCATTCTTAATTTTAAATATATTTAAGAAATGACATAAACTCTTGTTTATTTCATAATTGCCTTGTGTACTTCCATTTTGGTATTCTTTCTCTTTTCTTTTCTTTAAATCATTTTTTTCATCCTTTGTTAGGGACTGAAAATTGACTTTTCTTTTTCTTTTTTCTTTCTTCTGGAAAATAAAAATAAAAAAAAAGAAAAAATCTTGTTCATTAACATTTTCTTTGCTTTAATAAGCCATGTTCTCAATTATTTTCATTTTTATTATGATTCTGACTTGAAAAGATTATGAGTCATCTTTGTAATTTCATTTGTGTCTGAATCATATGATTGAGCTAGCAGCTTTAGAGTTCATCGAATTTCAAAACTTGATTTTTCATTACTTTAAAATATTACTAATAAATTTCATTCTTCTATATATATATATTTTTTGCCATGTTTGGTTTTGAGTTCATTTATGGTAATTAATCGAATAGAAAAATTCATAATTCATTGATTGATTTTTTTTTTTTTGGACATTTTAATGGTCTTACTCTTGGTTAGAATTCTGTTTATGAAATTATAGATGATTTTGTGTCTTAAATAAGTTAAACAAAATTTAGTGTCTGTCTGCTAAATTCAAATTTCCTCGATTTAGTAAAAAAATATTGATTTTTTGTTAAACATTCAATTTCTCATATTTGATTTTAACATATTGAAGTGGGAAAAATCATTATTGTGTAGTTCTATTAATACATTCCTTTTGACTCTCTGCATATCCCTCTTTAACAAATTCTTTAATTAAAAAAAAAACCCTTAAACAAAATGAAATAAAAAAGACAACTATTATAAACTTAATTATGTTAATAAAAATTTACCAAAAATGAGTTCATATTCATTTTTTCTTTCCACACACACCTGAAAATCAAATCCCCAAATAAACAGCGTATAAACGTTATTATTTTAAAACCTATAACAAAATCCTAATTTTTACTTTTACACCCATAAAAGAAAATAAAAAAATAAAAAAATAAAAACTTTGTTAGTTGGTTTCTAATTTAATTACTTGTTGTTATATCAGTCATGCCCCCCCCCCCCCCTTTTGGTTCGTTGTTGTATTGTCCGAAGTTTTACGTCAGTATTTTTTTTTTTTTTTTTCCCATTGTCTTGTGTTTTTTTTGTTTTATTTTCCAAGATGTTTCGTTTGGTTTTTTTTTTTTTTTCTTTTGTATTATTGGCTTTCATTGTTCTTGTTGGCATTATAATAGTTTGGTTATTGATTCTTTATTATGCATATATATATAGTATTAAATCAGATACCTGATGATATCCAGTTATGTGAATTTCAGTTATTAGGAATGTGAATTCATACAAAAGGAAATATAACTAAAGCGATCATGAATTCTCTTTATTTTACATTTCCTTCTGCATGAGTTTACATTCCTAATAACTAAAGTTTATTTTTACAGAAACTGAAGTTCACATTGTCAAATACCATCATGAACCGGATTTAAGACCATTCTTATATGTGTATATATCAATATCTTTTGTTGTTTATCGTCTCTTTTCAATTTTTTTCTAGCAAAATTTTTATTTAATCTTCAAATATATTAAGCGCTTTTTAATTTAAATGTTCTCAAATATGCTTAAAATATGATGTCTCTACTTAATATAATACTTTTTTTCCCCCTCTTCAGCTTATCAAATAGATCATATACAAACGAATTCACTACTTGTCAATCAATGTAAAATTCCCCAACCTATTATTTTAGTTAGTTTGTTTTGTTTTAAAGAATATGAAAATATGAATTATAGGTTACAACATGACGTCTTTTTTTCTACTAATTATTATTGTTATTATTTTTTTGTAGATATTCAGGAGTAGGAAATCAAAATAAACCAAAAAAAAAAAAAAAAAAGTAGGTGTGAAAAGAAATTTGAAGTAGAGTGGTTTTATTTTATAGAAATAATTAGGGATAATTTTGGAATTCATTAGAGTGTAATAAGCAAATCTAATCCTTTTGAATTTAATAGGGGTGTGTGTTTAGAAGGGATGGAGTCAAGAAAAGTGTGCCAATAAAACCACTTATCTGTTTTTGGATATAATATCTAATAAGAAAGAGAGGAATGTATTCATATTTTTCACATACTATAAATATTTGTAAAAGAATTTCTATTAATCTCTTTCATAGAATACTGATAAAATTATATTATATATAGATTATTGACTCTTGTAATGAGCCCATATTAGCATAAAAAAATAATTTTCTTAATAAAAATGTCAATATGCAAGTTTCACGAAATAACAAAATGAGTTGTATTTTGTTATTTGAAGATATTAGAATCTTTCTTATATTATGTCATATATATTATCATGGTTCTACGATGAAATTAATTGTAACTTTTTAACTTGTACTCTTGTCGATACAAACTCTTAGGTCTTTTAACAATTTTTTTTTAATTTTTTTTATATTACAATTATTTTTTTTACACTATAAAAATTTCAATTATAACTCAACACGTGCATCGTACGTGGCACGACTAGTTTTCATAAACGTCTAGATAGGAATACATATTTTTTAAAAAAATATCTATTTTTTATTTTATTTATAAAAATGTCTACAATAATACCTATAAAGATAACATTACACCTGAATAAAAAAAAATTGAAACAAATGAATAAAAATTGCTAAAAAAAAAATAAATATAAATGGTTTAGAAGAGATCAAATAAGCTTATTTATTACAATTGGAAAAGATGACCCATTGTTGTGACAATCATCCGTTCTTAAAAGAAAAATGGTAGAGCGTGAAGTTTCATATTATTTGCGGGTGGATTTAGGCGATTGTTTATAAGAAACCACTTCTTAATGATATAAGGTTTTTTGAAATAAGACCAAAAGAAAAATAATCAAGAGATTACAATCACAACTCAAAATCCGTTTGATTAAAAACCGTAAAACTAAAAAAAACTGATGCTAAAAGATTAAATTCAAATTATACATTTGTAAATAAGTTCTTATAATAGAATTCATTAAAAAGTTTTATGACTGGAAATCCCATTACATGTTTATATGATCAATACATTAAGTTGCTGTTTGGATCTTAATGATTGTCCCTCCATCTTGTCTCTTTCCTCTGTAGCCTTCTAGCCATAGGCCATGTCCTAGCTTAAATAAAGACAAAGCAAAGTTTAAGAGGCTTTTCTGTGCTTTAGAAAACTTTATTATTTTTTTTTTGTTTTGTTTTTTTTTTTGTCCCATCTTATGATCGGAACAAAAAAAGATTATAGATTAATTTAATATTTGCCCCTACAATTTCATTTTAAAGTATCTTAAAGCCAATCTTTAAACTATTAATTTGACTTATACTAGTCGTTCCTCCCAAAAACTAAAAAAATAAATAAATAAATATTGAAGTGTAGTTACCATATGACAATTTCATTATTCGTCCCTCCAAAGCTATATATGACAATTTCATTAGTTATAAAAAAAATGTAGATTAATTTAATTATTTGTCCTTGCAATTTCATTTTAAGACATCTCGGAGCCAATTTTTAAACTTCGTTCCCTCGAAAAGCTGTAAAAAATTGAATTGTAATTAACATATATGACGAAACTGAGATCCACAACGTCAAAATTACAAAATTAACCCTAATAAGGTAATTAGAATCTTTCCCTTTTTTTTTTTTTTTTTTAAAACACTGTTTTGGATAAAATGATCATTATGAGGCAAATTGATTACTAGAACATTGGTTCTAAGACGTATTAAACTTTTGGACAAAAATACACATAGACGAGGGATTAAAGAAAAAAATTAGTCCTATTTCTATGGTCAAAATGCGAGTTAATTACCAGGGTGTTTCATACTCAAATGCAATGAAAATCTTCTCTTAATCTGCGAGTGATAACTAATTGAATTAAACTAATAATCTACTAATACCACCTAATTCTTATTAATTTGAAGATTATTCTTGCACCTTAAGTCAAAGAAGAAAAGACAACATAACAGAAGAATAGTACAAATACAGGCCATTGAAAATGGATTATTTTATACTGAACGAGTAGGCAAACTTTAGAATTTAATTAGTCCTATTTCAAACAATATGGTCAAAATTGAGCTACTTACGTGGGTGTTTTCATACATTACATACAATGAAAAACTTATTTTAGTCTCTCAATTAGGACTATTCAAATGAAACTAATAATCTACTAATGCCACTTCTATTTGATTGTCCTTGCAGTTGAGGCCAAAGAAGCAAAGACAACAAAACGGAAGAATGTTACATATATACAAAGTTACAAACCATTGAAAATGGATTACTTTATACTTAACAAATTGGCTATCTTTGGAGTATATATTCAACACCAAGACTAAAAGAATACTGAGAAAATGGTGCATGACATAATAATGATTGTTAATTATGATTTAAGAACTATTAAATCGTTATCAAACGAACCGGCCATACGTATGCCGATCGAAGATAGGCCGATGCCAATGCCTATCCAACCATTAGCTTCTAAATGTTTACAATTGTGCAGCGTAGATGAGAGGTACAAGAATTATTCTCAAGGAAAACAGAAAATACAAAAACTTCAAAACAAGATATATATCGTCGTTTTTTTTTTTTTTTGGATAAGTTAACTATGCATTGGAACAATTCTTCTTCTTTTTTTTGGGGGGGGGGGTTTCAAAGTCGAAGAAAGAGTAGTGCTTTGGATACCAACTCTAATCTAAATTTTTTGAATATTAACCCATATGTCATATTGTTATTGGCATATGTAATTATTGATGTGACAATCTTTTAAACACTTATTAATAAAAGAACAACAACTCATTTGTCACATATATAGGTTGGCAGATGTAATTAATTGATGTGATAATTTTTTAAACACTTATCAATAAAAGAACGACAACTCATTTGTCACATATATAGATTGCCACATATATATATTAGTAGATGTAATTAATTAATGTGACAATCTTTTAAATATTTACCATTAAAAGAATGACAACTCATTTATCACATATATAAATTGTTATTCAAAAATTGTGATTACGGTTGATGTCCCTAGCATTTTTCTTCAAGAAAATATCATTTTCCGAAGCTTGTCAATCTGTTTCACCTAATCTTCTCTATTCAATGTAGCAGTCTTCTCACTGCATTACAATACAGTCATCTCCTGTTGCCGATAATAACGATTGTTAATTACCATTAAAACCTATTAAATCGTTGTCAAAGGAACCTGCCATACGCATGCTGATGGAAGACATGCCAATGCAGTCTTGACTAAATTTCTTTTTGTTTTTTGACTTATTATTAATATTATTATTATCATTTTGTTTTTCTGAAGAAGAGTGTAGGAAGTTTCCTACCATGAATGACGACAAATCAAGATGGAGCTGTTCAATATGGGACTGCTATACGATTGAATTTTTTATCTTAAAAAATCAACCAATTAAGTAAGGTAGTACAAAACCCTTATATATAAGTTTATTATTGTTATTACATATATTTTTATTATATGAAACTTGGATTGTTTTTACCTTTAATGGATGGTGCTATTTCTGAAATAACAAATCTTGTATTTGATAGAATGGGCCACTTGTTTGAATTTTCTAGATTCTAATATTGCAATGTTGAATTTGAAGTTGCTAAGGAATTGAGTTTTTATCTTCAAATGTCAACTTATTAAGTAAGTAGTCAGCCAATACCCTTATATGTTTATTATTATTGTTATGTTTTTGCAATGGGAAAATCAATTTTTTATATAAAGTTGCTATAGAGATGAAGATATATACATCAAGGAAGCAACCGGCTCAACATCAACCATATCCAATCCAATTAGGTTTAGTATCCTCTAGGTTGGTTAGCTTTTGCGGCATTCGTTTGAAGACATTGCTCTAGCTTTAACTCAATAAATTTCAAATCAACAAAAAATTGAAAAGAAATAAATAAAAGTTGAGAAAAAATTTTGCTATACCTCATTCCTGGAACCCGTTATCCTTAATAAATGTGAAATAACTAAGTTACCTAGAAGAGAGAAATATAAGAAAAAATGACAATCAATCCTAAATATTTACTTTTTTTTAAATTTAATTATAAGTGTTTTACTTTTAATATCTGCAACTCATGCTTTAAACGAATGTTAGATGTCTTTTTCGTCAAACATTTAATTGAGGGGAAAAATTTACAAACTTTTCCAAAGTTCAGCGGGAAAGAATGCTACGAATTAAAATTCTAGGGGCATTTTGTGATAAGACTTAAAGTTCAGGGAAAAAGTGTAATTTGTCCTAAATTTAAATATATATGAAATAAATTTTAAAAAATAAAAGATATATATATATACACAAGTTAATCAATTAAAATAAGAAATGTAGGTGAGATATTTATTGCGATTTTAATTTAATAATTAAGTTAATACATATAAGAAAACAGAATGTAGAAAAATAAAAAACAAAAATAAAAACAAAGGAATAAGTACCTAAATGTCAAATTTTAATTGGACGAGTATCTAATGTAAGTAAGTATGATGATGTGAACTAAAACTATTACAATAATAAAAACAAAGAAAAATCATGGTTTGCAAAAACAACAATAGAGAAAATTGATTAGGAGCATAGAAAATATCAAAGATGTCATAGATTTTGCATCAAAATATTTAGTGACGTGTCTACCAATGTGCCATGCAAGTTCAAAGGTCTTCTTATGTGTGACGGTCCGTACTTAAATGGTCATAAATGACCATCACTACTTAAACTTAAAACTTGATATGTTTCATAACCGGTTATTAGGTCCCCAAGATTTTGGTTTTTTTTTTTTTTTTTTTGAACTTACTAAACTAAAACTTAATAAAACATAATTGTGGAATATAAAAGTTTAAGAAAACACTTCTAGTAGTTAATCAATAATGATAATAAAGGTGCAAATCCAAAGTACTTAGTTTAGTCCACACGCTTAGCAAAGTTTCCAACCATAATTTAAAAACTAAACTTCAAAATAACTTTCAAATGCCTGTAAGCATTTTGTGACATCTTTTGCGGGTGGTATCCATTCCCCAATTGCACTTTCACGTATCACTCCATCCACATTGCTACTCGAAGGACATTTTCTGGTCATAGGGCATTTGCTCGGATTACCTACGTTGGGAACATAAAAACGTGTGAGATTAAAGTCAGTAAGTACAGACATAAATCCCAAAATGCATAAATAAATATGCATGAAAATTTTTGTTTATCCTTATATTTTTAACTTATTATTCTTGGCATACTTATTCTTAACATATTTATGGGCCCTTGTGTTCATACCGGGTGCGTGCGATAATATCTAGGGAAGACGGGAGAGCGACCCAACTGCCAACACCCAAGGTCATACTTAAAATCATTCGTGAAGACCTCTCTCTGATGGAGGTTGGTACGACATATTTTAATCTTTTACTTATTATTCAATCACGAGTCATTAATTCATAAAATAGACATGACATGTGACATGTCTCATAAAATGTGGAACTAAACATGAAATAATAGCAATGTAGCATAACTAATCATGAAATCTGGCTCAACCTCTTTGTCTTTTCAATGTCCTAATTTAGACCGACACGCAATGGTTAGAATGAATTTTTAAAATTATTCTTTGTTTTTAACAAGTGTCTTATGGAACTTCTTGCTTGTTGTTAATAATTAATTCTTTTCAATATTAATAATTAATTATATCTTTTTTATTTACATATTTTAGTCCTCAAGGAAAAAATATATATTTTTTTTCATAAATTGGTTACTTAATTATTACATTCCTTACTTGAGGATTGATATGGTATTAAACCTTAACTTACTCATATTTAAATCGTTATTTACTAAATTAATTATTAATTAACTTGATTAATAATTAACCAAGTAACATTATTAATTAATAATTAATTAAGTAACATTTGTAATTGTACAAATTATCAATTCATAATTAATTAATTAATTATTAATTAGTGAAATAATAATTATTTGATATAATTTAATATTAATTTATTGATAATTAACTGATTATTAATTTGTTGATAAATAATTTTAAATTATTTTCTCTTGAATTTTCTTGAAATAATTAATTATTATCAAAACGATTAAGTGATTAAATCATTACTTATTTTATCCATTCATATTTATTATAATTTTGCCTTTAATTAGACTCATTAGGTGACCATGTGTAACCAACGTTACCATCCATCCATTGGGTCTCTCTAGTTTTCATAGAAATTAAATTGAGTCTATCGGGCCATTATTCTGCTTTAATTGCATTAGTCTATTAATTAAAATTTTGTCTTTCATTCCACCATTAGGTCCAATAAGGCCCATTTGAGCTTAACACCATGTTATTAGTATAAAAAACTATCCAAAAAAGGTCTATTGTACCTTATTTATATTTTCAACCACACTTACCTAAATTCTTTATATTTAAGTCCCTTACCTGTCTTTTAATGGCCCAATCTTAAACCAAAAATTAATCATATTAATTACCCGACTTAATTGGCTTAGCACACTGTCTTTAAATTAGGAAAAACACTGCGTTCATGTTTGGTTTTCGAATTTTACAATTTGACCCCCTTTTTAATTATTTTAGCATTTTAGCCCCTAAAATGAATTAACTTATTCCCATCAAGCATTCCAGAACGTTATTCACTTGAGGAACCCTTAAAGATACCTCTTACAGATTCTAAACTCAATAACAATAATTTCCATAAATTTCACTTTTTATCCTTAAACTTTTTATATTTACATTTTGACCCCTAAAGGGTATTTTGCGTCATTTTATGTACATTTATCATGAAATTTAACATATATCATATTTTAGTCCCTTATTCTCGATTGTGAAGTCTCGGACTCAACCGACATTTTCTAGCCATATGAAAATACCATTTTACCCTCCAAGGGCAAAAAAGTAATTTTCCCCACTTAATAATTGTTGAGCAGAGGTTACGCTATTTGATAGCTTATGTTGAGAGAAATATTCTGTCATTCATGAGTTTAGTGAAATTCTCACTAAAATATATATCATTTTCATATTTATTTTGTATTTTGCTAGAAATGCTATTTTCATATAAATATGAACTTCAACTTCATTCTATCATTATTTGAGCGTTAAAAATCCTTTCTTCATATTCCAAGCTGTCAACATAGAATATTCACAGCAAATAAACATGTCATACCCAAATATTTTCATGCCATAACATATATTCCACACAACATAATCAAGAAACTCACGAAAATTATATTCTCATCAAAACTTTTCATTTTGTGGCAAGTTAAACCATTTTAATCCTAGAAAAACACATGTTACAATAATAGGAATAAGACCATGTTTTTAGTTTATCATCATGCCAAGATTTTTATTTTCTTCAAAACTTTTTAAAACTTGCTAGTTTGTGGAAAAACATATACCTTAGTGTTGTTGATGGATTTTGTGGCTCTTTTTGAGGACTTGGAGGCTTTCTTGAACTCTTGTGACGAGGATCTAAAAGTTGAAAAATAATCATATTTCATCACAAGTTTAAAAACTTAAACTTTAATCATGCAAGCTAGTGGTAAAATAGTGTTTTATCTTGAAAACCGATGAGACGACGATCTTCTCTTGAAGCTTAATGATATGGAAGTTTAGAGAGAGGTTATGGAAGAGATTTCTCAGGACTCAAGGTGTAAAGGAAGAGAAAAAGTTTTCTTTCAGTGAAAAAGATTGGGAAAAAGCAAAAATGATATTCATACAACTACACCCCTTTTTATAGGCACTTAAAATAGGGTTTAAAAATTTAAAAATAATTATTTTTAGGGTTATTATTATCAGCAGAAGCTAGTTGTAGGAAAGAATGAGTTTTTCACATTTTCTAGGCTCAATTTATTACAATTCAGATGATGGTCTATTTTTCCAAAATAAGTAGTATTGAGTAGTGGTTAAAGTTTTGTTTTATTTATTTATTTATTGGGAGTGTTTACTGGTAATCTCCAAACCAAAAGATTCTCCATCAATTAATCTATTTACTTTATTTCCCTTTTTCTTTATTTTATTAATTTATTAATTTATTCTTTCGGCTGATGCCACACGGCCCGCCTTTTTCGGCTTTCCTTGGCCATGGGCTTTCAGCCAACAGCTGGCCCAATGGGCCTAGTTTGTGTTGTTTCCGTGTATGGCATTTCATGCCATACGCATATACACACACACATATGTTCACATTATTGCATTTCATTTTTTTATTATTAGTATTATTATTTAATGAAAAATAAAAACTTGGTACAAGAAATGGACATGAAATATCTGCATATGCCAAGTGCGCACATAGACAATGTACTTCTTGGGCGGTCGATGATGTGGTTGCAGGAGTAGTATATCAATAATTTCACGTCTAACTTTACAATAAGGTTATGAATCAGAATTTCCTACCCCAAATTAAATATATATATAAATAAAAATAAAATAAAATAAAACAAAACGAAACGAAAATCCAGAACATAGGGACTTCCTACATACTTTCAACAAGAGAATACTAAGATAAGATAATGGTGTCTTTAGAGCAACGACCTAATCCAAGGCAGAGCCGCGGTTGCACCAGATCATCATCACTAATAATGCACTTTCCTTTATGGCAGCCAAAAAAAAAAAAAAAAAAAAACGATTATTATGTTGCCAATCAATTGGTTCTAAAACTGAAACAAGTAGTTAAGTAGCTAGAGAAATACTACCTTTCTTTTCTCAAGGCATCAGTTTCCTCTGCTTGCTAGTTTCTTCTCCAGCCACTTAAGGGAGCGATTGATATATGCCGCTGTTCTCTACCAAATATTTTGAGAGACCAGTGATCAACGCTTCTAGTGAAAAGGACCATGTATTCGATAGATATTCCGTTCACCACTCCACTTCCATATCCCATCATCACCGCCTTCCGATTAATTGTGTCATTGAAGCTACGCCTCGGTCCGGAGCATAGCAGCAGTTTTACCTGATCATCAACAACAGCAGAACACACAACCACAAAACTGAGCAAAAAAATCATATTAAGCTGACAAAGTTAATTTTATTTCTAAAATTAAGCTAGTTTTTATTAACTGCAAAGAAATTACAAGCTTACTTTCCTACACTTGTCACGAGACTTTGTTTTCCTCTACTTGCTAGTTTAATCTTCTCCTTCCTCTTGAGTGAGCTCTTGTTCTAAGACGTTGTTTTCTTTCATATCTATTATAAAACCAATAATCAAAGCTTGTACTGAAAAGCATCATTTATCCGGCGGATATTCCGATAATCACTCCACTCCCATATCCCATCATCACCACCATCCGATCAATCATACCATTATCGTTGTGCACGACTTCATCACCTCCATCTCGATCCTTTGGTGCTTCATCATTTGTGCATGAGAGTTGATTTCCCTCTGCCTGCTCATCCTAAAATGCAGCTCCTCTTTCCTCGACTGAAAGTGCATGTGCATGTGTGGAGCATATCGAACCTATAATTTTTACGCACGAGGATCACAAATCAAAATCATAAACATCAACAATTCTTAATACAATTCAGGAATATCTTTGGTGCGGAAACACAAGAACAAAAATACATGTTTCTTAAAAAAGTTGCTCTTTTAGTCCACTTACATCCTCTGTTTTACTATCTTGAGTACTTAAATGAATTTTTAATAGCCCCTGCAAATGTTCCAACTATCAAGAAAAAATAAAATTTGGTGGATTGCAGGGCTATCATAACACATGAATGGGTCATTATCTCAAAAAATTTTGTAATATTTACATCAGCAAAATCATAGATATTGAAAAACCACATATTTGGATTACCTCGAAAGATAGGATCCTGATTGAATATGCTTCTAGAAACCCTCTCATACATTTCCCCGTTTGATCAGGTAGTGATGTTCTTGTCTTTGAGCTGCTGACTCTGAATCCATGGTGACGGAGCCACGATGGCCTTTGTACAGGGCTTACAAACTCCACCTGTACATCATGATTTTCTACAACCAAAACCTTATCCAAATATAGCAGCAAGGGAAACAACAAAAACATTTATAACGCGATACAAATATAAAGACAATGCATGGTGACCCTTCGCGTTATATTGGTGTCTAGCGTTTGGATTACTTATGGGACCAGCAAATCTATTAGATCTCAGAATAAGAACTTGTAGATTTGGAAGAGACTCCAACCGGAAGGGAAAGGATCCATTTATGCTGTTGTTTCCGACATCTAGATCTCAGAATAAGAACTTCTAGATTTTCACAATTGAGCAAAGATTGGGGCAATGACCCTTCCAATTGATTTCCATTGACGGTCAGAGTACTCAAGTAGTTTCCCTTTGCAAAATTTGAAGGATTCATGCCATGGAACCTATTCATTCGTAAATCTAAAACAGAGAGACTGCTGCTAAAATTCCCAAATAAGCAAGGAAGGATGTTCCCACTCAAACTGTTGTTTAACAAATCAAGGATTTCAAGGTCACTAAGTTCACAAAACCAAGCAGGTATTCCACAAACCAATTGGTTGTTGGAGATTAAATATGTTAAAGTTGATGGTGGTGGAATTGGTAGTTGACCTTGAAGCCGGTTGGAGCTAAGGTCAAAAGCGGATGGAGTATATCAGTAATTTCACGTCTAACTTTACAACAAGATTTTGAATTCGAATCTCCCATCCCAAAGTTAAGACAAAAACAAAAACAAAACAAAAACATAATGACTTTCTATGTACTTTTAACAAGAGATTCCTTGGATAAGATGATGGTGTCTTTGGAGGCATGACGTAGTCCAAGGCAGAGCAGCGGTTGCACCTGATCATCATCACTACTTCTCATGCACCTTCCCATACAACAGCAAACAAAAAACAAAAAGTAATAATAAAAAGAATTAAAAAAAAAAAGAGATTATTATGTCGCCAATCAAGTTTGGTTCTAAAACTGAAACAATGAGTTAAGTAGCTAGAGAAATATTACCTTTTTTTTTTTCCTCAAGTCTCCATTTTCCTCTGCTTTTTGTGGTCTTTGTGGTCTTTATCATCCAAGACAAGCATGAATTTCATTCGAAGAAGAATAGATTAATCCATAATGGTTTTTCCAATGTCTGTACTAAGAATTTGATCGTCTCAGGGTCACTACCTTGAATTGAAGGACGTTGTGGATGTGAAAGTGGCGAATAGCAAGCGTAACTACTCTTTATCATCGTGTGTTGGAGTAATGTCTAAATATATATATATATATATATTTATACATATTGTCAAGAAATGTTTATTGTCAAGAAAGCATCTGTTCGACTTTTCAGGCTGAAGGTAAAATATATTGGCATCCTCTAAGGAGCTGGAAAAAAATATATATATCGATTTGAAATGCAATTGCAATGAAAAATAATGAATAATATAACAAGGAAAAGACGCCAACCAATGGGGAAAGGATCCACTAAGAAGGGTATCGGACCAAGCAGATATGATGGAGTTGATAGAATCCATTGATAGGTTACAAGAAGAAAGATCAATAAACTTGAAATTTTTTAAATTTGAAGACTGGTCTAACCGCATGCATCCCCTCAAATTATTTGATGCTAATCAAGTTAATTTTTATTTTAAATAAGATTCTTAGTATGTGTTAGTTGTAACTTGTTCCTATTTTATAGGATATGCGTTATGTACGTGTTTTAGTTAGTGTAGTGTGCGTTATTGGTGAAGTGGGATCAAGTGTAATCTTTTTGTATTTAAACTTCATGAATTAAAGAGAAATGAGTGCTGAATATTTTTTCTCAAGCGTTGAGTTTGCGTGGGAGGTTTTGGTTCCCTCGAAGGAACCATTATTATCTTGGGAGGCCCTGTTTTTTTGAATTACTAGAATTTTCTCTTTAATTTGTTTGTCTCTTTTTGGTCTGTGTCAATATGAAACACAAACAAACTATTTGTTATGTTAGTTTAAACGTGTAATTTTTTTTTTCCTTTAATCTTTTGGACTATCAATTGAGAACTAGTCCTAAATGGGACAGCAAGAAATTTTCATCACGTCCGATTGGATAAAATAACGATTGTAGAACATACTTAAAAATTAAACTACATAACCAACATCGTATAGCATTTTAATTATTCCAGGAAATGTAGTACTGTATATGTGAGATGTTGAAACACTGGCATGACAACAATTTTACAGAACAACAATTAATGTTATAAACGACATGGTTCTAAGAACTGCGAGGAAGCTTTTTATTCAAAGAGACAAATATTATAATAATACTTAAAACAAGGACATGAAGATATGAAAACAAACCCACATTAAACAGCTGAAAATATACCTCAGTATGTAACTTCAAAAAAATAAAAAATAAAAAAACCTTTGTATGAAAACGACAAAAAACACATCGAACTACCTAAAAATTAAGGACATCATAAAACGACAACAAAAATTGCAAACAAAAACGACAATGAACGGAAAATACAGAACATGAGAAATTGGTGTGCGAGTCTCACTTCAATTCAAGCAAAGCAGAGCAGCAGTTGCGGATATAATGTACAGAACTAGCAAAATACACCACAAATTAGAGAAAACAAACAAATTAATTAGCAGAAAATAAATCAAGTTTAGTTCTACTCAAACATTGCATTATAATTTGGACTTGTAAAGCCCTCTGTGGAAGGTAGCATTATGAAACCAGATTGGTGAAGCCGCAAGCCATTAGTATTGCATTTTGGGTACGGACTTTTTTTTTTGGTTTTTTTTCCCCTTCAGTTTGCCTTTTCTTCTCCTGCTACTTATTTTTATTTTTTGACGAGTAATTAAAAAAGGTGAAAAGGCATGCAAGTCAAAGTCAAAGTCTTTGGCAAAATATGTATCCGGTTTTTCTTTGGGCTGGATATTTTGTTCTTCCTCTGAACTTGCCCACTTCCAAATTGCATTAATTTACTTGATAAGTATTTGATCATAGCATTTTCTTGTAAGTAATCACCATAACTTAATTTACTGTCTGCTCTACTAGTTTTTCAGTTATTAATTAGCTGATATCTATCGGGATTTTTTTTTTTAATTCTTTAAAATTTTTAAAATTTTTTTATTTTTATTTTTATTATTTTTATTTTTATTTATTTAAAAAAATTTTTTTAAGGAAGTAACGAACTTGACCACAGTCATATGGCAATAATATTAAATTCAAGACTTTGATTTATGTCGTTACTCCATCTTTTCAGGATGGAACATGTAAGTAGAGAAAATTTAGTTTTATTATTTATTTATTTATTTGCTGTGTAAAGAATACTCAAGAATAAGGATGAAAGGAGCGATATTGGATATATCACTAGTTAAAAAGCTATCATCACAGCATACAACCAAACAATATTATCTCCAAAGTGAACAAGCGATCGACTTAGGCTTCTAATTAATTTTTAAAGCTTCCCGGTCTGCAGCGTGGAAGAGAGGTGCAAGAATAATTCTCAAATGAAAACAGAAAATACGAAAACTTCGAATATATATATATATATATATGGATAACTATGCATTTGAAAAATAATTTTAAAAGGATACCTCAGATTATTAATCTATTTCACCTTATCTTCTACAACCAGTGTAGAGGTCTTCTCATGAGATTACAATAAAGTCGTCTTCTTGACCAACCTTGCCCCATGATAGTTAATCTAAACTCATGTGCTCTTTACTCTGTACAAGTACTCTATTAAAAAATTAAAATTTTAACCATCGGTTTTTTTTTTTTTTTTTCACACAAATCTAGAAACTTAAGAGTTACCAAAACTTATTTTAATATTGGCTGACCTTGTTAGTTTCAACTTTTTGTATCATTTCCCTAGAAAATATAACGGAGGCAGGGGATGGAAATATACATATACCGGGCTTGCTCCCTTTCTTAGGTGTATTTAAATAATTTCAAAGCCTGAAAAAAAAAAAAAAAAAAAAAAAAAAAAAAAAAACTTAATATAAGTTTAAAAAAAAAGAATATATTAATTGTGGAATATTAACATAACCGACTCTCATTTTGCCGTTTCATTGTCGTTTTTGGGATTTGTGTGTCAATTCATTGTTGTTGTCTTTTAACATTGTTGTTGTTTTTCCAAGTTCTCTATTGTTTAAAGTTCATCTTTATTTCTGTTTAAGATGTTGTCGTTTCTTGTTACGTTTCTCAAGTTCTAGGTTATTGTCGTTTTTAATTGTGCTTCTTAAGCTATTTTTGTGTTCTTGAATAACCGTCTTTCTCATGTTCTGTCATAATTCAACAACTGTCATTTTGTAGGTTAGGCATCGTTTCATCTGATCCTTTTCAGGTTTTAAGTCATAGGTCAGCCTGAATAGTAATTGCATTGCTAAAATGGCCAAAATGCAAACACAACAACATCAGTAGTAATATTTTTTGAGACAACAACGACACAATACACAAGGACCAAATGATAAAATTAGTCAACGTTCACTCTGTCTACAGAGTTTTTTTGAAACAAGAAATTAACTTGACAGACAAGATACACGTGTTTTAAGAGCAACGCCTCTCTGTCGGGGGGAAGTAGTAGTTGCTCCCGATCATCAGCAGTATTCCTCATGCACTTTCCTGTACAGATGCAAAACCCAGAAACATAAAAGAAAGGGAAATAATTAGGAAGCTGATAACGTTTTGTTCTGAAAATTAATTAAAGAATAACAGTTTTTACTACAAAGACATTGCAAACTTACTCTTCCAAACTTCCCAAGAGATTATGTTTTCCTCTGCTTGCTAGTTTGATCTTCTCCTCCCTCTTGACCGAGTTCTGGTTCTACGACGTTGACCTCCTCCAAATCTTTTCAGAAACCAATAATCACAACTTCTACTGTAAAGCACCATGTAACCGATCGAGATTCCAATCACCAGTCCACTTGCATATCCCATCATCACCACCTTCCAATCAATCATTCCATTATTGTCCTCTCCATCATGATCATCACCTTCGTCTTGTTGTGCCTCATGATTGCTGCATGGTTTAGACAGAGGAAATCCACATAATCCCATGTTTCCACCGTACGAATCATTGGTGAATGTGTCAAACTGCTTCCCACGAGGTATTGGTCCCGTCAATTGATTGTTGGAAAGGTTTAAGAATCCAAGTTGATTCAAACCTACTTCCAGTTGCAATGGAATCTTACCTGAAAGCTTGTTTGAGGAAAGGTCTAACCACTCGAGATTGCTCAAATTACCCAACGATGGTGGTATTGGAGCAGTTAGCTGGTTGTAAGAAAGATTCAATCCTTTAAGTGAATTGAGCTTCCCAATCAACTCTGGAATCTCCCCTGTGAAGTAATTTCTTGAGCAATCGATGGTTATGAACAAGGTTTGGATCTTCACCAGCTCAACGTAGAGCCCTTTCATTGCCACCACAACTGAATCTTGATAATTAATCACCACAACAGAATCTTGATAATAAATCCATGATCCTGAATAATTCATGTACACCAAGCTATCTGCACGAGCATCCATCATCGCCGCAAAATTCCGAAAATATTCTGTCGGTAAAAGACCTGTGAATTCGTTGTTGGAGATGTCGATAATTCTCAGCTTTTGAAATGGAAATCTCACTATTCGATTACTTATGGGGCCAGAAAATCTATTGGCTCTTAAAATAAGAACTTGTAGCTTTGGAAGAGACTCCAACCAAAAGGGAAAGGATCCATTTAGCTTGTTGTTCCCAACGTCTAAAACTTCCAAATTTTCACAATTGACCAAAGATTGTGGTAATGGCCCCTCCAATTGATTTCTGTTCAGGTTCAGAGTCCTCAAGGAGTACAAAGTTGAGAAAGGTAGAGAGATTACGCCATGGAACCTATTCATCCGCAAATCTAAAACAGAGAAGGAGTTGCTAGAATTTCCAAGGCATGCGGGGATGTTCCCACTCAAACTGTTGTTTGACAAAGCAAGGACTTCAATCCAAGTAAGGTCGCAAAACAGAGGAGATATCTCTCCAGCGAATTGATTGTTTGAGATTGAAAACAGAACAGTTGAAGGTGGCGGAATTGGAAGATGACCTTGAAGCCGGTTGGAGCTTAGGTCAATATATTCTAGTTCTTCCCAAGGAATTTGCTCTATATGTGTTAAGAGATTGTGAGAAATATTTAGATACTCCAATGAATCCTTCCCAACATTCCAAAACCATTGGGGAACAATCCCTTCAATTTGGTTGTTGGAAAGGTCCAAGTATTCTAAATTTTCAAAGCTTCTTAAAGAGAGTGGGAACTCACTGATGTTGCACGAAGACAGAGACAATTTCGAAAGGGTATTGGGCAAAGCAGATATGATGGAGTTGATGGAATCCCTTGATATGCTATTAAAAGAAAGTTCAATGTACTTGAGATTTTTTAAATTTGAAGGCTGGTCTAACCACATGGGTCCACTCAAGTTATTTGATGAAAGATCTAATGAATGAAGATTCACTTGCTGGAAAATGGATCGTGGAGTAAAGCCTTGTAGTTTGTTAGATGCTAAATGAAGATAAATCAAAGAAGAATACTGGAATTCGTCAATGTGACCAGTGAATTGGTTGCCACTTAGATCTAGATCCTGCAAATATGGTAGAGAATATAACCAAGTAGGTATCGTCCCATTAAGTAAGTTACTAGATAAGTACAAGGCTTTCAAATTCAAGGGAACAGAACCCAATAACTGATGTCCTGGAAAATCAGTTATTTTTTTGGAGTTGTTACAAATGTCAGGGAGCTGACCTATGAACTTATTACCGGAGAGATCTAAATAAGTCAATTTCTCTAGATTAAGAAGGGACCATGGGATTTGACCACCAAAATTATTAGAAGAGAGGTCTAAGGAAGTGATTTGTGTTAAGTTGCCAAGAAGTGCAGGATACAATCCTCTCAACTTGCAGGAGCTGAGAAACAGAGTATTCAAATACTTTAAAGTTTTGGTAAGATAAGGTAAATCGATCAAAAATCCAGTTAAAGAAAGATTCAAATTTCTCAATTGGCTACTCCAATTATATTGAGGAAATGAACCATTGAGATTCTCATTGAAACGTAAATCGAGCTTCTGAAGTCTTGGAAGGTGAAAAATATTTTCTGGAAACTCTCCTGTTAGTCCACTCTCACTAAGATCAAGAGATGTCAAAGAAGTTGACAGATTCATAAAGGAATTAGGCGAGGCAAAAGACATGTTGACATAACTCAATCTCAATTCTTTAAGACTAGTTAAGTTCGCAACAATTCGTTTCAAACTAGATGTCTCTAGTCTCAAATCAAAGTTCCAATGAAGATCAAGTGTAACCAAACTAGACAAGTAAGAGAACTCAAGAGGGAGTTGGCCAATGAAATTGGAGTCAGAAAGGTCCAGGTGAATCATATTAGAAAACCTACCAAATTGGGGTGAAATTTCGGAACCACGAAAATCATTACTGAAGAGAACAAGTGATTGGAGATGAGTGAGGAGGAACAAACTGTTGTTGGAGTGGATGGTGCCGTCAAGCCCACTGCAGCCAAGATCAAGCCTAACGACATGACCAGAGACCTCATCACATGTGACTCCACTCCATGTGCAACAGTCCCTGCTCATATTCCAATACACTGTACTATTAGGATTAGTAATTCCATACCAATAAGAACAATAAGAGAAATAAGAAGTTATGGAAAGAGAGTTCTTGAAGTGGAGCAAAGCAGAGGTTTCATGGGGATGGCACAGTGGAAGATGAGAAGGAAAGTGAGAAGAAGGAAGAGCAGATGAAGAGTTGAATGGAGAAGTAATAAGGAAGAAGAAAAGGAGACCCAACCATGCAAGGAATACCATCATCATGATTTCAGTGAGAAATTAAAAGAGAATGTATTCTTAAAGTTGTGTGGAATGATATGCCATGCGACAATGCATATTTATAGGCACCCAATCTATGATGACTAAAAGAGTACATATGATGACTAGGTATTTAGAATATTTAGAATAAAGCATATTCCGCCAGGCTATTTTTTTTTTTTTAACCATATTCTAGAAACTTATTTCATGACAAATTTTGTTCCTGTCTGTTTTTTATATGGGAATTTAATGGTACTCTACTAGCCTTATTGTGGCTTTTTTGGTATGTTTGTTTGCTATGTTGGTCTAAGTATAATATCATTTTACTAGCTATGATGTTTTGTGGGATAGATTTTGTAAAAATTTCCTAGAAATTCAAAAACCTTCTAGAAGTAAAAACAGAATTTTGATGTGAGAATGTGGGATTGTCGATATAAATGTACCAAGTATTAATTGTTGGATCACTTGCAGGATCACTTGGGTTATTTTTAATTTTTCCTTCCTTAATGGTAGTGCGATAATTTGTCCAATCCAACCTCTGATTTGTGTTAATCACCTTTACCATGTGGACCAACTTAAAATTTGATTTGAGTGGAAAAACAACAGTTAAAAATGATCAAATTTAGAAGATTTCTTTATTTTTTGATTTCCGAATTAGTTGAAAATCAATAACCAGAAAAAAGTTGACATGCTATATTATTTTTTTTTTCAGCAAGCAAAATTCATGAATGTACTTCATTTTCAAATATATATAATTTCTGTTTTTTTAACCATACTCCGTGTAATTTGTTTAACTAAGCATAAATATGAATCTACTCATATTTATAAAACAATATAACAAACTACAATAGGTAAATAAAAACCATAGCTCAATTATATACTTTCAGGGAAAAAAGGGGGGGGGGTGTTGGGGTGGGGTAACAGTCATACGAACATCGGCTTCTTATGTCAAAGGTGAAAAGAAACCAACAATAAACAACAATAGACAACCATTTTACGAAGACCCCTTAATTTAGTCATTTGTATAACAGAGTTTTAATATATTAGGAATTCATTAATTTATACGTTCAGTAGGTTTTTAAGATATTTTTATACAATAATTATTTTGTTAAGTTATTGCGTTGGGCTCAAGTCAGGAACGATCAAAAACCAAATTTGTTTAATAAAAGTTATTAATTTAATTGAAATTCTCTTTTGTAACTTTAGACTTTGGTTGTTTTGTTTGTATACTTTTCTCATCTTCCTTTCTTGATCAAATAATAAATTCACGGAATTAGGTTCATTTGATCAAGGTATCATCCATTAGTAGTAGTCAACTTAATTTGTCCATATATATTTGACTACAAATCTACATGAGACAATATGTCTCATGGATTCCAATGAGAATCATTTCCTATTTCCCTTAGGATTACATGAGCCATGCATATTCAAAATATTTTCAATCACCTTAGAATTATGATCATGAAAGACCTCATAGGAGAGAGGAAGATGAAATGCTCTGAAAATCAGAAGATACATAAAGATATAAATATTAAAAAGAAAGATATTTTTAGAAATATGCATTGCTATAACATATCCTATAGGAGCCCCTGATTGCCAAATTCATAATTAGAAACGAATTCAATATATGCATAGAGGAAAACTGAGCCATTTCATTCATCTAAAATGAGATTATTGTTACTACTCATGGATGAGTATTCGTTTCATTCAAATTTCTAGGTTCAACTCATGGAGATCGTTACTAAAGACTTTCAATAAATGCATAGATTTTTACTAAAGACTTTCTTATCAAGCAATTTATTATTTTGACAAAGAAGGATTCCAAAACTTTATGACTTTTTGCTTTAATCATATCGTGTTTAACGTGGTTTTATGAAAAGCATATAACAAGAAAGATGATGAATAAAGAGATTGAGAACGAAATAGATAGATACAACATTGATGACCATTTCATCTTAGAATCTCGTAACTTGAATTTGAATAACCAAAGGATGAAAACTTCTTTTGATCATGGAGGAAAAATTCGGACACTCTAGAACGAGACTAAGCGCGTATTGACAATAATGAAACCTGCTCTCATCCGTAATGTATCTTATCAATTAACTTAAATTAAATTGGTTCGATGTCCCATCAATTCATGACTTATAACTGCAATACTAGACTTCGTGACAAGTCTTGTTGTGGCCCCTCAATTTTGATGTAATATTAATTATGGATCAAATTTATTTCATTATACTTGCTCCACAAGATATAAAAATCGTTCACCCATATTCTTGTTTATTGTTCTTATCAATCATTTATTATTATCACAATTTCTGTCTTTACAAAACGTATCGTACTGGGTTGGGTTAGATTGAAATTGGTTGTCACAATCCTAATATTCAAAGTCTTTTATAGGGATCCAAATTAAAGCTTCAATTATGTAAATAATCACGGTGCACTAGATTCAACACTAAAATCTTTGAAATTAGACAAAGTAAAATCTTTTTATAGGAACCACATGATGAAGATAATAAATTTTTACTTCTCCTTGTATGGCCATAAGCAATCGGAGCATTTTCTTCTTCTAATGCTTGCAGTGAAAAAGATCTGTTTTATACAAGCAACAAAAATAAAACATCAATAATCTTGTCAAAAAATGATGTAAAACGAGAATAAAAGGGCCTAGAAACTGGATCCAACTCGCGTCAAGTCCTATTAAGTGACTCGAAATTCTATCAAATTGTTGAAGTCATTAACTCTGATTCTTTGTTAGTGTAAACAGAAGAGGCTCGTGTTTTAGATATTTATGTGCGCTTAACTTCTCGTTGTTGGCTCTTATAATGTAAATTTGTTGGTTTCAATCTCTATTCTCTGCAGGTGTTTTAGTGATAAGGATTATGATACCGATAAGAGTCCAGAAAAAACCGGAACTGAAAGACGAAGCTTTTGGAGGAAATGTTGTGGCAGCTATTACGTTTTTGCATGAATATGTTACGTAGTTAGTTGGCCCAAAACACACCACTACTTAATGTTCATCATTGTCCGGAAACTTACAGCTGAACATTAATACCCGAAAAAAAAAAAAAAAAAAAAAAAAAAAAAAAAAAAAGGAAAGAAAAAAAAAGAAAAAGGTTCTTCTACAGCCCTAGTTTATTTCTGGGGGACTAGTCCAATGAAATCTTGAGCATCTTCGTTTGGATCATGCGTCTATTTTCAAAAAGAAATTTTTTTTTATTTTAAATTAGAAAGTCTTTTCATTCTGAGTATAAGATCGTGTTTGGATGTCCAAAAGTTTTCCTTTTGAAAATAAAAAGTTGTATGGAATGAGAAGAAATGGTGTTAAGAATAGTGTATTATGAGAAGATTTCAAAAAGATTCATTTTCTTTTTTTAAAAGGGTACTATACGATGTAAGTTTAAAAATAAAATAGTTTTCCTTTTTCAAATGAGAGAATGATGAAAAAAGTTAAGAAAAAACAATCTTTTGGAAAAATTATCAATTTCAAAAATTAGATATGTCATTCAAACGGTAAATAGTCTATTTATGGCATGACTTATTTTTATAAAGAAATGGACAGCTCCTATTCATTGAGGGCATGAAGGGCAGTTACGTTCAAGGAAACTAAAAAGTTTGACTAAGGGACTACCGTTTGCATTTTTTAATAAATTTATTTTGATGCTTTAAAAAGGCAAGTTTTTGTTTTTGTTTTTGTTCTAGTTTTGTTTTGCTAATTTTTGCTAGTGAAGTTTTTCTTATTTTCTCGTAGATCAAATTTTTGTTTCATCTTAATTTTGCAACGGTTGGATCAATGATACATCAAGTCTTATATCCAATACCACATAGTATCTAGTAATATAAGCTTTAGTTATTGTGAATGTAAATTTCAGTTTCTAAGAATTCATATAAAAGGAAATGTAGTTAAAGTGAATATAAATTCCCCTTATTTTAAATTTCCTTCTATATGAATTTACATTTCTAATATCTAAATTTCACATTTACGATAGTTAAAATTCACATTGTCAGATACCATTCGCTACCAAATATAAGACCAACCTTGATAGAATTCATATTGATTGATACCAACCTTGATATAAGACCAACCCTTAATGTTATATTCTAAGTTGCACTTAAAAAAACAATATGGACTTTTTTAGAGTAATATATGTTCACTTGATATACTTAATAAACTACAATTCATATTCAATTTTGGTCCTCAAACTACCACCTCAATTGCTAAATTTATATGTTTATGTAACTATTATTTTTACGTGAAATTTAACTAGCATTAATAGTAAAATTTGTAGTAATCATTATAATATTTTTATTAGTTATTAGAAAATTCAAAAACGTACTTAGACCTTATAATCTTTTGGACTCCAAATTTGTTCCAAAAAATCATAGTTTTTGTTTTTCTTCTTCAACAAATTAAAGTAAAAGTAAAAATTTTATCAAACAGACTCTTAAGTCTTCTTACATTAAAAGCTTGGGATATCGTTGTCTAAGTCTTCTTACAGCAAGGTCTTAGAATATACTTCTCTCTTTAAATTTCATTTTGCACTACGTTTGAAGAGTCACCACTCACAAAAAGGTCCACAAGAATAAATGAGGAGATCTCTCTCGTAATCAGATTTAGTCAAGTAATGATGATTTTGATTCATTCAACATGCTCCATTTTTCCAGCTTCATAAATTAGGTGGTCCATTATGGTTTAATATATGATTTGGAAGTGTATTCGTTTAGGTCACGCGGTTTACTTGACTACATTAATTAGAAGGATTGACATTTTTCCTTGTTGCGAATATGTTGGCTATTCCACTAGGAAAATAATAATAAAAATAAAAAATAAAAGTTGGGCCATTCTGGTAAACAAAAAATTAACTAAAGGGGTGTTTGGTAAATAAGTTTAGTTTAAGATTTTTAAATTTCAATAGTAATTTTTGTTGATTTTTCCGAAAACACAAAAAACTTTTTCAGAAAAGACAAAAAACTTTTTCAGAAAAAGACAACAATAATGGTAAAAAAAGTACAATTTAGTTTAAAATAAGATGTTAGCTAAACATCCCCTAACATGTTAAAACGACAACGAAAAATGAATTTTCGAGCCGTTGGGCTCCATGGGTTCATTGCCTGACTCCAAAATATATCAATCAAGTCAGTGATCCAAGTCTTTGCAAGGAGACAAAAGAATATCATTGCAGAAAAATAGAGAAATATCCATAATTTAGACACCTCTTTTTAATTTTATCCATTCTAGCATCAAAACTAATAATTTCGCCATGTCATTTTTTTTTAATTTATTTTCCTCTAATTTTCAATTTTAAATTCCCATTTTGTCCCACTGCATATATTTGTGTTTTCACATGTACTTTTTCATTTCCATATTTTTTCTATCTTTCAGTTCTCTTTCTCTCTCACAATCATAGTCCTCTCTCTTCTCTCCCTTTCTCTCTCATCGCTCTCTCTATAACGACCTGACTTTTCAGACTGTTAACTAACTTACTTATTCTTAATTCATTTAGTCTTATCACTTATTTATATTAGGTTCCAAAAATATAGATTTTTTTTTCATACAGATTATACTTGTACTTAAAGAGTTTAATAAACTAAAATTTTAATTAAAGAAATTGAAATTTCTAAATAAAAAATATCTTATTCAGATTTGTACTTAGATAATATTTAAAAAACTATAATATTATGTGAGTTAAAAGAAAAGATTATAAAGTCGTTTTCTTTTAAAATACTCCTACTAGTTTAATAGTATTAAAATATTTAAAAACATTATTATAAATATCATCGATACAAAATGATTTAAAAAGTCTAAATATGGAAATTAAGTTTGTGTTGGTTTCTCACTCCCTTCCTTCATCACCTCCCCACAGCTTTGTCAATCTAGAAAACATCCAAGTGGCAATCTGTCTTCTCGCGTCACCTACAGCACGAATACACATGTATGAGCTTTCGCTCAGCAAGTACAAACAACACCTCACAAAACAATTTTATGAAATCATTTCATTATACGTAACAACATGAATATTCAAAAATACATGCGATTTATATGTGTTTAATTATGCTTCATTATATATATGTATTGTCTACCTAAGAGTCTCTATGTCGTACTTATATGCACGCAACCAATAAAGAGTTGGGGGAGCGACCCTCCAATCACCTGCAAGACCATAACTTATAACTTTCATTTTTATCATATCCTCTCACTGATTGGAATTTGGTACGACACTTAATCCTATCTTTCGTTACCCTCCATCTTATTAATTATGACAATGTGAAGATTCATATGTCACTATGCACTATCATTATGGCATAAATATCTGTGAGGTAAGTCGATCATATGAGTTTACAAGGAATTATGCATGTCAAATGCTTAATCAAAACAATACATATATCTCAATAATTCTTTAAATTATTACATTTATATAGTTGTTTTCAAAAACGCCAAATTTCAATCAATTTTGATTTTCAAATTATCGTATTTAAAATTTAAAATCTAAAACAAATCAAAATAGAGAGTGAGAGAGAGATAGGTGTCTTCTCACGGCATTACAATAAAGTCCCCTTCTTGTAGGTTCTGATCAAGGTGGTTCAGATGATTTAACCCATTGATAAGAAATCTTCAAATCAATTTGAAGAGGTTATATTTGTAGATTCTCTGTTTTCTTGACCAACTTTCTGTCTCATAATGGTTCACTTGAGCTCATGTACTCTTCTTTTAAAATCAAGTTCATAACCATATATTTTTAACACCTGTATAGAAAGTTGATGATTTCTAAAGTTTATTTTAATATTGACTGACCTTGTTAGTGAATCATCTTTTTGATTCCCTTCCCTTGCTCATAGAATGGAGATTAGGGCAAACGAATTACAAAACGACTTGTAATGGCAGTTTAATATATTTATATATATATATTTTTTTCATTTGATGGCCACACGCATGTCATTCATAATTTCTAGGTTCACTCATGGAGATTGTTACTAGAGACTTTTATTAAATGCATAGAGGAAAATTGGGCCATGTTCCTTGTCAAGCAATTTACTACTTTGACAAAAAAAGATTTCAAAACTTATGACTTTTCACACTAATCATATCATATTTAACATGCCTTCATGAAAAGGATATATAACAAGAGAGATGATGAATGAAGAAATTAAAATAGATGACCAAGTCATCTTAAATCCTCGTAACTCAAATTTGAAAAATCAAAGGATGATGTCTTGATCATGGAGAAAAATTTAAGACTTTGGAACGAGATTAAACGTGTAATTAATAAGAAACTTGCTCTCATCCATAAAGTATCTTCTTGGTTAAATTAAATTAAATTGGATCCATATCCTATCAATTCATGACGTATGACAGCAGTACCAAGACTTAATGACAAGTCCTGGTGTGGCCTTTCAATTTTGATGAAATATTAATTATGGATCAGATTTATTTCATTGTACCTGTTCCACAAGATATAAAAATCGTTGACCCGTACTCCTTTGTCAAGGAATTCACTATTTTGACAAAGAAAGATTCCAAACCTTGTGAGTTTTTTCCTTTACTTATAGTGTTTAACACGCCTGCATGAAAAGGATATAACCAGAGATATGATGAATGAAGAGATTGAGAATGAAACAGTAAAGGAAACCAAAACCTGTACATTAAGATTTCCGACAACCAAAACCTTATCCAAATACAGCAGTTAAGGAAACAACAAAAATCATTTATAATTAAGGCGATACAAATATTAAGAGTGGCCATCATCTTAAACGAAAACATAACAATTGCATTGGATATGCACTCAGACATCTAAATTACAAACACCATAACATCAAGACATCCTTTGACCCTCTAAAAAAAATATTAAAAAAAAAGACTTCCGATTACTATTATTTAAGATGCACTCAGGTAGACCGCTAGTTGCTCGTTTTCATCAGCAGTACTTTTAGTATATACCTTCCTGTACAACAGAAAAATCTGAAAACACAAAAGAGAGAAAAATAATTACAAGCCGATAAAAATTGGTTCTAAAAATTAAACAGAGTTTTAACTGCAAAGACATTTGTCAACTTACTTTTCTCCAGACATCCCAAGAGATTATGTTTTCCTCTGCTCGTTAGTTTGATCTTCTCCTCCCTCTTGAGCGAGTGCTGGCTCTACGCTGTCATGCTTCTCCAAATTTTTTCAGAAACCAGTAATCAAAATGTCTACTGAAAAGCACCATGTATACAACAGAGATTCCAATTACCAGTCCACTTGCATATCCCATAATCACCACCTTCCAATCAAACCCATCCTTGGAATATATCCAAATGCCTTGCATATAAGACCCAATACCGTTTCATATTGATGACCCTGTATGTACAAGTATCAACTATTATTGCATTTGTTCTTACATTTATATTTTCCTAGTTTGGAAAGATTTTGGATTAAAAATGGAAAAGGAAATAACAAGCAGCCATTTAAGAAAGCTCTTGGACAAATGATCAGAACTTCAGTAACTCAGGCATTTTGATATTCAGATCTTTGGATAGCTGGTCTATAGATGTATTTGCATCCACGTCAAATATTCCCGCTGCACGCATCACAATGTAGCCAGTTTTCTTCTGAATCTCCTCCTCGTTCATGAAGGAAAACAAAACAGCATATAAACTTGGAACAGATGTTAGGTATGGGCTGAAGCAGCCAGCAGAAACAACTGGCTCAACAGATTAACCTTTTCATTTGCAAATAATACTTTCAAGCATGGACTTCAAATTCTATGAAAAGAGGGCAATGTATGAGCATATGAGCGGGTTAGATAAGTTGGTGGAAGCTAAGGCTACTAATTTTCTTTTCTTTTCAATTTTGAACACTCTCTAATATGTACTGTCATACTTGGTTTTTCACATTGAACTCCTTATCCAAAAGAGGAGACAGAGAGTGCAAAAGATGTTCATAGAAAGCATTACTTTTGAGTCGTTTTCATCAAAGATTTCACCAACAATTTCCTCGACCACATCTTCAAGAGTAACCAACTGGTCATTGTGGGAAAAAGAAAGGTTAGTGATATAATTCATAAGAACATGAAAAATATAATAATGCACACGTAAGGGGCTGTACAACTAGTAGAGCGCATTCCTCAATTCAATGATGATAGAATCAATGAACATACCCTGTGATACCGCCATATTCATTAAGAACCACAGCCATGTGGACCTTTCTAATGCGGAACTCTCTAAGAAGATTCCAGACTGACATTGAATCTGCACAATTAACAATGTAATTTACCGTTGGAAAAATTTTCGGTGGCAGCATTGAGACGTTCAATCAATGCTGTCAGATCAGAATATATATAAAGAAATGGAGAACACAATCTTGTAAACAATTTTCTGGAAAATTAAAAATGGTTGGCAATAGTTAATGCACAACTGGGATAGAGACTACTAATAGGAAAATGCTGCCTAACTTCTAGAGCCTTAGTTAACAAAATGCAAGCGACTTAGATGGCAAAACGCGACTTAACTGGAAGAGTAGGAACCTCAAAGGTCCATCCACATAAAAAGAGCCTTCGATGATCAGATCAATTTGACCATAACAAACTTTCCATTTTGAAATAATGGTAGCCGAAATGTGAAAAAAGATATTGACTTGTTAACTAAGCTCAGAATTGAGACTCAAGCAATGTAAACCCATTGGAGAGAACTACATGGGCGACTTATAGATCCCAAAGGATTCGGGACAAATGGTATCCCTGAGAATTTTACCGAAATGGGGCCTACCTAGCACAACCCTGACTAAGCCTGGTGAAAAATTGCCAAAGCAACAAAGCGATCACCAAACTAGTAGTTACAAGAAACCAAATCATGTCCCTGAAACACTTGCGGCCAAGGCAGAGTATTGGAATTCCATTGCTATATTTTATTTGAAACAGTATACACAAGTGTAATACCAACTCTGAATACAAAACTAGAATCAGAAGACAATATCAGACGGTCAAGATTTGTACAAAATAGAGTTCTAGAAATTGGCATGAAAATGACCAGGAACAGAGTATGCAGGTTTATGAGCCATATCTCCAACGCTAGTACTTTCTAGTAGATCACCCTTCAAAAATCAAACATCATAATTCTGCAAGCTATAAGATTGTTGCATATAATTAATACTCAATGAATTTGAACCTCTAAGAGGTGAGGGAGAATAAAAATTGGACAAACCTTCCGAACATAATCAAGTAGATCCATTGCCTATGCAATACCAACTATATTATCAACTCGCTGCTCAAACACAGGCACCCTAGAAAACACATTCATCGTCTCATTGTCATAGTAAATTAAATAGTTATTGCCAGAATAAATATAGCATTGCAGTTCTGGTGTACCTTGAATATTGATGAGTTAACCACAAGTTATGAAAATCTACTAGTGTTGCACTGGAATCGATGGCGACCGCATCCACAAGAGGTGTCATAACCTCTCTTACATGCATATCTTTAATCTCCAAGACATTTTCAATCATATCCTGCAATATAATGAAACAAATAAAAATTAAAATCAGTCTCTCTTTGCGTACATAACATAAACAGATTTTCTGAGGGACTCTAAGGTAGCACAAATTTTGAGATAACAAACAAGATGCATGTTAATGAAAGCAGAGGAACTCTTGATAGCAGTGCATTCAATGCAAACAACTTGCATATTGATGTTAAACCATTCAAATACATTCAGAAATAGCTTCTGTTGTTCGTATTTTCCAGTGCCAAATCACTATTTAAGAATAATTCTTTCAAAATAAACCTTGCGTAATACCTGTTCTTCCTCTTCTATCGCCCCACTTAACTCTGCCCCTTGCAACATCAACTTCAACTCTTCTTCTGTAACATATGGTTCACTGATCAAAGAAAAATTGTGAATTTTAATTTTTAAAGCAATGACACAATTTTCTGAAAGAAATTTTGATCAGTAACTTCATGCTTTATATTAAAGTGCATTAATTTCTTTCTCATCTAAGAGGAACTGGAAGCATGTTTGTCACCGGCTATTCACATTACAGGAAATATTAATTCTGAATCAAATATATTAATCTTGACATGATATTAAGGTTTCCAAGAACACTTTGCAGGGGCAATTAAAATTAAAGTTCAAATGGAAGGTGCATATACATTAAAATGGGGTTCTTAGAAAGCACACCTTCTTCCTTTCAACCCAAGCAATTTTAAAATGCCTATTGATTGAAACGTAACAACTTTGCCAACGGGGTATAACACTAACGAAAGCCATGCCACTGGTCTGGTCTACAGACACATACAAAAATTGTCAAAGAAAGCAAAGCAGCAGGAGTACATCTCGCTAAGCATTAAAAGTGAACTACCAAAACAGAATTACACGGATGTCTATTAAGAATTTGCTAGTGAGATTCAGTTAACAAAACATTATAAAAATAAACAAAAATAAATAAAATAAAATAAAAACCTAAAAACTAAAAACTTACCACAAACTTAGCAACGTCTGTGGCATTGTGAACAGCTATGCTTTTCGACGTGATCTCAGTGAGGAGTAAAATGGCAACCTAGCATCATTAAGAACAAGAAAAGGACAAAATTTCAAATTTTAGGTGAAGTGAAGTAGTACATTTGTGTATATATGTATATATCATTACATTCTTGAGAAGAAAGCAACAGAAGCCCGTTTGGAAGACTGTTTTTGGGCACTATATAAAAGCTTTCTAAAGAGTGTTTTCTCTTGCAATAATTTAAATTTACTGTGCAAATTTACTTTTCAAGCCTAAAGATTTCACATAAGGGTCCACAAAATGACAACTAATGAGAACAAACGCATGAACACTTGCGAAATTCACTACTTCTATCATACTAAGAATTAGCAAATGGACTAGAAATTCAATACCTTCCTAGGCCAAAGCGGGGTGATAGAAGTCTCAGCCATGGAGAAAAACGCAGAGAGACCCAAAAGCACAGTCAAAACTATCCCTTGCTCTTTAAAGTTTAAACACCTGAAGAACCTGCAGAGTCTTTGGCCACGCATTTCTCAGCAACAAAATGCTCTGCCCAATAACCCCATACCCAGCATTCATCACTCCCTCAACCGCAAACGCCCTTTTACACCCATACACCAAAACCCCACAAACCGTCGCCACCAAAACCACCCCACGCTTCACAATTCCCCGAAAAAACTCGAAACTCGAAACTCGAACCCGACCCTGAACCCGAAACCGAACTCCCATTTTCGAAGCTCAAGGTTTCTCCCCTTTTGCCCATTGGTCACAAGCAAGCTGTTCCAATAGACAAGTCGGTTCCATTACTCGAAAAGCTCCGGAATTCAGGGGAATTCGAGACCTGTCGAAATGGGTACCGGTTGTTTTGTGGGAAATTTCTGGTGGGCTGTCCGATTCGGCTGCTGTAGTGGAGGAAGCTCAAGGATTTGGAGCCGTTGATGAACTTTGGCCGGCTCAGAATCGAAGAATCAAAGGCCATTTTCATGGATTTTAAAGCTGAATCTTAATTATTAATCTGGGTTTCACACCCAGAGAGAAAAAGATTAAATTTTCTGTGTTTTGAAATCAAGTTTGTATGTACAGGGGATTTGGTTTGGTTTTGTGAATCAAAAGATTGGGGGCTAGGTTTTACAGAACAAAAAAAAAAAAATTTCTAGACTGAAAAGAGGAGAGAGAAGGTTGCAAGTTGGGGTTTTTGGAGATATTTGGTATCATCAGCATGAATGTATGTACGTTGGAGAAAGCTCAGCAGAGGAAAGAAGTCTCAAAGATGGCTGAGGGGGAGTTTGGTGGAGTAGTTTGAGTTGAGATTTTTAAGTTTGAATAGTAAATTTTTTTGAATTTTCAGAAAAGACAAAAATTTTTTTGAGAAAAAGATAAAAACTTTTTGAGAAAAAGACAAAAAAAAATTTGAGTTAAGTTGGTTAAGTGCATTTACCAAATAGGCCCTCATTTGTTTGGTGACGCAAAGTTTGGCAGAGGCAAGTGGCTACTACTTGAAATGACGATGTTGCCCCAATCAAACCGAGTATCTCTTAACTGCATGCTAAAAGGACCACTGGCTTTTTGATCCTATCATCCTTGCTTGTAACGTACTAATCACGTGATTATTGTATTATCGTTTCGTGATAATCATATCATTATTATGTAGACTTTTTTTCTTCTTTACTTTTACTTTTGTTTTGTATTTTTATTCATTCATACAATTAATATATATATAAAGTTATTTGGATAAATAACCTTAAATTTGATTAAATTAGGTAGTTATTACTTTTCAAAATGAAGAATTAAATGATTGACAGATTGATCGTTTATGTAATCGATCACTAATCATTAATCAATAAGGTAAAATGCTTATATGATATTTAATCTTTTTATGAAATTGCTATTTGATTTTTTATTTTTGATTTTTAGCAAAAAGGTCCCTAAATTTTCTGATTATCGCAACCTTGTCCATATCGCAAAGGAGGGCAGGCTAGGGGAATACAGAGAGGTGATGGGAAGTTACCTTGCTTCAAGTTCAGTTTGTTTTCTCGGTTCGTGTCATTTCAATGTCGTTGTCGTTTCTCAAGTAAGTATCGTTTCTTCGATATTGTTTATATGTGATGGTATATTCAATTGTCATTTTAAAGTTGTTTTATGGTTTTATCTTTGACATGTTATTTTCAAGATTATGGTCCTTTTGTGCCTGGCGGTGTTCTCATATTATTGTCGTTTTTGTCCTTCACAAAGCTAGTCAAAGAAGAAGTTAAAAAAATAAAAATAAAAATAATTTAAAGTTTCCTTGCATCCACATAAGGATGTCAGTCTATGATCAAATTATCACATAATTAGTGTCCACATAAGGTTCATAACCAATTATTAATATTGTACACATCAGATTCCATGTGAGACTATCTTTTTGCCTTAGCAAGCATAAATCCAAAGCTTATATCTTATGCGAATATTAATTCCCATTTAGATAATAGATTTAAAAAGTATAATAAATTTATATTTTTATAAGAAAACATAATGCTACAAATTATCTCAAAATAGAATACTATACAAATTATTAATGTGAAAATATGATTTATTGAAAGAAAGTGAAATACTATAATTGTGATTATGTGGAAAGCAAAGTAAGTATGTTTATACAATATTGAAAGAACGAATAACTCTTTTGATCCCATGTCAACGTCATATAATGGTCACGTCAACATTATGTAGTGGATCCTAAATCATCATGTGACTTTTTTTTTTTTTGCTTGTATTTTCAGCTTGCGCATAACATGTGCTTGTTAATTAGTCTATTACTCTTATTTAAATGGACGAAAGACACCAAAATGGTGCCTACTGTCCTTGCCTCCCATGTTGTCATATGTTGGTCCTGAGTTGGCCATGTGACATTTTTAAATAAAAAATAATTTTTAAAAATTAAAAATTTTTAAAAAATTAAAAAATTAAAAAATTATTTTTTATTTTTTGTTTATTTTACTTTACTTTATTTATCTATTTTGCGTGGGTCCTAAACCCATCATATGACAATTTCAAATAAAAAATTAATTTTTATTTTGATTTTTTATTTATCTATTCTATTTGTGCTTGCATTTCACCTAGTAAATAAAATAAAGATGAAGAAAGCAACGATATGTAACTAAGACAGAGCACACAAGTCAGGAAAGTAAAACCGGAATTGGTGGACTGAAGACAATTAGTCCAAATATTTAGAGAGAGAGAAATAATTAGTCAGATTTTGGTGACAACAAAATGAAAAATTTTAGTGGAACTAGGTGAGAGTTTTTAATTTTTATTAGCAAAAACAAAAAAAAAACATAAAATTTTTAGCTAAGATTAATTTTAATGAGAGTTATGTGAAAGTTTTTAATTTTTAATGGGGATAAAAAAAGAAAATCTATAAAATTTTTAAGGTAGAATTAAAAGAAAACAAATTTCATTGAAGGCTAACCCCACTAGTCCCTTGATAAATCTGTCACCAGAAATTATGACATGTTCAACATAAGAAAAGTAATAATAATAATAATAATAATAATAATAATAATAATACTACAAAATAAGGGGTCAATAAGACCACCTTCAATTAACTACAGGATAAATTCGTATTTCTCTTTTACTCACTTCCATTTCCTTAAAATTCAAATTTTAGAATTTCATAAAAATCTTGTTTGAAGTGAAAATGATAATTTTTTTTTTCTCTTTTGAACACTCGTAACGATAAAAAATAAAAATAAAAACTAAATAAGATTCATATTAATTTCCAATTAAGATTTCAAAGATATTTTAGAATTTTATACAATTCAAAAAATACTATAATTTATTTTTAATTTACACTTTAACTAAACGTACATTTTCAAACAAAAATTTAAAAATCCAACTCCAACATATTGTGTAAACAAGCACTAAATGTATGCACCACATCAATCAATTATAAATCAATCGTGAGGATAAGAATTCTGGGAAGAAAGTGAGGTACTCTTGATAAATAGGGGAATCAAACTTGCAAACAATTTTTCTGACTTAAAAAATTGAACAAAACTTTTCTTTGAGAGTTTTTCAGACTTCTTGAGTATTAATTAAGCGAAATATTTTGTTGTTTATCGTTTGATAATTCTTCGATGCAAAAACTAAGAAGTCACAAGATTTGAATGTTGATAATCAGGCTCAACTCTGGATGACATTGGATCATCTCACAAGAACAAAGCTAGCTAAGCAATCCACCGGATCCAAGTGGTTCCACGTAAGAGTTTCTTAGAAATTTGTTATATTATTCTTCTTTTTCTCATTTAGTCCCCTATTTTTTTTTTTTTTTAAATTTTCATTCAAAATAAAACAATTTATCCTTGATTTATACTACAAATAAACTTAAGCCCCTCTAAACAAATTTTCTAGCGTCATACTCAACAGAATGTGTACAAAAAAAAGGGGGGGGGGTGAAATTATACTACACGGCATATTTATAAGAGTTAACTTAAAATATAAAAGCTGTTCAAAAAATGTTTTAAAAATAGCATAGTAACGTAGTAGTTATAATAATAATTTTCATGCTTTATACTACAATACTACATAGTAATTATATTATGGACTGTCCTGATATAAATTTTTATCACTTATGAAACATTAGTGATTCAAATCTTTTGTCATATTTTAGCAAGATAATGACACAAAATCTTTGACATTTATAAAATACTTTATACTTTTTGTATCCGGTTTCCAACTTACAAGCGTATTTTTCTTTTACTTATTATTATTATTATTTTTTACTGCAATAACTTTATGGCCAATAGTATGCCGAACTCGCAGGCTTTTCTGGTTATTTTAATTTTTAAGTCAATATTGTTTGATATAATTCTTTCTTTTATTGAATATATATCTTAAGAATCTGTGTGGACTCCTCATGCTGCGTAGGTAACAATTGTAGTACTGTCCTTCTCGCTGGACAATACAACTTGGTTCATACCCTTTTTCCACGTCATTATTCCAACCTTAAATGTTCTCTCTCTCCCACCGATAAGGATAAGAATCTTCCGTAGGTCAGTAATTAACATTAAAAGTGTGTTTGATGCATTAATTGATTAAGAATGAAAATTTTAAATCGAAGTTAATTGATTTTTTCAAAAATTAGTTATAATTTTTATTGATTTATTTAAAAAAAGACAACAACACAAATGAAATTTTTGGATTTGGACCTAAGAGCCAAACAAAGATTAAATTTTCTTGTTTTATTAAATCATTCAAGTCAGTATCAATATTTGTTTTTTCTTAATTTTGACTAAAATTATCTTGTGAAAAAAAAAAAAAAAAGAACTCTCTTGATTTCTCAGGCTACGCAGGTAATAGCTAGAGTATGCTTTTTTGCTTAACAATGCTACGTTAATATGCTTCCTTTTACGCACTTTGAGGAGGACCAACAAATCTGTGATTTCAAAGACTACTCAAACTAACTTGGCGATAATTGTAAGCAAATAGTCACCAAATTTGGAACTAATTGTTTCCAATTTGGTTTGTTGAAATTGAAGGGACTTATAATTTGAAAACTAATGTTTATGTATAAATTATATATCTTTATGTGCAATACATGTATATATATGTGTGTGTTGTGAATTTAGGATTGGAAAATTTAAACTCTCGATTTTTAAGTAGCTAGCTGTAAAATTTTTGTTAGACTTTGTGTAGTCTCATTAGATAATTTCTAATAGAGACTTAAACTGATATGATAATGATAAATTAATTTGGCATTTGAGTAAAAAATTGCACTCAATATACTGTTATATTATTTTTTATATCAAATTTTTTTTATATATTAAACTTGGTGGTAAGTTAGAAAATAACTGAAATAAATAGCAGTCTTCAAAGTATTCGGAATGAGTAACCAATTTCATTTATGTCAAATTTACAAGATAAATGATACAATTTATGTGACGTAAGTTAATCATTTACTTAATAAATTTTTCATTTACGCGATGAATCTGTTATTTGCTACAAAAATTTTAAAAAGATGTTATTTACTTCAATTATTTTCATAAAATTACTATTATTATAATTGACTGATCGAGTTTAAAAGTCTATTATTTATAATACTATTTACGCATTTTAATATATTTTATTTTGCTTTTGAGTAATTAGCACAAATAGTCCCTGAACTCTTTAAAAGTGATGGTTTAGTCCTTTTTTTTTTTTTTTTTTTTTGTTTGAGAAGGCCATGTACTATCAAAATGTTAGCTATAATAGTCATTTCCATCAATAACCGTTAAGCTTTTATCGGAATTAGTCATGTGACCCATCACATGAGGTCAATTAATCATCAAAAGATAAAAACACCCTTATTACAAACAATACCTCACCAACAACATTAAGAAAAAAGAAAAAAAAAAAAAAAGGTTGAAACATTCAAACCCAACCACACCATCCCTACAGCCGCCATCTCTGTCGAGTTTGTTGTCAGATCCCGCAAAGCTCCGTCGCACCGCCCTAGAACTCATGAAAACCTAGCCACAACTGTCAAGTTTGCAACACTACCCTAGATCTCGTGTAAACTCAGCCATAGCCATCCTTACAACAGCCGAGTTCATTACACCGCCCCAGATCAAAATTTTAAGGGGGAGGGGGTCGGCCTGAGGTTGTCGCAGGGCGAGGACTAGGTTCAGCATGACTGAGTACGAGGGTGGAGGGGTGGGTGAACCACCGAACCCAGATCGCTCCCTCCCTTTCACCCCCACCCCCCCCCCCCCCAAACCCAAAAAAAAAAAAGAAAAACAGGTGTGATTTGAGATTTGATAAATGAAGAGTAAGAGAGAAAAGACAGAGGAGGGAGAGAAAGGGGATGAGGAATTTGACTTTTTTATGATCGTTTTAATTTAAATTATTTATTATTAGATTATTAGAATATCCTCACAAAATATATCACATGCATTGTATATGACTTATTCCGTTAGAAATTTAACAGATTTGGGTGGAAAAGACTATAATGGTCAATATTTTAAGAATTCAGGGTTTTCTTGACAAAAAATAAATGAAACAGAAACCAAACCATCATCTTTTAAAGAGTTTAGGAACTATTTAGGCGAATTACTCTTTTCTTTTTTTTTTCTTTATTAATTTACATTATTAGTTAGGTTATTCTCATCTATATCCCTAAATTTTGAGCTCATTTCCACTTTGCACTATGGATTTTAAAAACTCCCACGTTACCCTTGAATTGAATTTATTCCACTTAACCCTTTTTACTAGGATTTTGGTTTAAAACATATGGAAAAGAGGAAATGTAGTCTTACTAAATCTATTAAGTTCGGATTTCTGTTTAAAACAAATTAAAAAAAATAACGAAAATGTATTTAACTCATGACTTCCCCGTATGTTTTTAACTGTACTTCTAACAGAAGGCATTAAGTAGGGACTAAATCAAATTAAGTGAGTAAGTGAGAGTTTTTAAAATTGAAATTCTCACCTATGTCATCTGAACTCTCAGATCATTCCCATTGTACCACATGATCAACTATTAAAATCTCCCACTTTATCCCTTGACTTTGTTTTAGTCCCACTTACCTATTTCTTTTAGAATTTCAATTAAAAACAGACAGAAAAAAAGAGTGAAATGTAATTGTATGTGTGTGTCTTTTTTTTTCTGGTTTGTTTTAATAGAAATCATAACATAATGGGTTTAGTAAGACCAATTTCTTTCTTTTTCCTTTTGTTTAACCAAAATTTTAATAAAGAGGGTTAAGTGGGAAAAATTCAAAGCTCAATAGGCAAATGAAGAATTTTAAAGTGGAAGCGTGCTTAAAGGTCAGGGGCGTAAATAGGAATAACTTGTTAAAAAAAAAGTTTCTGATATAATCTGATACTCTGATTTTGTCTGCATGTGAGTACTGCCTCTTTGTTGGGTCGTCATTTCCCACATTCCTTGGGTGACCTCGCAGACCTTACATTTGACATTTTTGATAGCAAAATCCACATTTCTTTTCTAAATTATTTCTTTCTTGTAGTTAAAGGCTTCATTTCTCGTTTTCTTCGTACAACAATTAATCATCAAAATATCTCTAGTCCCTAGAATATATATATATATATATATATATATGTACACGCACACACACACATACACATATCCGGGGACGATGTACCAAATTGGATGTCTTACAAAATTTAGTAACTGGACTTTGATTAATTGAACATAAGCTATTATTGGTCTCCTTTCTTTGGATATTTCATTAAATAGAAATAGTTCCACAAGTAATAGAATGGCTTTTTAGAAGTTCGAAGGTTCAACTAACAGACGGCCATCTTTTCTTCAAACACATATGAAACCACTTTTTTTCGTGGAATATTAATGCCTGAATTGCAAAATTTCGGAAGTTTTAGATCTTTAGAAATATCAAATATATACAGTGGTTCGTATTCTCTTCTAGAGACACATGAGGGTCCATTTGGGGAAGCATGTGAATGGAAATATTTGATATGAAAATATTTGAATGGAAAAATTTAAACGAAAACAATTGAATTGTCATATGAATTAGTATTTAGATATTAACATTTAGAACAAAATATTTGAACAAAAATGTTTCAAAATACCTTTGGACATAGTTATTATATAAAAGGACGTAGAGAGAAAGGAAAATGACTCCGTTAAATAGTTTCAAATTTTAAAAAAAGAAAAAGTAATGTAGAGGATATATCAGAATAAAGTAAATTTGGTTTTTTTTTTTTTTCTTTTTGGTTTTTTGGATGGTTTCTTAATAAATATTCTTAAAAAGACAGGACAAAAAATAAATGAAAAAAAAAAAAGATGGCGACATACAAATTAATAAATAGTACTGATATTAACAGAAATAATGTTGCCTAATTACAAAAAAAAAATAGCTAGGGTGCAAAAATATCCAGCAAAATAACAAGTAAAATAATAATGGCAGCAAAAATAGTATTCTGGAAATTCCTTTCAAATGAATCAAAATGTTTTGAAGACTAGCACGTACGAGGCTGAAATATAAATATGCATATATATATATATAGACACTACACACGTACAAATATTATTGGCTTCCTTGGTAATGGGTTATAGTACTGTCCTTACACCTGTAATTTGCCTAATGATTACAGCGGATTAAAAATTTTTGCATATCCGAAAATATTCGGTTGAGCAGAGTGGTCCACGAGATGTCAAACGCAGACTTCTGATTTATAAATATACAAATATATAGGTATATATATCAAAATAAAATCCCCATCCACCCCTGACCTCAAAGAAATCGCCATTACGCTACTGCTTCATTTACTCTCTGCGTCTTCTCACTCCTAGCCTCCAAGGTACATATTAAACGGTTCACTCTCTCTTTCTCTCTCTATAAATACATATATATCTATATACGTGTATAGATGAAAACAAAATGTATGTAATCTTTGCTCTGCGTTTGACGAAAATTTGGTTTCATTTTCGTGATTTACTCTAGGTTTTAAAGTGCGGTCCAGAGTAGCATAAATGGAGAAGGCAATTTCAATCTTAACCTTTTCGATGTTATTTATTAGTATTCTTTGTTTAATCATACTATATATATGTGTATTTGACATTGTTTATATATCACTACTACAGAATGTGGATACCACGACGGTTTTTAACCGTCGTGATAACATTTCCACGACGGTTTTTTAACCGTCGTGGAATCCAGAATCGTGGAATCTGAAAAGATTTCACAACGTTTAAAAAACCATTATGGAATGGACAAAAATAGGGCTTAAATATGGACATTTAAGAACATACTACGACGGTTCGACACAAAAAACCGTCGTGGTAAGAAAATCTTCCACGACGGTTTCCTTGAGAAACCGTCATGGTTGGACAACTAACCATGACGGTTTTTTGACCGTCGTGGTAGGTAACAATGAAAAAAAAAATTTAAGAATTCGTTTCATTTCCCCAAAAACATTTAAATCACAAAATCAACACGTTTTTCCGGAAAATTCCCAAATCCGTGCCTTACCCAACCAATTTAATTCAAATCTAAAACACAACTACAATGAACAATCACCGAAAATGTAGGGCATGGATTTTGGCCATTTCTGATGGAATATTCCCAACTCAACAATCTACAAAATCAACATTTTAGACGGAACATTTTATCAACAACCACAATCAACAAAATCAACATTTTGGACGAAAAATTTCCAAATCCGTGTATTACCCAAACAATATATATTACAACTTACCGGCTTGTCATGCGTGGGTACGGGTGGAGTGTGGCGAGAGAGAGAGGAAAAGCCGCGTGAGTTCCTTGGTGGACCCGTCGAAGAATGGAGAAGGCTGCGTGAGTGGTGGAGGAGGCCATCGGAGAATGGAGCCAAGAGAAAAATTTGAGAGGTGAAATAGAGAGAGGAGGCGTGGTGAGATAGAGCAAGTTTTTGGAGATATATTAGAGAGTGAAAAAGTGAAAAAAGCTTGGAATCTAATGGGGTGGGAAAGATGGTGTTTTTTTGGGTTTTAATACACGCTCAAAAAAATTAAATTTAATTCAAAAATTTTCAAAATTCCCACCTTAATACTTACCACGACGGTTTTTGAGGAAAACCGTCGTGGTATGTTCACCTACCACGACAGTTTTTCCCCAAAAACCGTCGTTGTAGAGTCTAAAAATAAAAAAATAAAAAATTTTGTGAAAAAAGACCCTTCCACGGCCGTTTTTAAAAAACCGTCGTAGAAAATGCAGCAAAAACACGAAACGGAACAGAGTTTCCGAAACCTGTCATGAAAGCCGAAACGGCCGTCGTAGAAAACCGTCGTAGAAAATGCAGCAAAAACACGAAACGAAACAGAGTTTCCGAAACCTGTCATGAAAGCCGAAGCTTCCACGACGGTTATAAAAAACCATCGTTGTTTCCACAACGGTTTTTAATAACCGTCGTGGAAGCTTGCAAAATGCCAAAAAAAAAAAATTTTTTAGCTTCGACGACGGTTTTTTAACCGTCGTGGAAGAGAAACATTTTTTTTTAGCTTCCACGATGGTTTTTTAACCGTCGTGGAAGAGTGGTCTTCCACGACGGTTAAAAAACTGTCATGGAAGCTAATTTTTTTTTTTTTTTTTTTTTTGCATTTTGCATTTTGCAAGCTTCCACGATGGTTATTAAAAACCGTCGTGGAAGCATGTTCTTCTACGACGGTTTTCGGAAACTCTGTTCCGCTTCGTGTTTTTGCCGCATTTTCCACAATGGTTTTTTAAAAACGGTCGTGAAAGCTCCATCGTGGAATCCACATTTTCTAATAGTGTATACTAATACATTCGACGGCTTGCTAACAGAAAATTGGTGAAAAGGAACTTGAGCCCAAAGTAATCAACTCCGAGGACTCCGAGCAAGTTTCTGATGTTTTAGAGCAAGTTTATGCTTTTGAGGTATGATATCGAATTCCTTTACTGAAACTTCTCATAGGAGATGTTTAACTTTTCAATTCCTCATAATATTGAGCCAAAGTTTGGCAGGGGTGATGATGGTATACTAGTCGTGGAAGCACGTCCTAGATCTTCGCCACAATCTCAACATTGTAGTTTGGATCGTCATATTTCTTGCTTTAAAGTCTAGCTTTAAAAAATCGGTGTTTCTTATGAAAACTATGAGTTTGTGATTCCCTTATTTGTATCTCTAAGTTAATGTGATGGGCGATGAGGGATCGATTTCATTAGATTACTAAATGAACGATGGAAAAGGTATGAGAACGTCACCTATTGCTTTTTTTGACTAGTAAATAAAACCATTTTTACTATTTTTTGCTTGAAGTAATGTTAATGCTTGTAGAGGTCAAGCAAATTAGAAATATAATGCATAATGTCTCTTATCGACTTTGTTTGATCAATCTTTTAACTGAGCTCTGCTTTTGTCATTTTTGTGTTTTAGTCCTTCCCATTTTAGAAAGAAAGAAAGGTGGAGGGAAAATTTTAACAGGTTAAAAAAAAAAAAAGTATATAACATAACATAATTTTAACAGGAATTTTTTTTTTTCCTTCTTAAGCTTGGGCCATTTCATGAGTTCATGAGTGAAGTCAGGGATCAAGGATCACAATGTGAGTACATTTAAAGTAAGATTAATCTTTAAGAAAGTATCTTCTATTTTATTTTTATTTTGTTTGTATAATTTTATTATTTTTTTACCGATTCTAATAATTGTTTTCGCCGCAGCCACCTGTTGGGCGATGGCGATTGTTTCCTGCCGTGAGGCAAAGATGAAGCAGGTTCATGGATTAGAGTGTACCTTTGATGTTGAGAAACTAGTCAACCTTTGGCACAACGACAGAGAAACAGGATTCTCAGTTGCGAAAGCCCTGGAGCACATCAAAGAACATGGAATAGAAGACAAGAAGGTAATTCTGTTTTATTTTTTTGTTTTAACGGCTTAGTTTCTTACATTCTTTTCATGTTCTTCTTTTTTTTTTTTTTTTTTTTTTTTTAAATTAGGTGCTTGGAGAAATATTTATTCATTTTTATATATAATACTATGTCTAGTGAATACATGCCTGTTTACATGCCTTAAATATATATATATATATTTTTTCCTGCTACGGTTAATGGTTCAAATAAAATTTATCATAATTTCTCTTCTTGTTCTTTTTTGGATTGAACTTGGTTCTTATCCAATTAAAGCTATGTCTTTACAAAACTTCATCAGAGATGACAATAGGACTCCTGTGGCCCGTTTGGTTGAGTTATTAGAATAATTATTGTATTCACACTAGTAAAAATTACGGTTTACACGACGGCACGACGGTTCTGTAACCGTCGTGTAATCCAACGTCGTGGAAGATACCACGACGGTTTTAAAACCGTCGTGGTATCTCAATGTTACACGACGATTAAAACCGTCGTCGAAACAAGAAATATAGTTGCAGAGAATGACAAATTGACTACATTACACGATGGTTCTAATTCAAAATTGTCGTGTAATATGCACAATTACAAGACGGTTTATTCCAAACTGTCGTGTAATGTATATACAATCAACGAGAAAAACAAAAAAAGAATTTTTTAAGCAACAATACACGACGGTTCTTCGAGAACCGTCATGTAAAGCTCACTTTACACGACAATTCTTATGAAAATCGGAAGATTACATGACGGTTTTTGAAAACCATCGCGTAAGGTCGAGATTACACGACGGTTTTTGGAAACTGTCGTATAATCTTATAAAAATCGGAAGATTACACAACGGCTTTTGAAAACCGTGTCGAGATTACACGACGGTTTTTGGAAACCGTCGTGTAATCTTATGAAAATCGGAAGATTACACAACAGTTTTTGAAAACTGTCATGTAATCTTATGAAAATCGAAATATTATACGATGGTTTTTGAAAACCGTCGTGTAATGTCGAGATTACACGACGGTTTCCAAAAACTGTCGTGTAATCTCTAGTTTACACGACAGTTTCAATAAACCGTCGTGTAATCTCCGTCGTTTAAGCCATCTTTTGTAGTAGTGTCAAATGCACATTTGTTTGGGCAAATTATTGAACTGAAATAATTGGAATGTTTTAATTGTTCATAACAATTCAACTTAAATCCAAACACACAATTCAAATTCTATATTTGAATGCAAATATTCACATTCCAGTGAAGCATTTGTCCACACAGGAAATGCTGAGGCTCAACATTTGTTTTGGGCATAAAAACTACATTCCCTCATTGCCATAGTCTCTGCCATCTTTCAACTCATGAAACCATGAATTTTCTTCGCCATGGCAGCAAAGGAAAACCCTTATGGTCTCAGATAACTCCACCCACACCATTTAAATCTTTTTCACTAGGAAATTGCAGCATCCATTTTGATCTTGAGACCCCTTGAGGAAGTTGGCCGCCATTGGTAAAGACTAGACAGGACAGAGCTAGGCCTTGGGCTTTCTATGTCTTGAGCTTATTGAAAATCCTTCCTAAAGATAATAGCCTCCACCAATCTAGATGCTGTGCAGAACCGACCTTCATGAACGAACATAATTTCTTTCCCCTCAACAGATTCCGTGAAACAATTCAGCACAGAACTCCTTACATGTGTCTCCCCTGAACTGGCATATTTTTCCGCCTTAAACTCGAGTCCTACCACTCTGATTCTCTGAACCAGCATTGCACACACGCTTGACAGCCGATTTCTTTGGCAGCAAGTGTTTCAGAATTGCTTGGCCCACCGCCTTTATAAGGATTTCCTTGCCTCCAACAAAAAAAAGTTTCCTCATTATCGCAACTGTAATTTTCTCTGAACCCTCTCTTTGAGCCTCCGAAAAATCTTTCTTTGATTTTGTCCAATCGCCAAAGGGAGACCGGACATATTTTTCATGCACCTGACTATCCAACAAACCTGGCACCGATTAAATGGTACATCTAGTACATTTCCCACTTAAGGGCTAAAAGATGTGATCAATTTCGACATATTCACCTATTGCCCTGAAGCCCTCTCATAAAGATCAAGAATTTTTTTAATTTATTTTTACTTTCATCAACTCTAGCTGGACAAAACAAAACACTTTCATCAGCAAAAATTAAGTTGTGCACCAGGGCCCTCCTTTTGCACATAGCACGCCCGGAAAAACGTCTCTCTTCTTCAGCTTTTGACAAAAGACATCAGCTACAGAGCAAAAAGAGATGGGAGGATAACGGCCATCCTTGGCACAAACCTTGATGTGAAATAACTCTACCTCGAGGAGATCCATAAATTTCAACCAAAAAAAAAAAAAAAAACAGAGAGAGAACCTAGAGCTACTAACACAATCCATCAGCACATCTGTGAAACTTCTTGGAAAGCAAAGCTTGCACGTTATGGCCTCCGAAAAAACTGAACTCCAAACGGTCATATGCTTGGCTCATATCCTACGTGAGAGCCATAAATCCCCTCTTTCCACTTCATTTTTGCCTTAGAGAATGAATAAGCTCAAAGGCGACAATGACCTTGTTGCTAATAAGCCTACCAAGAACTAAAGGCACTATGAGAATCTGAGATAATTACATGGGGCAAAATCACTTTAAATCTATTAGCCAAAATTATTAGGATGTATCTTTAGACATTGAATTAGAGTACTAGAAAAATTAAAAATGTTTTATGCTTAAGAAACAATATACCGAACTATAAAGTAATCCATATCAATCTAGCTTAAGAAGTGTTTCAAATGTGCCAAGCTCACAAAATGTTCAAAACCGTTCAAATGATATACATGTGTGTGTTTTTTCTTTGCATCTTTTTCCTATGTCACAGGAGCAATATCTAATGTTTCCGATATCATCATTCAAAACGGTTTATTGTGCGGTGGAGATCAAAAAAGCTCTAAAAGACACTACTACAAAAGGTGGCTTAAACGACGGAGATTACACGACGGTTTATTGAAACCGACGTGTAAACTAGAGATTACACGACGGTTTTTGAAAACCGTCGTGTAATCTCGACATTATACGACGGTTTTCAAAAATCGTTGTATAATTTTTCGATTTTCATAAGATTACACGACGGCTTTTAGAAACCGTCGTGTAATGTCAAGATTACACGACGGTATTACATGACGGTTTTTAAAAACCGTTGTGTAATCTTTCAATTTTCATAAGATTACATGACGGTTTTTGAAAACCGCCGTGTAATCTCGAGATTGCATAACGGTTTTCAAAAACCATCATGAAATCTCGAGATTACATGACGATTTTCAAAAACTGTCGTGTAATCTCACGATTTTCATAAGATTACACAACAGTTTTCAAAAACCGTCGTGTAAGCTTCCGATTTTCATGAGATTACACGACGGTTTACAAAAACCGTCATATAATCTCGACATAACACGACGGTTTTCAAAAACCGTCATGTAATGTTCCGATTTTCGTAAGATTACATGACGGTTTTCAAAAACTGTCGTGTAAATTTTCGATTTTCATAAGATTACACGGCGGTTTTCAAAAACCATCGTGTAATCTCGAGATTACACCACCGTTTTCCAAAACTATCGTGTAATCTTTTGATTTTCATGAGATTACACGACGGTTTTCAAAAACCGTCGTGTAATCTTTCAATTTTTATAAGATTACACGACGGTTTTCGAAAACCTTCGTGTAATTGATTACACGACGGTTGTTAAAAACCGTCATGTAATATTTTGATTTTCATAAGATTACACGACGGTTTTTGAAAACTGTTGTGTAATCTCGACATTATACGATGGTTTTCAATTCAAAAATCATCGTGTAATCTTCCGATTTTCATAAGATTCCACAACGGTTTTCAAAAACTGCCGTGTAATCTCGAGATTACACGACGGTTAACCGTCATGTAATCTTTTGATTTTCATAGGATTAGACGACGATTTTTAGAAACCGTCGTCTAATCTCGACATTACACGACGGTTTTCAAAAACCGTTGTGTAATCTTTCGATTTTCATAAGATTACATGATGGTTTTCAAAAACCATCGGGTAATCTCGAGATTACACGACAGTTTTGAAAAACCGTCGTGTAACCTCGACATTGCACGTCGGTTTTCAAAAATCATTGTGTAATCTTCCGATTTTCATAAGATTACACAACGGTTTTTAAAAACCGTCGTGTAATCTTCCGATTTTCATAAGATTACAAAACCATCGTGTAATCTCGATATTACATGACGGTTTTCAAAAACCGACGTTTAATCTTCCGATTTGCATAAGATTACACGACAGTTTTCAAAAACCATCATGTAATCTCCCGATTTTCATAAGATTACATGAAAAACCGCCGTGTAATGTCTTGTATTACACGACGGTTTCCAAAAATTTATACGACGGTTTTCAAAAACCTTCGCGTAATCTTCCGATTTTCATATGATTACACGACAGTTTTCAAAAACCGCCATGTAGTGTCAAGATTACACGACGGTTTTCAAAAACTATCATGTAATCTTCTGATTTTCATAAGATTACACGATGGTTTTTGAAAACCGTCGTGTAATCTTGAGATTACACGATGGTTTCCAAAAACCATCGTGTAATCTTCCGATTTTCTTCCGATTACACGACGGTTTTGTAATCTCGAGATTACATGATGATTTTTTAAAACCGTCGTGTAATCTTCCGATTTTCATAAGATTATACGACGAAAAACCACCGTGTTATCTTGACATTCCATGACGGTTTTCAAAAACCGTCGTGTAATCTTCCGGTTTCCATAAGATTACATGACGGTTTCCAAAAACCGTCGTGTAATCTTTCGATTTTCATAAGATTACACGACGGTTTCCAAAATCCGTTGTGTAATCTCGAGATTACACGACGGTTTTTGAGAACTGTCGTGTAATATTGAGATTACATGACGGTTTCTAAAAACCGTCGTGTAATATTCCGAGAATCAAAATTCAAAATTTTACTTCGTGAAATTCGCGCGTGAACCCTTGACAAAATTTCAAATTTTTAGAGTGATTTTCATAAGATTACACGACGGTTTTTGAAAACCATCGTGTAATCTTCTGAAAATCAGATGAGTACATGACGGTTTTTAAAAACTGTCGTGTAATGTCGAGATTACACGACGGTTTCTAAAAACCATCGTGTAATCTTCTGAAAATCAAAATTCAAATTTTTACTTTGTGAAATTCGCGCGTAAACCCTTGACAAAATTTCAAATGTTTAGTGTGATTTTCAGAAGATTACACAATGGTTTTCAAAAACCGTCGTTTAATCTTCCGATTTTCATAAGGTTATACGATGTTTTCAAAAACCGTCGTGTAATCTTCCGAAAATCACTCTAAAAATTTGAATTTTTGTGCCTTAAAATTTACGCGTAAACCTTAACTTAAATCCACTTTCCTCATCCTTTATCATCGTTTTTATCTTTCTCCTTCTCGACTACTTAAAGATTTATCCTACCCACTATCTCCTTCACTCTTCCACCGACAGCGCCAATACCTTATCCTCTCTCTTATTCTCCCGGTGATGCCGCCCACCCTCAATTCTTCCTCATTCGACCGTCGCCCGCAAGACTGCCATCCCCTCCCCTTCATTCTCCTGTTGCCCTCCCCTCTCTCTCTTTTTTTTGCTATGGCAGTCACCACCTTCACTGTTACTCTGTCTTCCCATCAAGGTTGTGAACTATTTTGCATCAAAAAAAGGCAAGGTGACTTCCATACTGCTCAAAATCTTGTTTTCCAACAAAAATACGAACACACAATTATTTTATAACTTTTTTGGAATGCAATTTGTGTATTTATTGTTGTTCAATTTTTTTTTTTTATTGTTGCTCTTTATAGATTAATCTTTTGTGCAATTTTTTGACATTTTATGATCTACGAACACACAATATTCTACGTTTTTTTTTTCCTACCCACCACATGCTCGATGAAATATTAAAATAGAATTTTGTTTGATTTATCTTAATGGTATGCATCTTAATTATTTTGAATTTTGCAAACTTGCTAGGAACCTAATGGATTGGAAGCTTTTAGCCGGAGAATGGATTAAAAGAAGACGGGAGTATTAAACAAAAATCTTGGATCGTTCTTATCCTTACTATGTGGTTATTTTTTTGTAGGTTTTATGAGGGACATAGTGCTGAATGGAATTGACGTACTTAAAAAAAGGAATATTATACTTGGGATGATATGGATTTGATTATGGGAGAATCGACAAAATTTGTAATGCAATTCATTAATTATGATATGTAAATTGATAATGTAATGGATATTTTTTTTACTCTGATATAATGTAGCTAATATTTTATCAATAATCTCTTGGGCCGTGTAATGATAACACACGGGTTAGGCCACCCGTGGGAAATCACCAAAAAATGTCAAATTATATTTTAATTTATGTTGGACTTTACACGACGGTTTCTGTTCAAAACCGTCGTGTAAAGTCACAAAACCGTCGTGTAAAGTGGACTTTACACGACGGTTTTCAAACCATCGTGTAAAACTCACTTTACAGGACGGTTCTAGGGAGAACCGTCGTGTAATGTTGCTTAAATTTTTTTTTTTTTTCTCGTTGATTGTATTTACATTACACGACGTTGTGGAATAAACTGTCGTGTAATTGTGCATATTACACGATGGTTTTGAATTAGAACCATCGTGTAATGTAGCCAATTTGTCATTCTCTACAACTATATTTCTTGTTTTGACGGCGGTTTTAACTGTCGTGGTAACCGTCGTATAACATTGAGATACCATGATGGTTTTAAAACTATCGTGGTATCTTCTACGACACTGGATTACGCGACGGTTACAGAATCTTCGTGTAAAGCTTACACGACGGTACACAATGATAAATAACCGTCGTGTAAACCGTAATTTTTACTAGTGAGAAGGCCCACTCATCGTTGCTGTGTTTACACGAATTGGATTTGGAATGAAAGAAGATTGGGTAACTACTCTCACATTTAAACTATAGTTGATAGTTGATATGTTTTACAAAGGAAGTCTATATAAATATACCATGTATTTTAATTTTATTAAGAAGATATATATGATATATTTTGAGCCAACATTTCAAGTATGTAATCACATTCATTCCATAAAGACGACAACATTTAATTTTAACCAAGACAATGATGGAAATAACCTTCAAAAGAAAAAATGGAAAAAAAAAAAAAAAAAAAAAGGAAACGTACATTCAAAAAGTAAAGGGGGGCAAAAAAAAAAAAAAAACCTTCTTCTTTGTTTCCATGTTTTTCTTTTATTTTGGATATTTCAAAAAAAAAAAAAAAAAAAGGTTTTTATTCGAGGGTTGTCCCTTAAGAGAGGTATATTCGTAGAACATTCTCTATTTACTAATAAAAGTCTTACCTTTAATGTAATTAATCTTCTGTAAAAATATACTAATCTTTGTAGGAGATTTATGATCCCAACCTTTTGGAAATAAACTATGATGTTGTTGACAAGGAGGCTGTCATAGGACGGCACGCTATGGTTAAAATACATCATGGCACAGAAAATGATGGAACCAAGTACTACGTGGTACAGAACTCTAAAGGATTGCGTTGGGGAATCAATGGCTACGAGGATTGAATATTTAATTATTTGAACGATATATATTGTTTTCAATTTTCATTTGAAGTTTATTGGAGGATTATCACTCTATTCTAATTGAGCATTGTGGCATCAATTATTTCGGTTCGGAACGTGACAGATCAACACCCCTCGTTGATCTACTATGAAAGTACTCATGAAATATTGTCCACATGACTTGACTGACAAGTAATCAATCAATTGATTTAACTGAAACTATTACTATAGTAAAAAAAAAATAATTAAATAAAACTAAAGCATGTTTTGCAAAAACAACAACTAAGAAAATTGATTAGGAGCATAGAAAATATCAAAGGTTATAGATTTTGCATAAAAATATTTAGTGACGTGTCCATCAGTGTGCCGTGCAAGTTCAAAGGTTTTCTTATGTGTGATGGCCTGTACTTAAATGGTCATAAATGACCGTCATTACTTAAATTTAAAATTTGATATGTTTCATAACCGGTTATTAAACCCTAAAATTTTGGTTTTTTTTTTTAAACTTACTAAACTAAAATTTAATAAAACATAATTGCAGAATATAAAACGTTTAAGAAAACACTTCTAGTAGTTCATCAATAATAATAAAGTTGCAAATCCAAAATACTTAGTTTAGTCCGTACGCTTAGTAGAGTTCAAACCATAATTTAAAAACTAAACTTCAAAATAACTTTCAAATGACTGTTAGCGTTTTGCAAAATCTTTTGTGGGTAATATCCATTCCACAACTGCACTTTCATGTATCACTCCATCCCGCATTGCTAGTCCAAGGACATTTTCATATCATAGGGTGTTTGCCCGGATTACGTATAATGGGAACATAAAAATGTGTGAGATTAAACTCAGAAAGTATAGACATAAATCACACAAGCATGAATGAAGATGTATGATAATTTATGTTTATCTTTTTATTTTTAACTTGTTATTCCTAACATACTGATTCTTAACATACTTATGGACCCATATGTATGTAGTAGGTGGGTGTGACCTTATTTAAGAAAGACGGGGAGTGACCCAACCTCCAACACCCAAAGTCATACTTAAAATCGTTCATGAAGACCTCTTTTTGATAGAGGTTGGTATGACACATCTTAATCTTTCATTTGTTACTCAATCATGAATCCTTAATTCATAAAATGAACACGAAATATGACATATCTCATAAATTGTATAACTAAACATAAATCATGGCAATGTAGCATAACAGTCACGTAAGTACAGAATACACATCAAACATAACAACATAAATCCACACTATAGGTACGGCCTGTACTTACAGAAAATCTTGAAGTTGAAGTTTCTCGGGATTCATGTCCGGCTCAACCTCTTTGTCGTTTCGGTGTCCTAATTTAAACTGATACCCAACGGTTAGAGTAGATTCTTAAAATTATTCTTTATTCTTAATAAGTGTCTTATTAGACTTCATGCTTTTAGTTACTAATTAATTCTTTTTAAGATTAATTATTAATTATATCTTTTTTATTTACATATTTTAATCCTTGAGGAAAATAAATTTTTTCTTAAATTGGTTACTTATTTATTACATTCCTTACTTGATGATTGTTAGGATATTAAACCTTAACTTGCTCATATTTAAATCGTTATTAACTAAATTAATTATTAATTAACTTGATTAATAATTAATCAAGTAACATTATTAATTAATAATTAATTAAACAACATTTGTAATTATAAAAATTATCAATCCATAATTAATTAATTATTAATTAGTGAAATAATAATTAATTAATATAATTTAATGTTAATTTGTGGATACTTAACTAATTATTAATTAGTCGAGAGATAATATTAAATTAATTTCTCTTAAATTTCCTTGAAATAATTAATTATCATTAAATGATTAATTATTATTATAATGATTAAGTGATTAAATCATTACTTATTTTATCCATTAATATCTATTTTATTTTGTCTTTTGCTTGGACCTATTAAGTGATCATGAATAACTAAGGGCTTTTTTGGCATATCAACTCACCCAACTGAACTCAAACTTTTTTTTGTCTTTTTCCCAAAAAGTTTTTTGTCTTTTCTGAAAATTCAAAAAAATTTACTATTCAAACTTAAAAATCTCAACTCAAACTACTCCACCAAACTCCCCCTAAGATTACTATCCACCTACTGGGCCTCTCTAGTTTTTATGGAAAGAAAAGATTTAGTTCGGGCCCCGGGAGAAGCAACTGACTGCTATGGAAATTAAATTGGGCTTAACTAGCCCATTATTCTACTTTTAATACATTAGTCCATTAATTAAGATTTTGTCTTCTATTATACAATTAGATCCAATAAGGTCCATTTTAACTTGACACCTACCATGTTAGCAGCGTTAAAAACTATCCAAACTATTATACCTTATTTATATTTTCAACCACACTTATCAAAATTCTTTACATTTAAGTCCCTTACTTGTCTTTTAATGGCCCAATAATAGACGAAAACTTAACCATATTAATTATCCAACTTATTTGGCTTGGCACACTGTCTTTAAATAGGGAAAAACACTGCCTTCATGTCACGTTTACCAGTTATACAATTTGACCCCTTTTTAATTATTTTAATATTTTAGCCCCTAAAATGGATTAACTTGTTCCCATTAAGCACTCCAAAACGTTATTCACTCGAGGAACCCTTAGAGATCCCTCTTACAGATTCTAAACTAAAATATAATAATTTCCATAAATTTCACTTTTTATCCTTAAAATTTTTATATTTAAATTTTGACCCCTAAAGGGTATTTTGCGACATTTTATGCCCATTTCTCATGAAAACTAAACATATAGCATATTTCAGTCCCTTAGTCTGGACTGTGAAGTCTCGGATTCAACCGACATTCCTAGCCTTATAAAAATACCATTTTACCCTCCGAGGGCAAAAACATCATTTTTCCCACTTAATAATTTTTGACCTGAGGTTACATTATCTGATAGCTTATGTTGAGAGAAACATACTGTCCTTCATGAGTTTAGTGAAATTCTCGCTAAAAATATCATTTGCATATTTATTTTGTATTGTGTCAAAAAGCTATTTTTCCTATAGATTTGAACTTCAACTTCATTCCATCATTATTTGAGACTTAAAAATCCTTTCTCCAGATTTCAAGCTATCAACATATAATATTCACAGCATATAAACATGTCATACCCAAATATTTTCATGCCATAACACATATTACATATCACATAGACTTACAAAAATCATATTCTCATCAAAACTTTTTATTTTGTGATAAGTTAAACCATTTTAATCCCATGAAACACGCATGCCACAATAATAGTAACAAAGCAATGAGACCATGTTTCTATTTTTATAATCATGCTAAGATTTTTATTTTCTTCAAGGTCATTTGTCAAGAAAACCCTCAAAACTTTTAAAACTTGCTAGTTTGTGGAAAAACATATACCTTAGTAGTTTGTGACTCTGTTAAAGACTTGGAGACTTTCTTGAACTCTTGTGATGAGGAACTAGAAGTTGGAAAATAAACATATTTCATCACAAGTTTAAAAACTAAAACTTTAATCTTGAAAACTAGTGGTATACTAGTGTTTTACCTTGAAAACCGATGAGGTGACGATCTTCTCTTGAAGCTTAATGATTTGAAAGTTGAGAAGAAAGGTTATGGAAGATATTTCTTGGTGTTTTTGCTTGTTAAAATTCGGATTCAATGTCTTTGGGAAGAGAAAAGGCTTTCTTTTAGGGAAAAGAGAGTGAATAAACATAAGTGGTGTTCATACTACCACACCCCATTTATAGGCAGTTAAAATTGGGTTTAAAATTTGAAAAATAGTTATTTTTGGGTTATTATTATCAGCTGAAGCTAGTGATAGGAAATGAAGAGTTTTTCACATTTTCTACACTCCATTATTACAATTCAGATATAAAAGAGTGGTTGAATTTTTTTTTTTTAATTTTTATTTGGAGTGTTTACTTTTCTCGGTAATCTACACATCAAAAAAATCTCCATCAAGTAATATATTTACTTTATTTTTCTTTTTTATTTTTATTTTTATTTATTTATTTTTCTCTTTCTTTTTTTTCGGCGGACGCCACACGGGCAGCCTGTTAGGCTTCCCGTGGCTGAGGGCTTTCAGCGCACAGCAGGGCCCAATGGGCTTGGCTTGGCTTGTGGTGTTTCCGTGCATAGCGCGCACACACACGTATATATATTTGTACAAATATATATATATATATATACATATTATTATATTTCATTTATTATTATGGTTATCTACATAGATATTCAAATTAGAGATATTGATTTAACATATGTTCATATTTCTTTTTTATTTACATAAATGTCTAAAATAGTAATTATAAAGACAATTTTACCCTTCATAAAGAATGGATAATTAACAAATAAAGAAATTACAAAAAAGGAAACCCCAAAAAAAAAAAAAAAAAGAATCTAAGGTGTTTATCAAATAAGGCTAAAGTTGATTTAATCAAATTGCAAAAAGAATCCGTAGAAAATAAAATTTTGAAAATTTTTTTTATTTTATTGTAAAGAAGGTGTGAATATTCAAAACGAACAAAAATCAGATTTTACATTAATGAGAAAAAGCTAAATAAAGAAAAAGAAAAAATTCCAAAAAAAATTTATATAATGAATCTTTCTTTATCATAAAGATATGTTCAATTTCATTTCTACTAATTTATATAAATAATAGTATTTTTTTTTTACAAAGAATTTGATTACATTTATTGTGTTATTCTTCAATTTGTTTAGTTAAAACATAAATGACAACCATTTGATTTATAATGGATTATATAAACAAATAGGTTCTTTTTTTTTTTTTTATTTATAAATAATTCATTGATTTTTTATATGAAAAGCATGAATATTTATCAATTTAATATTTTGCGATGTGTTTATTATTTTGTATGAACTATCATCTTTATAATTAATATTTTATATTTATTATAATTACTTTGATGTTTATAACTAATTTTAGTTTATTAATTTGTCAACAAAAAATACTCATCATTAAAATCAAAAAAAATAAAAGGAAAATAAAAGAATCAATATAAAAATACAATGATGTCAACTATAATAAAAAGGTAAAAAGGTACTAAATACATTTATTTCTTAAAAAATAGACATATATAATATTGTTAAAAAATGAATATATTTCAAAACGGGACTCTAAAAATAGACCTTTTGTGTTATTATTTCTTATTATTATTAGCATTATTATTTAAAGAAAAATAAAAACTTGGCATAACCATTTCTTTTATCTTTCTTATCTCATTTTATCACAAAAACTTTGTGATCACATAGCACACATGAAAAATCATAGCAATTTCTAGAATAAATGGGTAGTCACCCATTTTAATTTCTCACGATCCTCTTGTCACCATTATATAAAAACGTTCTTAAAGGTAAATTTATAATTTATATTCCCAATTAAAATTGGAGAATTAAATAATAAATTTTTGTAATGTTGAATTACGGCAAGACTTCTAAAGGTCACTCTCTATGGTGGACTTTCAAGAGAGTATTACAGATGAATATGGTCCACATGATTTATTTGAAAGTCATCAGCCAATCAATCGAAAGTTGAAATCTTTATAGATGAATATGGTCCTATTGTTTGCTTGATTTGACAACGTATTTTCTGGTTCTATTAAATTCATTACTTGTCTTGTGGGTTGAAGTTTTTTTTATATGAATTAATTAAAGGTCTCCTCACAACATTAATGGCATATATACTTACGCATAATCAGAGTGAGCATGAATTGGAATGGGTAGAATTCGAAGTGGGTTAGATTTATAATTAGGATTCGGAGTCAGAATATGCTGTTTACTTGGGTTCCAAGAATCGGAGTCGAAATCACTATCAATCCCATTCATGTGTTTACTTAGAATAAGAATCGGAGTTAGTTGCTATAAATTAACTTGTATACCCTTTTATTTATTGTGTTTTTAAAAATTAAAAAAATGATTAAATTTTTTAAATTATTATCATACTATTAATCAAAAGTAAAATATATTAAGGTAATAAAATTACATTGTGTAATTTTTTGTTTAAAAAAAAGAGAGTTAAAATAAGTAAAGTATAAAAAATTTAAAACTAGAAATATAATTATATATTATGATAAAAAAAAGTTCTTTATTTACTCCAATAACGTTAATAGTAATTAGGATAGTTACATAATATTAAGTTAATAAAAATATATTATATTTTAGTTAATAAAAATAATTAATGTAGGTTGTTATTATTTTTTAATATAATTTTTTACAAATAAACTAAAGATAAAATGATAATTTAATGTTAATAGTAGGAATGTGAATTACAATCCGGAGGGGGCATGGGATTGTCAATCCCATTCCTCAATCCCAAACTGGTATGGGACCCACCATTCTCTCAATCTGGCTTTGGACTTGCATTCTCTACGTCTTCAGAGTCAAGACTAGCTATACCCAATTGTTTTGGGTAAAATATAATATTTATGATAAAGATTTAGTTCGATTTGATTCAGTGACATGGTGGGATTTCCTCTAATATGAATTGTTGAGAACTATTTGGCAAAAGTCGAACATACATACAAAACTCTCAGATTCACGCAAAGTCTAAATTAATTTATGTTTACCAAGTCAGTGGTCCAAGTTTTTGCAAGGAGATAAAATTTTCCTCTCTACACTTAGATTTAATTCAATCCATTTCGTATTTTCTTGTTGGTTTTCATTACAATTGGTTTTTTTTTTTTTTTCCCCCAATTTATGTGGCTATATACCATTAATGGCCTCTCGTTTGTAACAAAAATGAAAACTCCAAGGAAGTCCTACAATGGCCTCTCACTATTTTTTCCCCCCATCTTCCAACTATGTCCTGAATAAATATCTGAGTAAAATATTCTATTAATGCATTGTTCGCATGTAAATTTTTGTTGTCGTTTCTTGTGTTCTGTTTTGATATGTCGTTTCGGTTTTGGTTGGTATCATTTTGAATATTCACAACGAAAATAGTAAGTTATAGTTAGTATAGCAAGTGCATATTTGGTTAGATCATTTATTGATTCAAACTAAAAAAAGCTACATGCTAACTTCAGTAATAATTTTTTTTCCTCTCTGACCGTACGGATTTGAAATACATGTTCATTATGAAACTAGCGATCACTTTAAACCCCGTGACATAGCGATTGTTTTATTGAATAAACATCCGCGACCAAAATGACAGTAAGAGAAAATGACGAAATCCAGGAAAACGACAACAGTTAGAGAAATAGTTGAGAACTCATGAACGACAATGCTATGATAAAATGACTGCAACCTTGAAAATCACAGAAAACTGAAAATTAGTTTAAAAAAAAAAAAATCAAAACTGTTCGCGGGGACCAGAAAAACAAAATTAAAAAGATAAAAATCAGGAATTTCTTGATTTTTTAAATAAGTAATTAAAAAAAAATCAATCCTTTGTTTAAGCTAAAAAGAAAAAAGAAAAAAAAGAAAAGAAAAGAAAAAAAGGAATACGTCGACAAGACAATTTTGATTATTTCACCACAGATGCTATCTACGGCGTTAACAATAGAGGGGAAAAAAAAAAGTGGTCACTTTGCAATGGTGTCCCTGAACTAGTCTTACAATTGCAATTTACACATTAAATTTTTTACAATTTATACCCTGGACTTGTAAATGTGTAGCAAACTGTTTCCATTAATAACAACGTTAATGCATATATTTTGTTCCCCCAAAAAAATATTTTATACAGATTTTGTTTTTTTGTTTTAAATCAATGTTAATCTAAATTTATACTTAAAACAAAGTTAATTTAAAAATCGTCATTGACTTTTGATCTAAATAAATAAACCTGATAATTCATGTCATTAATAATAACTACACTTGAGCATAGTCATGTTTTGCAACCAAAAAAAAAAAAATCGTCATTTTTTTTTCCATATTGTAATTTAGTGTCTAGGAGGGCTTGTAGATGGATGTTACATCCTGCACAAATTCTAAACTTTAGATTATAAACGAAAAAGGAACAGAAATCACAAATAAATAAATAAATAAAATTCTACTGCAAAACGTAGACAAAAGAAAGGACAGAATTAAAAGAGATACAAAATTAAAATTAAAAAAAAAAAAAGAAAATTGCAAATCAAAGATTTGAGAAGAAGACGGAAGGGAGAATAGAGTTTTAAAAACATTAAGCAAGTGATTAAAATTTAATTTTCAATATGAATGTGTTCGATGCATATCATGTTTGAGGGGGTGAAATCATCATGTCATACAAGCATACAACAGTTGCTTAAAATGCGTTTTCTTTTCTTTTCATTTAGAAGGGTGTTTTAGGTATTTTGTGAAATTTAAAAGACCAAAGTGGTGTATTTGTATTCAGTTCAATCAAAGGGGTGTCAATGTAATATTGGTAAAAGTTATGGAATATTAGTGTAATTTTTTCTTTCAGTTGTCACTGAGTATTCAAATCAGTGGCTTGACCTCCTAGCTTAACTGGTAAATGTTGATACCAATTAAGACAGTGCAATATTCCCGGTGAAATTGAGAATTAAGTTGTTATTACTGATTGAACTAAATCTTATTATTCACCAAATACATGGAACAATTATAACTACTACAAAAAAAAAAAAAAAAAAAAAAAAAAAAAAAAAAAAAAAAAAACCAAAAACCAAAACCAAAAAAAACCAAAAAAAAAAAAAAAAAAAAAAAAAAAAAAAAAAAAAAAAAAAAAAAAAAAAAAGGAAAAAAAAACATACGATTTTCAAAGTGAATATTGCTAGTGTCACAAAATTTAAGAAGTGTCAACTTAGTTATGGTGTTTTAAATTACTTCGATATTAGTTACTCTCACTCAACATTTATATAAGAAAGAAGTCAATATCACTATGTGGTTTTGAGCTACAACTTATGTTACCCCATATTTGAATAATGGGCGATGTTTAAATAAATAGGTGGGGTAATATAAGAAGAAATTATATCCTCTATCTCCTATAAGTAGAACAATCTTTTGATACCCTACTACAAAATTCTCCAATAATATTTGGACCACCAAAGTCTTTGGTGACTTTTCTAGCTGCTGCATGCCATATCGTAGACGGCTACAAATAATATTATCATGGAAATAAAAAAAATACATAATTAATTTCGAAAATATATAACTATCGAAAAAGAATAATGCATTGGGTGTATGATTAATTTGTAAGATGCCAACCTATAATTCTTCTTTTCATGAGAGGGGGAGACAGAGTCAAAGTCTTTCGAGTGAAACTAAGTATCCTAGAAGTTAGGCATGTTTGGTTCGTAGAAGTTACTAAGTCAAAAGTAGCTCCTCTAAGTGTTATTAGATGTTCTGTGAGAACATCTTTCATTCTCCAAAAGAGTTTCCTATCAAAATATAAAAAACATCTTTTAATAAAAGCTAGTCTGTAGATTTTAAAACTTGCAACAAAATTTAAGTTGTATATTATATACTTCATGTTATTAGTTATTAGTAGATGCAAAAACTCTGCTAAACGAACTCTTTAGGTCTTCTTACATGAAGGGCTTGGAATATCATTGTCTAGGTCTTCTTACGGCAAGGACTTTGAATATTGTTCTCTCTATCACTTTCATTTTGCACTGTATTTGAAGAGTCACCACAACTCACACAAAGGTCCACATGAATAAATGCGATCTCAAAATAACATTTAGTCAAGTATGATGACTTTGATTCATTCAACATGCTCCATTTTTCCAGTTTCATTAATTTGGAGGTCCATGGTTCAATATATGATTTAGAAGTGTGTGTGTTTAGGTCCCACGGTTATTTTCTTGCTGTGAAGATGTTAGTTATTCCACTAGGAAAAAAAAAAATTTTTCTTTTCACTTGCAATTTTGGGGATTGAACAAGAAAGTCAAATACAAACTCCACAACATCAGAATTTCCCACATGAGCGAATCCTCAATAATACTTGTACAGAAAATAAAATACAAACACAAGAACACTAGGACGTCAGATAATCCGAACATTTCTTGAGACACCAACAGACACTAGACGCAAGGACCAATGGATAAAATTATTTTAGATGCATAGCCACAAAGTTTTTTGAAACAAGAAATTAACTAGAAAAGATAATTGTGTTTTAAGAGCCACGCCTCTCGATCCGGGGTAGAGCACTTGTTATTCTTGATCATCAAAAGTACTTCTCGTGCATTTTCCTGTACAATGGCAAGAAGCACAAAAGAATAATAATAAACAACCATAGGTTTAACTACAAAGATATCAACGAGAAGTAATTAACATTGAGGAAAAAAAACTGGAAAACATGATTTATAATAAGAAAGAAAAATGATACCTTGAATCTCTGGTCCAGACCAATTACAAGAAGCTAGTTTCTCCTTCCAAATTTATGAACCTGACAAGCATTTCTCTTTGACGATCTTTTTTTCCTCCCCTGCAGTTCTCGAACAAGCTCTGCAAGCCGATCAATCGCCTTATCTGGAAGCACCATGTATCCCGTGGATATGCCGATTACAATTCCACGTCCAAATCCCATCAACACAATCTTCCAATCAAATGTGTCATCTTCATGCTTTGAGTTCGATGGAGATGGTTGTTGAGCCCCTTCGATGCTGCATGTTTTGGACAAAGGGAATCCACATAATCCCACATTTCCAATGTATGAATCATTTCCGAACGTTTCAAATTGATTGCCACGAGGTATGGGCCCCGCCATTTTGTTCCAGGAAAGGTTTAAGAACTCGAGCTGTACCAAATCTGCTAGTTTGCTTGGAATCTCTCCGGAAAGCTCATTTGAAGAGAGGTCTAACCCTTCCAAGTTAGTCAAATTTTGCAATGACTCTGGAATAAGACCAACTAGCTTGTTGTGAGAAAAGTTGAGCCCTTTAAGAGATTTGAGCTTCCCAAGCAACATTGGAATCTCTCCTTCAAAATTATTCCTTGAGAAATCAATGGTGGTGAAGACGATAAGGATTTTTTCCAGCCGAAGCTCAAAGCCTTTTATCACTAGCACCACAGAGTCTTGATGATAAGTCCCCAATCCAATGTATTCCAGGTCATCCATATGTGCATCCATCATGGCCGTAAAATTCTCCAAATATTTTGTTGGTAAATGACCTGTGAATTCATTATTGGAGAGGTCCATGATTCTCAGATTTTGGAAGGGAAATCTTACCTTGGGATTGTTTATTGGACCAAAGAATCTATTTGATCTCAAGATGAGAACTTGAAGCATCGGAAGTGATTCCAACCACTGGGGAAACGATCCATTTATCTTGTTGTCGCCAATGTCTAGTACTTCCAAGTTCTCGCAATTGATTAATGATTCTGGCAGCGGACCTTCCAATTGGTTTCGTTGGAGGTTCAAAGTCCTCAAGGAGTTTCCCTTCAACTGGGGAAATGATCCATTTATCTTGTTGTCGCCAGCCAATGTCTAGTACTTCCAAATTCTCGCAATTGAGCAATGATTGAGGCAGTGAACCTTCCAATTGATTTCCTCTGAGGTTCAAAGTCCTCAAGGAGTTTCCCTTTGGAAAATATAGAGGAATCATTCCGTGGAACCTATTATTCCCCAAATCTAACACTGAAAGACTGCTACTTAAAAGATTTCTAAAGCACGGGGGAATTTTTCCACTCAAGTTGTTATTAGACAAGTCAATAAAATAAAGGGATCTCATATTGCAAATAGAATGTGGGATTTCTCCAAAAAATTGATTGTTCGAGACCAAAAGGGAATCTAAACTAGGTGAAGAGGAAACATGAAGAGGCCCTGAAAACAAGTTGGAGCTAAGATCGAGAGTTTGCATGTTATTCCACGGAAGTGGTTCTAAAAATGTCAAGGAGTTGTGGGAAAGATTCAAAGAGGTGAATGAATCCTTACCCATTTCCCATAACCATTTACGAACACTTCCGTGTAATTGGTTACTGGAAAGGTCTAAGCCGCCTAAACGTTGCACATACTTGAGAAAAAGAGGGAATTCAGTCAGGTTGCAAGAAGACAAAACCAAATCTAAACGATTGTTTAAGGTATAGTTTTTGGAGCTGTTGAAATTCCATGATACATGTTTAGATGAGAGATCAAGAGTCTCTAGCTCTTTTAAATTTGAAAGGTCTTCTAACTCAACATTAACGGTAAAGTCAGTTGATGAAAGATCCAAACATTGGAGTTTCACCTGTTGAAATATTGATCTCGGAATGACACCATGTAATTTATTTCTACCCAGTCGGAGGTATTGTAATGAAGTACTATGGAAATTGCGAATCTCACCAGTAAGAGAGTTAAGGCCGATATCTAAGTTGACCAAATACTGTAGTTCAAAAATCCATGAAGGTATAGTCCCGTTGAGTAAGTTACCAGACAAATATAATGGGTGCAGATTTGAAGGAAAGCTACCAGGAGGATATTTGGAAGAGTCATATGAAGAAAACTTTTTGGTGGAATTACTGAAAACTTCCGGAAGTTGGCCAATGATATTGTTAGATGCAAGATCTAAGTAAAAGAGTGATTCAAGGTTTAAAGAGGACCATGGAATCGGGCCACTAAGATGGTTACCTCCTAAATCAAGGCTCCGGAGTTTGTGCGACTGGAAAATGTTCTGCGGAAGCTCCCCATGCAACTGACAAGAGTGGAGATCAAGAGATGTTAATGAAGATGACAAGTTCATCAATGAGACAAGAGGCACCGTCGACAAGTCACTCCCGTAGGACAAGCTGAGTTCTCTCAAGTTGGTTAAGTTCATAGTGTGACGCCCCCTTATTACGTAGGGCCGTCACTTCTTACTTACTTACTTTACTTTACTTGAAAATTTGGGGATATATTTTTTTTTTACTTCCGTAAAACTTATATATATATATATATATATATTTTTTTTTGAAACTTATCAAAAGATTTATCTTTAGTAATACATCATTACTACTTAAGTAAACGTTACTTAAGGTGTTGGTTCCAAAATACCATAAAGCATAATTCGTCTTTACCATACATACTTATATGTACAAAACTTCTTTACTTATCAAAAGATTTGCAGAAAACATGCGTAGTGGTATCCATACCGCCTTCGTCTGCCGTCACATTGCTCCAACAATGCCCAACATTAAGCTGTGGGTTTCTTACCTACAGTATGAAATATAACTTGATGAGCTTTCGCCCAGTAAGCACAAACATAATCTCACAAAAACATTTAACATCATAAAAACATTCATCATCATATGCATATGCGTGAACCAGTTATGTTCCATTTATGCATTTCATTAACTTTCTTATCTTTCTTATGGGCCCCTTAGTGTACGTACCTTTAAATTATAGCGCGCCTCCAGATACAGTTAGATAGGATTGCAAGTCCCTAACTGTACAAGGGAAACATAAGTGATTACACCCTCTTACATAAGCGCGAGGGTGAATCCATAACTTTATCATAAAGATCCTCCACCGTGGTGGAGGTTGGTACGACACTTTACTTGTGACTTCTTACCATGTTATTTATCTTTAGTGAACATACCATATGATGTCACTACATGATAACATACTTTTCATTTCATTAATAACATGGCATGGCATTCTTTTCATTCATGGCATTTGCAAATATGACATTTTCATAAACATGGCATTTTGCAAATATAGCACTATTATAATCTTTTACAAAAATAGCACTTTTCATCAACATAGCATTTTACGAAAACAACACCTTTTATAAACATGGCATTTCGCAAATATAGCACACAACATATTGCAGCACATTTAAAAACTACATACTTGAACATAATTTACTAGTTTTCATACTGCAGGTGAGGTTTGTACTTACCTCTAGTGCCGTGTTCCTTAGAATCGCGTTCCGTAACTCGTCGGCAACGGCAATTCACTTTCCTGATATACCAAAAATATAGGATCAGGATCCTTTCGTCAGGTGTTGGTGACCTACCAACACTCACATTTACTTTTGGTTGTATGTCCCCTATTCATAGTATCCATCTAGGCCATATTTGTCCCCATTCTTTATTGATCTTGGATAATCCCTTATGAGGTTACATTGGGTAACCTTTTTGGGTTAGAGCCTTGTTCTCTTATTGGGCCTTGCTCATATATCCTTGTTATTGGGCTATTTCCTTTAACCCATTAAATCTTAGCCCAATATACATGTAGGTATCCCTTAGGGTTATGTTGGGTAACCCTTAAGTTTAACCTTAATTAACCTTGGGTCAACCTCTTGTCAACCCTTGGTTATCCTTGGGTATGTAACTCGGATCTAATATCCGGTTACCGTTCGTAATCGGCTTGTTCACCAATTTTACTATAAAATTTCTCTTCCTTATTTTTGGAAAATCTTGTGCAATTTACTTCCCAAAAATCCTTCATTCTTCTTATAAAATCTTAACCCTTTAAGTAGAAAATTCATTGGCTTAAATTTCATTATTTTCTTTATCTTGGAATTATTTGGTTGAAACCCTTTTTTTTTTTTTCTTTACTTTATGGGAAAAATGTAAATTACAAACCCGAGCCCTTAAAATCCATGGTTTTCGAAATAATTATTTTATAAATCATTTGGGGTCGGAAACCACCTTTGGAATGGTTTCCGATGCTAAAATGACCATTTTGGAACACTTCATTATTTTTCTAGAAAAGATTTTCGTGAGATTTATTTGTTAGTTTTCGGACTCTCTGCACGTCTCTCACAAAACGCGCCCAGTTTAAAAATCGGCTTGGAATCTGAAAAACTTTTCTTCACGAAAGTTGTAGCTATCGAAAAATGCTAGAACTTTCATGTTTTGCACAAGATCTAGTTCGGCCTAGATCAGTACCAGTTTTTATTTGAAAACGGGTTAATTCTGGAAAACTGTGTGGAGAACGTTCC
>CM046381.1:15529117-15630028 GCA_025413485.1 Ficus microcarpa | reverse complement strand
GAAATAAAGTAAATATATTACTTGATGAGATTTTTTTGATTCTTAGATTACCGAGAAAGTACACACTTCAAATAAAAATTAAAAAAAAAAAAAAAAAAACTTTAACCACTCTTTATATCTAAATTGTAACAATGGAGTCTAGAAATGTGAAAAACTTTTCATTTCCTGTCACGAGCTTCAGCTAACAATAATAACCACAAAAATAATTATTTTTCAAATTTTAAACCCAATTTTATCTGCCTATAATTGGGGTGTGGTAGTATGAACACCACTTATGTTTATTCACTCTCTTTTCCCTAAAAGAAAGCCTTTTCTCTTCCCAAAGACATTGAATCAGAATTTTAACAAGCAAAAACACCAAGAAATATCTTCCATAACTTTACTACAAGAAAAGGGAGAATCAACGACAACAATTTTAGTGACGACTAAAACTTCATCGTTGAAAGTGACATTCAACGACAGGTTGTCGTTAAAACTGTGCTATTAACGACAGGATGCAATACAAGCATCAACGACAACTATACTGTCGTTAAAAAGCTTTTATCTGCGATACATTTCTTCATATTGTCGCTAAAAATTTGAGATTTTTGGCGCCAACGAGCTTTGGCACCCTCGTATTGACGGGTAAACTTTTAACGACAACTTATATCAATAGTGACAATCATATGTCATCATTGAATATGTTCAGAATTAGTGATTTTTAATGATGACCAACTTTGCAGTTAAATATACACTTTTTGTCATAAATTATGAACTTTTAATGACGATACAATTGTCATCGTTAAAAGTTGTCGATAAAAGTTTTGTCCAATCACATTTAACGACAAAGGTCGTTGTCATTGAAAATCTAGTAAATTAGTGATTTTTAACGATGATCAATTTTTTCATTAATTTTCTAGTTTTTGTTATAAATTATCAACTTTTAATGACGATACATTAATCGCTATTAAAAATTATCGGTAAAAGAGTTGTCCAATTGCATTTAACGACAAAGGTTGTTATCATCATTAAAAGTCTAAATTTTATAAAGGAGTATAATTTTTGTCATTGAAAGCTTTAAATTTTAAAAAAAAATTGTATATTTTCGCTTTTTACTATTTTTGGCCAAAAAAAAAACTCAAAAGAGTCATCTATGTTGCAAAATAATATCAATACAAACACATGTAATGACCTGTTTTATAAAAATAATTGTGAAAGCATGCATTAAGCATAATTGAACAAGAAATTTAAGTTTAAAAACAAGTCGATAAAAGTACTGATATTGAATCAGTAACTAAAGCAATCCAACCTCGACATCCTTCAAAGTAATATCTAATGTTCAATACACATAAAATAGTTATAAGCAAAAATTAATAAAAACATACATAAAAAACTTATTCAAAAACAGTTTACTTATTAGAATAACGATGTTTAATGCTGATGTTACAACCAGATTGTGTGATTTCATTTTCTAATTTACCATCCAACATTCACTAACAGGTGTGAATATACATACCTCAAAACCCTTTTGGATCAGGTAACTCGTTCTTCTTTTTATAATAATAATTTAAATACATGACATTTGAAAGCCTTAAGTGTTTTTTTTTTTTAACCGACTAAAAGAAACTAATACAAAAAATATATTTTCCTGTCATACCTAAAAAAATGGATTCTCATTTGTGAAATTAAAAACCTAAAACTAATGGGTCACACGCAGATCTTTTTATTCAAAAAACAAATTAATTTGAGCCACAAACTACATGGATAAGACGTACACAAATATAAACCAAATAGAGATCAGGTATTGTTCCAAACGCACGGAGGATATGAAAATATGTTGGCGCTTAGTTTTGCCTCCAAAAGGCTGAAATATTTGAAAAAAGTGCGCCAAATCACAAAAGATCTTTGAAAGAGAGAGGAAAAAAAAAAAAAAGGAAGACAAAAAAAAAAAAAACCTCCCACAAAAGACTACTTCGGTGGGTTTCGAAGAGATTCAAGTGCTCACCATATCACTTGTTCTTCGTTCACCTCTCACCATCTCTGTTATACGAGTTTTTTTTCTTTTGTCTTTTTTTTTTTGCTCCTTTTCTTCTCTGTTCTTAAATTTCTTTGATTTAGTTTTTGTTTTTTTTCAATTTTATTTTTTCCAGAACTTGAATCGCCTCCAACAGGACATGATGCAGCACTCGCTCTACCATCACCCCGAGGATTTCTTCGGCCTCGCTCTCTCTTTCTCTCTCTCTGGTCACTGCCTCTCTCAAACAGCGCCGAACCCCCAGCCTAGCTGCGCTAGAACCCACGCTTTTAAATCTGAAAATCTCGGGGCAAACTGTTGTGAGAGGCATTGCGTCCCATCTCAGCCACCATCGTAGAAGGATTGCAATCTCTCTCTCTCAGGGTTCATCACGCCGATGAGTGAGGAAAGGCACAGAGACATTGGTGACTAGGCAGAGGAGCACCACAATCATTAACATTCAAGCCACAGGCGAAGTGGCTTTGAGTTCTCGCTCGGCGTTGGGTATTATTTATTTATTTGGGTTTGAAGCTTGTTGTGTATACGTGTGGAAGATTGTTTCTATAATTGCTCTAAGGATTTGAGAATCTAGAGAATTGGGGGGTTTTTTTTTTAATGGGAATTTTATTCATTGTGGAATTTAAAGGTTTTATTTTTTATTTTTTCTCTTCCCCTTTCCTCGGTCATAGCAGGGGATTTGAGAATCTAGTGAAATGAGGTTTTCTTCTTTTTTTTTTTTTAAGGAATTTTATTCATTGTGGAATTTAAAGGTTTTCTTTTTTATTTTTTCTCTTCCCGTTTCCTAGATCATAGCAGGGGATTTGAGAATCTAGAGAATTGGTTTTTTTTTTTTTTTTTAGGAATTTTATTCACTGTGGAATTTCAAGGTTTTATTTTCTATTTTTTCTCTTCCCCTTTCCTAGATCATAGCAGGCATGCTGTATGAAGCAGGGGATCTATTGCTGATTATTGACCGAAGTGGTTTCCTTCAATGCGTTTATTTTCTGACTCTAGGCTATTCTTGTTCTTTCTCACTATTGAGTATGGCCTTTCTTTGGCTTCTCACTCTTCCGTGGTTACTTGGGTGGTGATTGCTTACTTTCTCCTCTTTTGTAGAAGTCTCCTCTTTTGTAGAAGTCACGATGGTTTATTTATTTCTTGATAGTTACTGATTTTCAGTAAACTTGTGGACATAGGAGTATCTAACAAAATTGTAGAGGTGATATGATTATTTTAGATTTTAACTGGTACGGGACTCGTTAATTTTCATTCTTATTGTATTTGGCTTTGTTTGTTGATTCAAGTTACTGTACTATTTGCCAAGTCTATGAATATACTTTCATTTGATTCTGCTCTGCTTTTGGAAGTGCCATTCATTTTATTAGCATTATGTCTTAAATTTTTCTTACTTTTCAGCCAGCAGACAAGTGGCGTCAACATGGCACCACCTGCTGCTGTCATTTGGGTAATCCAATTTCTGTTGACTCTCCTTTTAAATGACACCCCCCCCCCCCCGGTTTTTTTTTTTGTGGTGTTCGAATCTTTTGAAAGTGCCGGTGATTTATTAGAATCATGACTTAAATTTTAGTTGTTTTTCACCAACAGACACGTGGTTTCAGTATGAATTATTTTTCACCAACAGGATAAGTGGCTTCAACATGGAACCACCTGCTACTGCCATTTGGATAAGAAGGCAATGTTATGCTTATCAGAGAATGGATTGATTTATTAACCGAGTGCCCTTGCTTTTTTCATGCAACAGTTTACTCTTCCCTTGATGCCAGCAAAAGCTATACCTCAGTAGGTAGATATCATAAATGAAATAAATATTGCTAATAACAATACATATGTTTTACTCAAACATGTCACTGAATTATGCTACTTGTCAATAATTTCCAAGTTTTTGTTTCTTATTTTACTATTTTATTTATATGTTCCTCTCCATGTAGTTATCATAAAGTGAATTTGGAGGGTATTTTAATTCTCCTTTAAGGAATCTGAACCAATTTAAAAGGTTTTCAAACAGTTGATTCTTTTGTTTTGTTTTTTCTATTTTTTTTTTAGTTTTGTAAGTTGATTCTTTTGTTTTGTTTTCAAGAACAGAGCATTCAAAACTCTCCATGTTTCTCAGCTGCTGGTGGGAAGTGAGTGGACTGAGGGTCGTCAACAGAGGAGGATAGCATCCGAGTGAGAGATCGGAGAAAGGAAAAGTAAGCTGACGATTTCTTCTGCCTCCCTCTCTCTAATTTTGTTACTTTTGTTAATTAATAAGATCTTCTTTGCAAAACTGTTTGTGATTCCTTTTTCTTTGAAGTAATGTTAGTGATAATAATCTAACAAGAAATGTTATATTGCTCTTACAGATTTTTTCAAATTCCTATGGATGATGATTGGATTGAAATTGATGGACATGCACCTGATTCAGAAACTTCCCACGATAGTATAACGTGGGCAAAATTGGAAGAGGAAAAAATTAGACCAAGTGAGCCTATGTATAAGTTGGTGATGATTAAATTTCAACTATTTTAGATGTTTTTGTGAAATACTTGACAAATAGAGCATACATGAAATTTGTGTATTAGTTTGGTTCTCTATAATATTACTGATAGTAGTCACATCAAATAGTGTAATTTGTTTTACTTAAGTTTATTTATTTTTTATTATTTTCAATGAAAAGTCATTATACAATTACCGATCAAATATTTAGTCACTAAAGATTCTAACAGGTTTAGAATGAAATAAGTTTTTGTCACTAGGATTTTGGTAGCAAAAAAAGCTTTCAGCAATCAAAATAAACAAAATCGTCACTAATTTTTTGGTCGCAAAAAACCATTTTTCCTGTGGTAGGACATTTAATGACAACAGTAAGTCGTTAAAAATATATTAATTTGCTAGTTAAAAAAAAAAAAAAGAATTTAGCGACAACAAGCAGATTGTTGAAACAAGTACATTGTCGCTAAAATTTGTATTTTCAACGACGATTATCTTGTCGTTGTATTCTTTTAACGACAAAATGTTATTGTCGTCTAAAAATAATTAACGATGCAAATTGTGCTTAATCAACGACAATTACTTGTTGTAGAATAACACTTTCAATGACAATGTAAGAAAGTTGTCGTTGAAACAATCAACGTCACGCATATACAACGACAACTGTCGACATCATGATTTTTTGTCGTTAATAACTTTCAACGACAACTTTCTAATTTTTAACGACCACTTTTGTTGTCGCTAAAAATCAATTTTCTTGTAGTTCTCAACTTTCAAATCATTAAGCTTCAACAGAAGATTGTCACTTCATTGGTTTTCAAGGTAAAACACTAGTATACCACTAGTTTTCAATATTAAAGTTTTAGTTTTTAAACTTGTGATGAAATATGTTTATTTTCCAACTTTTAGTTCCTCAACACAAGAGCTCAAGAAAGTCTCCAAGTCTTTAAAAGAGTCACAAAATACTAAGGTATATGTTTTTCCACAAACTAGCAAGTTTTAAAAGTTTCGAGGGTTTTTTTGACAAATGACCTTGAAAAAAATAAAAATCTTAGCATGATTATAAAAATAGAAACATGGTCTCGTTGCTTTGTTACTATTATTGTGGTATGTGTGTTTCATGGAATTAAAATGGTTTAACTTATCACAAAATGAAAAATTTTGATGAGAATATGATTTTTGTAAATTTCTAGACTATGTGATATGAAATATGTGTTATGGCACGAAAATATTTGGGTATGACATGTTTATATGCTGTGAATATTCTATATTGATATCTTGGAATCTGGACAAAGGATTTTTAAGTCTCAAATAATTATAAAATGAAGTTGAAGTTCATATATATAGGAAAAATAGCCTTTTGGCATAATACATAATAAATATGCAAATGATATTTTTAGTGAGAATTTCACTAAACTCATGAAGGATAGAATGTTTCTCTCAGCATAAGCTATCAGATAATGTAACCTCAGGTCAAAAATTATTAAGTGAGAAAAATGATGTTTTTGCCCTCAGAGGGTAAAATGGTATATTCATAAGGCTAGGAATGTCGGTTGAATCCGAGACTTCACGGTCCAGAGTAAGGGACTAAAATATGCTACATGTTAAGTTTTCATGAGAAATGGGCATAAAATGTTGCAAAATACCCTTTAGGGGTCAAAATGTAAATATAAAAATTTTAAGGGTAAAAAGTGAAATTTATGGAAATTATTATATTTTAGTTTAGAATCTGTAAGAGGGATCTTTAAGGGTTCCTCAAGTGGGTAACGTTTTGGAGTGCTTAATGGGAACAAGTTAATCCATTTTAGGGGCTAAAATATTAAAATAATTAAAAAGGGGTCAAATTGTATAACTGGCAAACCTGACATGAAGGCAGTGTTTTTCCTTATTTAAAGACAGTGTGCCAAGCCAATTAAGATGGGTAATTAATATGGATAAGTTTTGGTTTATTATTGGGCCATTAAAAGACAAGTAAGGGACTTAAATATAAAGAATTTTGATAAGTGTGGTTGAAAATATAAATAAGGTATAATAGTTTGGATAGTTTTTAATGCTCCTAACATGGTAGGTGTCAAGTTAAAATGGGCCTTATTGGATCTAATTGTAGAATGGAAGACAAAATCTTAATTAATGGACTAATGTATTAAAAGTGGAATAATGGGCTAGTTAGGCCCAATTTAATTTCCATAAAAACTAGAGAGGCCCAATAGGTGGATCGTAATCTTAGTTACTCATGCTCACCTAATAGGTCCAATCGAAAGACAAAATAGAATAGATAAAATAAGTAATGATTTAATTACTTAATCATTATACTACAAGAAAAGTGAGAATCAACGACAACAATTTTAGTGACGACTAAAATTTCGTCGTTGAAAGTGACATTCAACGACAGGTTGTCGTTGAAACTGCGCTATTAACGACAAGATGCAATACAAGCATCAACGACAACTATACTGTCGTTAAAAAGCTTTTATTGGCGACACTTTTCTTCATATTGTCGCAAAAAATTTGAGATTTTTGGCGCCAACGAGCTTTGGCGCCCTCATATTGGCGGGAAAACTTTTAACGACAATATATATCAATTAGTGACATTCATATGTCGTTGTTGAATATGTTCAAAATTAGTGATTTTTAATGACGACCAACTTTACAATAAAATATCTACTTTTTGTCGTAAATTATGAACTTTTAACGACGATACACTAATTGCCATTAAAAGTTGTCGATAAAAGTTTTGTTTAATCTCATTTAACGACAAAGGTTGTTGTTATTGAAAATCTAGTAAATTAATGATTTTTAACGATGACTAATTTTGTCATTAATTTTCCAATTTTTGTCATAAATTATCAACTTTAATGATGATACACTAGTCGTCATTAAAAATTTGTCAGTAAAATGTTGTCTGATTGCATTTAATGACAAAGGTCATTATCATCATTAAAAGTCCAATTTTAGAAAGGAGTATAGACGATGATAGCGTGACATGCTAGACGGTGGTGGCGCGATAGGCTAAATGATGGCCTCTTTCTCTTTAGGTATTGAATCTTCTCCTTCTCTCCGTTTAATTTTTGCTTTTGTTTTTTATTTTGTTTTATTTTTATTTTTTTTCCTTAGATAGTTATGTATCCAAATTCCAAATTACCAGAAATATCTTTTACAGAGAGAGAGAGAGAGAGATAAAGGGTGGAAATAAGTCGAAAAAATCATAGAGGGAGCGGGAGTAGTTATAAAACGTGGGGTAGTGAAATAAATATTTTTCTTATTACATTCTAGTGGTGGGTCCCACCGATTTAGCAACAAAAAGTAGCGTGGATCTCCCTCACTCACCCCCCGCCGTATTTTCCAAATTTGGCGCCACTTTTTCAATTGGAGAACTCCCCGAAAATTAGCGAAAACCTCCATCTTGAATTGAAAAAAATAAAAAACATCTAAAAAAGAAATGCTCGACCGAATTTTAACTTCCCGCACAAATTCAAACCTTTTCTTTTGGCTCCTCTCAAAAGAAAAAAAAAAAAGATTTTCTGTTGAAAACTTCGACTGTTCCCACCAAAACTAAGTAACTACCCCAAAAATCTGTCAGATTTTCCTCTCACAAAAATCCCATTTCTTCTTCTTCTTCTTCGTCATTGATTTCGTTGCTTACCCATTTCAGAAATAGATCCGAAATTCCACGCCTTACCTCCTAACAAACGACTCCGACTCATCCACCAACAACAACAACAGCGAGAGAAAGAGCAAGAACAGCAGCAACCTTCCTTACCCTTTTCATATCTGCCGGCGAAGAAGCGGAAGGAGACGTGGGACCCAGCCGTTTTTCCCTCCTCCGTCGCCGATTCTTCCTATTCCTTGCCGGCTAAGGAAAGGGTCTGGGCTCTTCCGCCGGATCTCATTCCCCTGAAGCCGCAATTCGACCGCAACGCCGACTACAAAGAGGAAGAACAGCAAGAAGAAGAAGAAGAAAAAGAATTAAATGTTGGAAATGAAGCTGAGGAAGAAGATGAAGAAGAACAAGAAGAAGACGATGGACCTGCGCTGTGCTGCCAACTTGAGGAAGAGATGCAAGCCTAATGACAGGACTTCATTCGTGGAGATGGACCCCGGGAGCTTCAAAACCATCGATGAAGATTACTACAATCTTGTGGCCAGAAAAAGAGGCCTATTAGTGTCTGATGCAGCTCTCCTTAACGACCCCGAGACAAGCGCCTATGTGATACTCCAGGCAACACACATGGATCCACCTTTGCCCAGGACTTTGCTGGATCAATGGTGAAAGATGAGTCAGATCGGAGTCCTTACAGGTAAGGCTGGGGAAATAAGGAAGACTTGTGCTCTTTGTCAACTACTGATTCTTTACAAAGTGCTTTTCACTTTATTTACTTTTCTCAAAAGGTAGCTGATTATTATTATTACGTTTTCATTTTTTTTTCTCTGTTCCTTAACTTTCTCTTTCTTGTGCAGGGTTTAATTACCAACAATGAGAGGGCCTTAGGGGAACTGTTTGGGGATGAGGAGGAAACTCGCAAAGGTGTCACATGTTTGAATGTGATGGCAACTCGCATTGCTACCGTTTTTACTTTTTTGAAGGTACTCTGTATAAGTTGGTGATGATTAAATTTAAGCTATTTTAGATGTTTTTGTAAAATACTTGACAAATAAAGCATATATGAAATTTGTGTATTAGTTTGGTTTCCTATAATATTATTGATAGTAGTCACATTGATGTAGTATAATTTGTTTTACTTAAGTTTATTTATTTTTTATTATTTTCAATTAAAAATCATTATACAATTACTAATCAAATATTTAGACACTAAAGGTTCTAACAGGTTTAGAATGAAATAAGTTTCTGTCATTAGGATTTTGGTCACAAAAAAAACTTTTTGCAACCAAAATAAACAAAATTGCCATTAATTTTTTGGTTGCAAAACACCATTTTTCCTATGGTGATAAGACATTTAACAACAACAGCAAATCGTTAAAAATATATTAATTTACTGATTAAAAAAAAAAAGAATTTAGCAACAACAAATAGGTTGTTGAAATAAGTATATTGTTGCTAAAATTTGTATTTTCAATGACAACTACCTTGTCGTTGTATTCTTTTAACAGCAAAATGCCTTTGTCGTTTAAAAATAATTAACGATGCAAATTGTGCTTAATTAACGATAATTACTTGTCGTAGAATACACTTTCAATGACAATGTAAAAAAGTTGTCGTTGAAACAATCAACGATACGCATATACAACGATAACTGCCGACAACATGATTTTTTGTCGTTAATAACTTTCAACGACGACTTTCTAATTTTTAACGACCACTTTTGTTGTCACTAAAAATCGATTTTCTTGTAGTTTCAAGGAAATTTAAGAGAAATGAATTTAATATTATCTCTCAACTAATTAATAATTAGTTAATTATCCACAAATTAACATTAAATTATATTAATTAATTATTATTTCACTAATTAATAATTAATTAATTATGGATTGATAATTTTTATAATTACAAATGTTATTTAATTAATTATTAATTAATAATATTACTTGATTAATTATTAATCAAGTTAATTAATAATTAATTTAGTAAATAACGATTTAAATATGAGCAAATTAAGGTTTAATATCCTAACAATCATCAAGTAAGGAATGTAATAAATAAGTAACCAATTTAAGAAAAAAATTATTTTCCTTAAGGATTAAAATATGTAAATAAAAAAAGATATAATTAATAATTAATAATTTATCTTAAAAAGAATTAATTAGTAACTAAAAGCATGAAGTCTAATAAGACACTTGTTAAGAATAAAGAATAATTTTAAGAATCTACTTTAACCGTTGGGTGTCGATTTAAATTAGGACACCAAAAAGACAAAGAGGTTAAGCCGGACGTGAATCCCGAGAAACTTCAACTTCAAGAGTGTGGATTGTAAGTTGTTTTGTTTGATGTGTATTCTGTACTTATGTAACTGTTATGTTATATTGCCATGATTTATGTTTAGTTATACGATTTATGAGACATGTCATATTTCGTGTTCACTCTATGAATTAAGGACTCATGATTGAGTAACAAATGAAAGATTAAGATGTGCTATACCAACCTCTATCAAAGAGGGGTCTTCATGAACGATTTTAAGTATGACTTTAGGTGTTGACAATTGGGTCACTCCTCATCTTCCTTAAATAAGGTCACACCCACCTGATACGTACATATGGGCCTATAAATATGTTAAGAATAAGTATGTCAGGAATAACAAGTTAAAAATAAAAGGGTAAACATAAATTATTAGACATCTTCATTCATGCTTGTGTGATTTATGTCTATACTTTCTGAGTTTAATCTGACATATTTTTATGTTCCCATTATACATAATCTGGGCAAACACCCTATGATATGAAAATGTCCTTGGACTAGCAATGTGGATGGAGTGATATATGAAAATGCAGTTACGGAATGGATACCACCCATAAAAGATTTTGCAAAACACTAAAAGTTATTTGAAAGTTATTTTGAAGTTTAGTTTTTAAATTATGGTTTGAACTCTGCTAAGCATATGGACTAAACTAAGTATTTTGGATTTGCAACTTTATTATTATTATTGATGAACTACTAGAAGTGTTTTCTTAAACGTTTTATATTCCACAATTGTGTTTCATTAAATTTTAGTTTAGTAAGTTAAAAAAAAAAAAAAAAAGACCAAAATTTAAGGGGCTTAATAACCGGTTATGAAACGTATCAAATAAGTATATCCAACATCACTCCTTTCATCCTTATTCTTGATTATTCTTTACACAGCAAATAAATAAATAAATAATAAGACTAAATTTTCTATACTTACATGTTCCATCCTGAAAAGATGGGAGTAACGACATAAATCAAAGTCTTGAATTGAATATTATTGCTACATGACTGAGGTCAAGTTCGTTACTTCATTAAACAAAACAAAAATAAAACAAATCCCGATAAATATCAACCTATCTCTGCTCCTATTTTTATGGATTAAGGATTTGAGTGTCAATCTTATTGGAATACTTAATCTTACTGTGATATCAGTTGTCTATTCTCTTCATAAATTGAAAACAAAAAAAGAATACACCTATTAACATGGAAATTAAAGAACGTAATTCATGCTTGTAAAATCGGGAAAGGTTGTGGTAGAACCCCTTTTATATCCCCTAAAGGTAGAGCTCATTTTTTTGGACCGTCTGATGTATTTCAACAGTTGAGATGTTACTTTCATATAATAATTATAATACATTTTAGCTCATAGTAATATAGACTATTTATTTACAGCATCGCAAAAGAAAATCCTTAACAACTCTTAAAACAATGTTTCATATCACTAACATCAACTTTTGAAAGTAGATATCGGATAATCGTGGCTTGGTGTTTGAGATTCAAATACTTAAAACCACATATCATAGGTACCCGGGTGCCAAAATCGTTATAGCAATCTTGGCCACGTCAAGGGGTCAAGACCAGTAAGGTCTTGGCTACCTATCAACAGTAGTGTACTTGAGATATTAAATTTTCAAAAAGAGTACTTAAACATCAAAATTTAGAGTTAAATTTGTTATTTTTTAAACAATTATATAAGTGTAATAATTAAAAAAACCCCTATAAACTAACATTACTCGTTTGTGCTTCACATGATTATTCACAGTTTGTCCTTTAATTACATTACAAAAATCTCTTATTTGTAATGAGAAGATTCATAAATAATGAAGATGTTATTTTTATTACTATTGTGATCAAGTGGGTCCAATAAAGTTAATCTATTCTAATATTGACTTGTTCCAAACTGCTTAAATCATGGGTCACCTGATTTTCGACATTAGGAAAAAAGTGAGGCATCTTTGTCTACTTCAAATTTTGATCATTTTATGTCGACTTAAAAAAAAGATTAAAAAATAAAGATATTAGTTGTAGAATTCCAAGTACAGAACATAAAAATAACATTCACTAGTGAGCATTGAAGAAGATTTCTTACTTTCTTTTCGGTGAGCCATCGACCATTTGAAAACTAACACTTCGAGAAATATAAGCCAATTAGTTTCATTGAAAATGGGCAAAGTTCAAAAGAAGAAGAAAATGTCCAGCTCGATGAGTAAGTTTCAAAGTAATAGGATTCATTCAGTTATGACCTCACGTAAGATGTACTTGGTGGGACTCACATGAGACTATTTATATATGAGTACTGAGATATAATCTTTTTCAAATTGCAGTGATCATTAATAGAATTAATGTTAAAAACTAAATGACACATATTTTGTCATGCTAGAAAGACTTTGACTTGGTTTCCCTTTGCATTTTCTTTTTATTCGTAACAACAACATACATATCTATGTATTTTAAATGGCAATAATCATTTTCGGTAAGGGATTTGAGTACTTTTCATCTTCGTGCTACATTTGTACATGCAGTTTGTTATCAGACGAGTCAAAACTGTACATTCAAGTAACGTCAAGATAACCAAACCTATTAAATTTATATTAAAGGCCAAACGCGGAATAAGTATATATTCTAAGAAGTTGTTACTTATTAGTAGTAATTAATTATATGACGAAGAATATAATCAAAATAGTAATAGTTGGTTGTTGTTGTTTGAAATTTGGAAATTTTTTTCTCTTTTTGAAAGAGTGAAATTTGGAAAATATGATTCAACTCGTAAGTGATCTCAACAGATGTGGTCCACTGTTTATAAGAGATCCAGATTTAATCCCGTCAGATTAAAGAAGAGTCCTCTTGAAATGTTGTTACTTGTATCTCACGTATGGCTTTTCAGAATACTGCTGTCATTTGCCAAAATTCTTATCTTTTCGATCAATTAGGTCTTCTCACCTTCTTATTGTCGCTCTCCAAAATTTATGTCGTTTATGGTTGTTGTTTTTTTTCAACAACTAAGATAGCTAAAAATACTTGGTTTATATATATAGTTTAGTGTTGGATATTTATGTGAAAAGAAGTGATGGCCATTAGTTGATTTTTTTTCTTTTTCAAGGGTCCTTCAGTTGTTTATTATTATACATATCTCCAAAAACAAAACAAAATAAAATAACAAAAAACAAAACAAAACAAAGAAAGAAAAAAGAAAGAAAGAGGTGGGTTGTCGATTGTTGATTGAATTTGGTGATTATAGCAATTAACCACGTTCCCTGTTTATATATAAAAGTATTGCTATTTTGCTCCACATTGAATGAAAAAGTCTCTCCTTGGAAGTTATAAAAGGGGAATCAATTAGTATAATTATATAATTGAAAATTATCTAAGTGCAATTAATTGATTGACCACAGCCCATATGTTGATTTGTCGTCAAATTTTGTAGTATACTGATGAAGGACTCATTCATGGGCTTGATCCAATATAAATATGATGCTTTAAAATATTATCTAATCAAGACATGAGATGAGAAAAATATGTACAAGACTTTGAGGCAAAATGTGAAACATGCCTAACTTTTTGTACTTAATTAACTTTTAATCACAACACAGAAAAGCAGCATTAGCATAAAAAATTTAAAAACCATTCTGCATTAATAACTTTTGCAATCGTAATGGCTACTTTTTTTTTTTAATTTATGTTATCTTTTTTTCTAACCAAAGTCTAAAGTCGTCATGACATAAAGTTAAGATATGGTTAAATCTATATTTGTGTGTGTATATATGTATTTAAATATGTATATGTGGAAGACAAATAAAAGAGAGTCCACTCTGTGTCTTTCTTGGAGCCTTCATAGTGATATTGGAAAGATATCTTTATATATATTTTTTTCATTCTGTCGATTTTGTTCATTAATATTCTATTTATTACTTTTTGTACATACACATAATATACATTCTTCGTTTACATCTTTAGACTGCAGACAAAAACAATTAAAATCAATTGGATTGGCACTAACTTTTTTTCTTAATTACGCCTCCATTAACCCAAAAAAAAAAAATTTAGTTTTTTGAATTTTTTGGGATATTTTCAATTTTCAATTTTATACTTTTGATGATCAAGAACAGCAAGTGCTATACCCCGGATCGATAGGCGTGGCTCTTAAAACACGATTATCTTTTCTTTTAGTTAATTTCTTGTTTCAAAAACTTTGTAGCTAGAGTGCATCTTAAATAATTTCATCATTTGGTCCTTGTATCTAGTGTCTTTTGTTGTCTCGAAAAATTCTATGGATTCTCATAATAATATTTGAGGTTTTTTTTATAGGAAGTCTAGGTGTTCTTGTGGTCGCATTTCCTTTTCTGTACAAGTATTATTGAGGATTTGGTCATGTGGGAAATCCTGATGTTTTGGAGTTTGCATTTGGCTTTCTTTTCGATCCCCAAAATTGCAACTCAATAGAATATGTTTGTGTTGCTGTATTCTGTTGATTTTTGCCACACGATTATGCGGAGCTATAAATACCACCGAAGTTAGAGATGAAACTAATAAATTTGTATAACCAAGAAACAAGTTGTCGAATTTCTTATTTTGGGTGCATGTATGTGTATATCTGTATAACGTGTTTAGTAGATATAACGTACGCACAAAAAAAAAAAATGTCATGAATCTAATTTCATGATTCTAAACTTATTATTCTGTGATGGTAATAATAGAAGGCTCCAGCTTTAAGTACCTGAAGAAAACAAAAATAAGAAAAAAATTTCTGCCAGTCATTACAAATTTATTCCACGAGAAATAATTTTGAAGATAGATTCCAACTCTACTGGGAAGCTTAAAATTGGTTTGTTGTGTGTTGTATTTCTTACCATTGTCGTTTGTTAAACCATTTTGTCGTTTTGAAAATGATATTATTGTCTAGCACACATTAGTTATTTTTTTCTTTTTCCATACGATCTTATTGTCTAGATATTAGCTTTTTAAATGCTTTTTAATTTTCTCAAATAATACTATCGTTGAGTTATTATATTAATATAAAATATAAAAAAAAAAAAATTTCGTTTCTCTGTCGTTTCCCGATTTATTTATTTATTTATTGTTCTTCTTTCGGGTCCTACTTATTTTTATTGTTGAGTTCCTTGGTGATCTGTGGTTACTAGAGCAACTTCATGTCCTTTAAAGTTGGATTCCATTTTTAAGGGTTTATGTCGTCTCTAGTTGACCATTTTTAGGCTATCTGTTATTATACTTTTATTGTTGTTTTTCATTTATCCGTCGTTTCTCAAGTTTCATATCAGTTTTCACATTATGGTCATGTTCCAACTTAAATGCAAGACTTCTTGCTACCTTTTCCAATCAATAATATTTCAAGACAAGTATATTTACTCTTTTTCCCTTGCTAAAGTTTTCCCTTTTGGTTTTACATGCAAAGCTTTTAATAAGATCTATTTTGCGGAATGATTTTCAAGAGCATGATCTCTGCTTGCTGCTCCTTCCAATGTCATTTCTTGCTTTTTCTTGTGGTCATTGTTTGCACTTCTCTATTTTTCCTTTTGGTTTCCGTACCTTTATATAGGTTGTTTTTATTGGCTCTTGTAGTACTTGTTCTCTTTAACAATATTGACTTGGGGGACTTAGCATGGGATGAGATCGTTGGGGCGTGCCAAACTAATTGTGATATTCTAGCCAGTTTCTTCTAATGCTATTTGCTTCCTCTCGATATTTATTTATATTTAAATTTACGTACGTACGTACGTACGTATGTATGTATAATGACTGGACAAATATGAAGGAAAAAAGTAAAGGGTTCTCATTAAAATCCAGTACGTACTGAAGCCACCCTATAAGAAAAACGATAGCTGTACTTCCATTTGATGATTGACATAAATAACTATGTTCTTATTAATAGAAAAAAAATCTATCACTGCTTTTTCAAATACTACTTTCACGAAAAAAAAAAACCTGGCTCTGCTACTGTCGGAAGCTAGAAAAGGGGTATGCATTGGTATACACCTGAGAGATATATGATCTGATCGTCACTATTTTTTAAAATGCAAGTGCTAAACAAATATGGAAAAATTAATTTGACCACTACTAATGCGTGACTCATTAATGGAACTTGATCCAATTAAACCTTATTCCGTGAGTTAATTATTTTGTCGAGACAGGAAGATGAGAAAAGTATACAAATAAAAAGGCCGAAAGTCTAAAGTCACAAAAGAGGCAGCATATAAAAAATCCAAAAACCGCACACCATTAAAGCCTTGCAACACTGAAGTAATTTTCTTCCAACTAAAGTCTAAAATCATCGTACGAGAAATTATTATTTCAAAGGGATTGGGAATAAGTGGAAGACGGAGAAAACAAAGTCTACTCCGATTATCTTTCCTTGGAGTCTTCATAGTGCTGCTTTTTTAAACAAAGACCAAGAAAGATAGATAGATAAATAAATAAATAAAGAAGAGCCACTCAATCAGACAAAGACTGAAAGTAAGTCAATAAAGATGAAACATTAGTTTGGGGGGCACGATAGAAGTTTTACGATTTTAGAAGGGGAAGGAAGTGTAGCAAGTTCACAAATAATATCTCTAATTAATAAATAGGAACATGTTTAATATTTGCTTGAAATCATAAAACTGCAGTAAAATTTCGGTCGCCAAAACTTTCTTCGACCATCCATTCGCGACCAAATGACGACTAGAGTTTTTTGGTTGTGGAAACCTCTAGTGGACAAAATCAATGCTTTTTGCTACCAATTTTTTTGATAGTGGAAGGTGAACATTCTTGTACGTGGATTGAGGCATGACTCTGATCACAACTATTTTGTCCATTAGTTAATTTCTTGTCCATAAATCTGTAGCGAGAGCACGGAATGAATTTTTCATTTTCTGTATTAGTATCATCCAGGATTCGGTCATGGGAAATTCTTATATTGTGGAGTTTTGCATTTTACCACCGAAGATAAAGATCAAACCAGATTTGTATAACCAAAGAAACAAGTTGTAGAAATTCTTAATTTGTATATTTACATGACGGGTTTAATAGGTACAACGTACGCACTACAAAAAAATATGTCACGAATTTAATTTTATGAATCTAAACTTATTATTCTGTGACGGTAATAAAGGAAGGCCTCAAGCTTTAAGTACTAGAAAATAAAAATTCTAACAGTCATTACAAATTTATTCCAGGAGAAATAATTTTGAAGATAGATTCGAACTTCTACGGTAATGATAAAAAGAGTTTGTCGTCTGTTGTATTTCTTGCCCTTGTCGTTTCTTAAATCATTTTGTCGTTTTCAAAATGACATTACCCTCTAGCAAACATTAGTTTTATTTATTTATTTATTTTTTCATACGATCATGTTGTCGAGATATTACCTTCTTAAACGCTTGTCTTTTCAAATAATATTTTCGTTGTATTATTATATTGATAGAATTTTTTTTTATTGCGTTTCTTTGTCATTTCCCAATTTATTTATTTATTTACCATTCTTCAAGTTTCGGGTCCTACTTATTTTTATTGTTGCTTTCCTTGGTGATTTATTTTACATGAGCAGCTTCATGTCCTTTAAAGTTGGATTCCATTTTTATTTTTGTTACACGTCATTTTTAAGGTTTATGTCTCGTTTTCTAGTTGACCAGGTTGCCTGTTGTTATATTTTTGCTGTCGTTCTTCAATATTAATCCGTCATTTCTCAAGTTTCATGTTGTTTTTCACACTATGTTTATTTTGCAAGTTAAATGCAAGTCTTCTTGCTTCTTTTTCCAATCAATTATATTTCAAGACAAGTGTATTTACTCTTTTTCCCTTACTAAAATATTCCCTTTGAGCTTTACAAATAAGGTTTTTAATAAGGTCTATTTTACAGAATGATTTTCAAAGGCATGACCTGAGCTAGCTGCTCCTTCTTTTGTCATTTCTTGCTTGTTCCTGTGGTCATTCTGTGTACATAGTTGGTTTCTTTTCCTTTATAGGTTGTTTATTTTTTTATCTTTTATTAGCTCTTGTAATTCTCGCTCTCATTAACAATATTGAGTTAGGGCCTTGACATGGAATGAGGTTGTTAGGGGGTTCTAACCTAATTAAAAAAATATGAAGAGAAAAAGTTGTGAAGCCACCCCTATAAATTAAATTACATATATATGTACGTATATATAACCATGCTCGCACACAGAATAAACAACAATTTTTTTGTTGATAGAAAATGATCTCCAACTTATTCATAGTGCACACACTGAAAAAATTTTCTGATTCTGTAACTATCAATCTAAAAAGGGGAGCCATTGATCGGTATACGAGATACAAATTAATGATATTCTCCCTATTTTAATATTCCAGTGCTATTATTTAATGGATGGAGGGCCACATATAGATTGGAGTCAAATATATATGGACAAATTAACTTGACTACTAATGGAAGACTCATTGACCATGGAACTTGATCCAATAAACTTAATTCCGTGAATTAATTATCTAATATAAAGATAGGAAGATGACAAAGACATACCACAAAAGACCAAAGTGAGTCACAACAGAGGCCGCATATTAAAAAAAATTTCAAAAATCGCACTTTGCTGGGAAATATTTTTACAATCATAAGTGTTTTCTTCCAAGTTCCACCTAAAGTCTAAAGACATTGCACGAGGAAATGATACTTTTTAAAGGGATTGGGCATAAGTGGAAGACGGAGAAAAATAAAGTCTACTCCAACATTCTTTCCTTGGAGTCTTCATATGGTGCTGCTTTTTAAAACAAAGAACATGAAATAAATAAATAAATAAATAAACAAGAACCACTCAACCAGACAAAAGATTTTACGTAAGTCAATAAAGATAGAACATCATTCTTGGAGCACGATAGAAATTTCAGAATATTAGAAGGACAAGGAAGTGTAGCAAGTTCGCATATAATATAATTAATAGGTTCATGTTTAATATTTAGTTGAAAACATAAACTGCAGTATAGTTTCAATTAATTAATAACTTTGATTAAATAAATTTTGTTTCCATCGGTCCTGACTTGATACCAGCATAGTAATTTAACAAAATAATAGTAAAAAAAAAAAAAATCTTAAAAGCCCCCTGAATGTATAAATTAGTAAATTCCTAATATAAATATACATATGAATAAATTAAGGGGTCTTTGTAAAATATTTGTCTATTGTTGCTTTCCTTGCACATTGGAGATGAGAATCCATTAAGCCATTGTTTGTAGAGGAATGCTAGCTACAGTCTCTTTGACACTCTCTTGGGCACTTGCTGGTCTAAATGCATGACATCTGTGTACTGAGTTCTGTACATCCAAGCACGAAAGCTAAAAAAAAAAAAACATTTTTTTTTTGAAAGTATATAATTGAGCTATGCCTTTTATTTGCATAAATATTTTTGCATGGTTTACTGTTCGTTAAAAATATAATATTAGTACATTGAATAATGTAATATTGTATTTTGTGATACTGTTTTGCAAATATAAGTAGATTCATTTTATGCTTAGTTACAAAAATTACATGGAGTATGGCTCTAGCTTGTAAATTGAAGTAGCATGAAATTACAAGATATGACACACCAAAGAAGATAATTAAAATATTAATAGTTGGTTGTTGCTGTTTGAAATTTGGGAAATTTTTTCTTTTTTTTGAAAGAGTGAAATTTGTAAAATGTAATTCAACTCGTAAGTGATCTCATCAGATGGGATCAACTATTTATAAGAGATCCAAATTTAATCCCGTCGCATTAAAGAAGATTCCTCTTGAAATGTTGTTACTTGTATCTCACATTTGGTTTTTTGGGATAGTGCCCGTCATTTTCCAAAATTCTTATCTTTTCGATCAATTACGTCTTTTCACCTTCTTATTGTCGCTCTGAAAAATTTATGTCGTTTATGGTTGTTGTTCCTTTTCTACTACTAAGATAGCCAAAAATACTTGGTTTATATATATTGTTTAGTGCTGGATATTTATGTGAAAAGAAGTGACGGCCATCAGTTGATTTTTTTCTAACAAAAACAGAAAAAAAACAAAAAACAAAAAACAAAAACAAAAACAAAAACAAAACAAAAAACAAAAAAACAAAAAAAAAAAAAACAAAAAAAAAAACACGAAAGAAAGAAAGAAAGAAAGAAGTTGGGTTGTCGATTATTGATTGAATTTGGTGATTATGGAAAGTAATCACTTTCCCTGTTTATATATAAAGTATTGCAATTTTGCTCCACATTAAATGAAAAAGTCTCCCACTGGAAGCTATAAAAGGGGAATCAATTAGTATAATTATATAATTGAAAATTATCTAAGTGCAATTAACAGATTGATCACAGCCCATATGTTGATTTGTTGTCAAATTTTGTACATTATGAAGGACTCATTCATGATGCTTGATCCAATATAAATCTGAAGCTTTAAATATTATCTAATCAAGATATGAGATGAGAAAAACATGTACAAAGACCAAGACTCTGGGGCAAAATGTGAAACATGCCTAACTTTTTGTACTTAATTAACTTTTAATCACAACACAGGCAAACAGCATTAGCATAAAAAAAATTTATGTTATCTTTTTTTTTTTTTTTCCAACCAAAGTCTAAAGTCATCATGATATGAAGTCAAGATATGGTTAAATGTATATGTGTGTGTGTGTATATATATATATATAAGTGGAAGATTGTAATCAAATATGGACAAATATTGAACTTGACTACTAATGGAGGACTCATTGATGGAACTTGATCCAATTAAACTTAATTCCATGAATTGATTATTTAATATAGACAGTAAGATGAGAAAAGTATACAAACAAAAAGAGCAAAATTCTAAAGTCATAAAAGCGGCGGCTATATAAAAAAAAATTAAAAAAATCAAAATAAAAAACCGCACTTTGTTATTAAAGCTGTGAAATCGTAAAGTAATTTTCTTCCAACTAAAGTCTGGAGTCTTTAGTGCCATTGTGAATAATTATATATATATATATATATATATAATTATTTAGTGCCATTGTGAATAAGTGGAAGACGAAGAAAACAAAGTCTACTCCGATGTTCTTTCCTTGGAGTCTTCATAGTGCTGCCTTTTTAAACAAAGACCAGAAAGTTATAAAACAATTAAAAAAAAAAAAAGGACAGAGCCACTCAACTTTATGATATGTATATATATATATATATATTTGATTTTAGGAGTAGGAGGAAGTGTCAAGTTGACATATAATATTTATAGTACAGCTAATAGGACGTACGTCAATGATTAATAATTTAATTGAAAACACAAAACTGCATTTATAAAAATAAATTTTATTAAATAAATTTAGTTTTCAGTGGTCCTGGTTTGAGCCCATCATATTAACTTGACAAAACGATATAAAAATATCTTAAAACCCCACTGAATATATAAATTAATGAATTCCTAATACATTAAAATTCTGTTATACAAATGACTAAAATAGGGGGTCTTTGTAAAAAATTTGTCTATTTTTGTTTATTGTTGCTTTCCTTCGCACCCTCGGAGATGAGAAAGCCATTGGTGTATGATTGTTGTCCCATGGTTTGTTTTTTTGAAAGTATATAATTGAGCTATGGTTTTTATTTACTTAAATATTTTTGCTTGGTTTAATGTTTGTTAAATAACTAATTGTGATATTCTAGCCAGTTTCTTCCAATGCTATTTACTTCCTCTCGATATTTATTTATATTTAAATGTACGTACGTACGTACGTATGTAAAACAACTGGACAAAAATGAAGGAAAAAAGGACTCTAGTATGTACTGAAGAATTATAACTGTATTTCCATTCAATAATTGACATAAATAACTATGTTCTCATTAATAGAAAATTATATCTAATTTCATTTTCAAATAGTGGATGAATTTGAATACTACTAATGGATGACTCATTAATGGAACTGGATTCAATTAACTTAATTCCGTCAATTAATTACTTTATCTAGACTGGAAGATGAGAAAAGTATACAAACAAAAAGACCGAAGTCTGAAGTCAAAAAAGAGGCAGCATATAAAAAATTCAAAAACCGCACTTTGCTATTAAAGCTTTACAACTCCGAGGTAATTTTCTTCCAACTAAAGTCTAAAGCCATTGTACGAGAAATTATATTTTCAAAGGGATTGGGAGTAAGTGGAAGACGAAGAATACGAAGTCAACTCCGATGATCTTTCCTTGTAATCTTCATAGGGCAGCTATTATTAATAAAGACCAAGAAAGATCGAAAAAAATAAACAAATGAAGAAGAGCCACTCAACCAGACAGAGATTGAAAGTAAGTCAATATAGCAAAACATTATTCTGGGAGCACGATAGAATTTTTATAATTTTAGAAGGAGAAGGAGGTGTAACAAGTTCACACATCATATCTATAATATAATTAATAGAACCATGTTTAATCTTTACTTGAAAAAAAAAAAAAAGAAAAAAGAAAAAAAAGCCAATTGCTTAGCAATCCCAGATCTAACGGTGCTAGAAAAATTTCAAATATGGGATTTTATCAAGAATCAGAATTTTTAATTTCCTAATGTAATCACGTTTAGGGATTATTAGTTTTGATGACAATCATGAATGATGAAATCTTGTAAAAATAAATGCTTGTCAATTTTTGTTTGATTGAGATTTCCAACTACATAATTAGTTCAACATCCAAGAAAATTTCTATAACACATAAATTAATCAAAAAATGACAGTGATTGAAATATCTCAAAAACTGGAATCATCTTGTTTTCTTCTCCCAGCAAAATTTTTTTCTCTTAGTGGTATTTTTCTTCCCTATGTATTTACATATCTCACAATTAGCTTACTTTTGTTTTGTTGGTTGGAAATGAAATTTTTTAAGTTGAAATTGAATGATTTTTCAAAAATTAATTACAAATTTTGTTGACTTTCATAAAAAGACAAAAACTGAAATGAAAAAAATATAGTTTAATTAGAATTAAATTTATACACTAAACCAAAACTTATAGTTTTTCAACAAAGAATCCATGACATGGCGCGTGGTTCTTCAAATCAGCCAGAGTAGGGAATTAAATGGGATGGGTCAAATGGGTAACTGCAATTTATGGATTGTGGGGCGGGGCGGGGCTGGTCAGGACCAACAAAGGTGCTGGTCGCCCCTAACCCGCCCTGTTTATGGATTTTTTTTTTTTTTTTTTTAGTGTAAGTCGACGTCAAAATCAAGAGTACTTCTCACAGATCGATACCTTCTACAGGGTCCTGGACATGAACACCTTCTTCGGCAACTCCGAAGACCAGGTCCGCGAGATCTGCATTTCCTCCTCAACAACTTCTCTCTCACTCCCGACAAGGCCCTCACCGTCTACGTCCAGTCCCCTGGCTCCCCCTTCATCTTCTGTGGCGCCGTCACTCTCGCCAGCCCCTCCACCGTGCTCTCTCTCTCTTCTAACAGTCTCTGGCGCCGGCGATGGCGAACAGCTCCAGATCGTAGCTGCAGCCCCGCCGGCGTTGGCCAAGATCGGGGTGCCAGGGGAGGAGCTGGTGGAGCTGCAGTCGCTGGACGCGGCGGCGGAGAGGAGGATAGAGTGGGTGGCGATGAAGATGGGGAAGAATCTGTTCAATTTCATGCAGTCGTTCTGTGGGGGGGGTGGACGGGTCGAAGCTGGTGGTGCCGATAGATATTCTGGACAGGTGCCCCTATCTCACCCCATTTACAGATTAAAAAAAAAATAGAAAAATTTTTTTAATGCAAGTGGGTCAGCGGCACAGGGCGTGTACCCGCTGACCCACACGGGTCTGACCCGCCCCGCACTTGCATATAAATTGGGCAGGTATTTGCAAGGCGGGTTACTGTGCGGGGCGGGGTGGGTCGGCTTCAAACCCGCCCCACCTTGCCCCATTTACATCCTTAGGCCAGAGCCTGCCCACGTTCATCAACAGCTTGAAATTGCTGAGCTTCCAAACACGTCCACCGAAGGGCATGGAATTTCTATATTGGTAATTCTTAGTATGATAAATCTTCGTCTTTTAATTTTTTATTTTTATTGAAAATACAATGTGTGGGGTGGGTTTTACGTATTTTTTACTCTTCAATTTTTTTGGTCGTTGTCAAATTTTAAATTTTTTCTTTTTCTCCTTCACAATTTGACAACGGCGGTTTTTTTTTTTTTTTTTTTTTTTTTTTAAAACTAGTTTTATAGTTTTCTTTAAAACTATTGTTAAAATATATATATATATATATATTTTTGCACCATCTGCGTCCTTTGAATTTTATTGCATAATTGCAAACTATTTAAAACTCTTATTTTGATAATTTACATCATGAATTTACAAATTTTCTGTGATGGAAAATCTTAACATACTTAATTAAGCAACAACATTACTATCTTATCGATCAATTGATGAAACATGGTTTGTCTTTTGCCATCGATTGGTCTCGGATGTTTATTCAATAAAACAATCACCAAGTTACAGAGGCTTTAAAGTGATCAATGCTAGTTTCATAATGAACATGTATTTCAATTCTGTTAAGTCAGAGTAAAAAATAATTACCAAAATTCTGAATCTAACTTCTTTAGTTTGAATCAAGATATTATATAATACTAATATATTTTTATTATATCGTTGTGAATATTTCCATCTCTAAGCAAGATCAATTTCAATGTTAGGATTGTTTTTAAATTCATAATAATGAGAGACAAACGAACCCAACCCACCCAAAAAATACCTTATGGAGTAAAAACAAATCATGCTAATATTTGATATAATTACTTCTTTCTCCCACAAAGACTTATAAGAACGGACACAAATAAAAATAAATCTTTACAATAAATATTATATTTTGCACAAAACATGGGTATAGTCTTGACACTGAAGACGTAGAAAATGCAAGTCTTGAGCTAGATTTACCTGGAATCTTTAGAGTATTAATGCTGTGATGAGACCTCTAAGTAACTCGTATAAAAGACGTCTAACCCATAAGATAAATCACTAATTTAATGAAACCAGAAAATACGTTATGGGATCGAGCAAACAAAGGGGACCTACAAAGACTCCATGATCTTCTGATACAATTAAATCATGTGGGCCATATTCATTAGTAGTGACTCTTGATCAAAGTTCAGTTTAGAGAAGTCTTGCGGTTAGAAGACCTCTAGACTTGTGATACTCTTTTTCTACATGGCACACTAGTAGACAAGTCACTATAGACTTTGATGCAAAATCTATAACTTCTTTGGTATTTTCTATGCACCTAATCAATTTTTAATGTTTAAATACGAGGAAGTTTCTTCATTCTGAACAGCGATATTTTCCTTTGTGTTAAGAGGGAAAAAAAAAATCTTAAAGAAGTTTAAATATGTAAAAAAGATTTTTAAAATAAAAAAGATGATATTCATTTGAACTTAATTTATTGATATAAAAGATTTAGTTAAGTTATTAATATAACTGGTGATTAAGGTAAAAAATACTGGAAAATAGAAAATAAAACAAAAACATGTCAAATTATTGTTTTATGGATATATCATTTATGCACAATGATACTAAATAATATATCTCAAAGTTGACAAGACATGACTGAAAAGTTAATACAACGTTCAACCCAAAAATAGTGGTTTTAAAATTATGAGGACTTATAAAAGGACATTGTCAAAATTTGTGTGCCTTGCTTAGACTTTTGAGTCCCAAATATGGTGGTTGTGGAATTGAATTATTGATTTTTATTGTCGGTTGTTTGCAGCAGTAGCCTTTAGAAATTATGTAATGCCACGTCACCCATTTTCCTACGCTATAAATGTGCATGGTCGTATGGCCTGTCATTGCACACAAACTCTTCCCCCAAATATCTATTCTAGAGTCCATAAACAAAGTTTGACGGTTTTATACTTGTCTGAGAGAATGATGGTTTGGTTTCTTCCATGGCTGAGTCTCCTTCTATTCCTCCTTACTTCTCCATTCTACTCTTCTTCTTCATTTCCAGTACCCTCTCCCTTTACTCCTCCTCCTCCTCCTCCACTGTGCCATCCCCATGAAAGCTTTGCTTTGCTCCACTTCAAGAACTCTCTTTCCGTATTCAATGAAACTTTTTATTGTGCTGAGCAAGTAGGAATTACTAATCCTAATAGTACAGTGTATTGGAATATGAGCAGGGATTGTTGCACATGGAGTGGAGTCACATGTGATGAGGTCTCTGGTCATGTCATTCGGCTTGATCTTTCCTGCAGTGGGCTTAATGGTGCTATCCACTCAAACAGCAGTTTGTTCCTCCTCACTCGTCTTCAAACTCTTATCCTCTCCAAGAATTGGTTTTATGGTTCAATCTCGCCCCAATTTGGTAGGTTTTCAAGTTTGATTCACCTTAACCTTTCTGACTCTGGTTTCACAGGCCATGTACCTCTAGAATTCTCTTTCTTGTCTAATTTGGTTACATTTGATCTTAGTTTGAACGATGGTTTGACTCTTGAGACTTTTAGTTTGAAACGAATTATTTCAAACCTAACCAGTCTCAAAGAATTGTCCTTGAGTAATTTCAATTTGTCTTGCATCTCCACTAATTCCTTTATGAATTTGTCAGAATTTTTGTTGTCTCTTGATCTTAGTTCTAGTGAACTGATAGGGAAATTTCCAGAAAACATTTTTCACCTTCCAAACCTGCAAGAGCTTATCTTATCGGAAAATAGAAATCTCAATGGATCTGTTCCTAGATATAATTGGACCAGCCCACTTAGAAAGTTAGGCCTTTCAGAAACAGGATTCATACTAGATGTCCCATATCTTGTTAGGAATTTGAAACAATTGACTCATTTGGATGCCAGTTTCTGTGGTTTAACAGGATCCTTGCCAGCATTATCTGGCAACATCACTCAAATCACTTACTTAGACCTCTTTGCTAATAATTTCGATGGTCAATTCCCATGGGACTTTCTCAACCTAGGGAAACTTACTGTGTTAGATCTTGGGTACAATAATTTCGAAGGTCGACTTCCTGAAATTTGTAGTAACTCCACAAAAAAAGCTCATTTGTGTGACTCTTTGAAAAACCAGTCAGTGGGCTCTCTTCCATTGAATTTGAAATCCTTGGACTTATCTAGTAACTTACTTAATGGGACAATACCATCTTGGTTATGTTCCCTTCCGTCTTTGCAATCTTTAAAACTAGGGAGGAACCAATTCACTGGTCATCTTTGTGAATTCCAGCATAATTCTCTGGTCTATCTTGACTTAAGCTCAAATAAACTACAGGGCCTCATTCCAACATCAATATTTCAGCAAGTGAATCTTTTTAGGTTAGATCTTTCATCAAATAACTTTAGTGGATCCATGTGGTTAGACCAGCCTTCAAATTTAAAAAATCTTTTTCTTATTAAACTTTCTTTTAATAGCATGTTAAGGGATTCCATCAACTCCATCATATCTGCATTGCCCAATACCCTTGCACTTGTATTTGTCTTTGTGCAACATGAGTGAGTTCCCACTCTCTTTAAGAAGCTTTGAAAATTTAAGATACTTGGACCTTTCCAACAACCAAATTGAAGGGATTGTTCCCCAATGGTTTTGGAACGTTGGGAAGGATTCGTTGTTGTATCTAAATATTTCTCACAATCTCTTAACACATATAGAGCAAATTCCTTCGAAAGAACTAGCATATATTGACCTAAGCTCCAACCGGCTTCAAGGTCGTCTTCCAATTCCACCACCTTCAACTGCTCTATTTTCAATCTCAAACAATCAATTCGTTGGAGAGATATCTCCTCTGTTTTGTGACCTTAGGAAGATTAAAGTCCTTGCTTTGTCAAACAACAGTTTGAGTGGGAACATCCCCGCATGCCTTGGAAATTCTAGCATCGTCCTCTCTGTTTTAGATCTGCGGATGAATAGGTTCCATGGCATAATCTCTCTAGCTTTCTCAAATCACTGCTTGAGGACTCTGAACCTGAACGGAAATCAATTGGAGGGGCCATTACCACAATCTTTGGTCAATTGTGAAAATTTGGAAATTTTAGACGTTGGGAACAACAAGCTTAATGGATCCTTTCCCTTTTGGTTGGAGTCTCTTCCAGAGCTACAAGTTCTTATCTTAAGAGCTAATAGATTTTCTGGCCCCATAAGTGATCCAAAGGTGAGATTTCCCTTTCAAAAGCTGAGAATCATCGACCTCTCCGACAACGAATTCACAGGTCTTTTACCGAAAGAATATTTTCGGAATTTTGCGGCGATGATGGATGCTCATGCAGGTAGCTTGGTGTACATGAATTATTCAATGCTTTTAACGCTTTATCAAGATTCTGTCGTGGTGGCAATGAAAGGGAGAGACGTTGAGCTGGTGAAGATCCAAACCTTGTTCATAACCATCGATTGCTCAAGAAATTACTTCACAGGGGAGATTCCAGAGTTGATTGGGAAGCTCAATTCACTCAAAGGATTGAATCTTTCTTACAACCAGCTAACTGGTCTAATTCCACCATTGTTGGGTAATTTGAGCAATCTTGAGTGGTTAGACCTCTCCTCGAACAAGCTTTCAGGTAAGATTCCATTACAACTGGAAGTAGGTTTGAATCAACTTGGATTCTTAAACCTTTCCAACAATCAATTGACGGGACCAATACCTTGTGGGAAGCAGTTTGACACATTCACCAATGATTCATACGGTGGAAACATGGGATTATGTGGATTTCCTCTGTCTAAACCATGCAGCAATCATGAGGCACAACAAGACGAAGGTGATGATCATGGTGGAGAGGACGATAATGGAATGATTGATTGGAAGGTGGTGATGATGGGATATGCAAGTGGACTGGTGATCGGAATCTCGATTGGTTACATGGTGCTTTACAGTAGAAGTTGTGATTATTGGTTTCTGAAAAGATTTGGAGGAGGACGACGTTGTAGAACCAGAACTCAGTCAAGAAGGAGGAGAAGATCAAACTAGCAAGCAAAGGAAAACAGAATCTCTTGGGAAGTTTGGAAGAGTAAGTTTGTAATGTCTTTGTAGTAAAATCTGTTGTTTTTTAATTAATTTTCAAAACAAAACATTATCAGCTTCCTAATTATTTCCCTTTCTTTTGTGTTTTTGGGTTTTGCATCTATACAGGAAAGTGCATGAGAAGTACTGCTAATGATCGGGAGCAACTAGTACTACCCCCCGACAGAGAGGCATGGCTCTTAAAACACGTGTATCTTGTCTTTTGAGTTAATTTCTTGTTTCAAAAAACTTTGTAGATAGAGTGAATGTTACTAATTTTATCATTTGGTCCTTGTGTATTGTGTCGTTGTTGTCTCAAGAAATATTACTACTGGTGTGTTTGCATTTTGGCTGTTTTTGCAATGCAATTACTGTTCAAGCTTACCTATGACTTAAAACCTGAAAAGGATCAAATAAAACGACGCATAACCTGCAAAACGACAGTTATTGAAGTACGATAGAACATTAGAAAGATGGATATTCAAGAAGACAAAAATAGCTTAAGAAGCACAATTAAAAACGACAACGACCTAGAACTTGAGAAACGTAACAAGAAACGACAACATCTTAAACAGAAATAAAGATGAACTTGGAAAAACAACAATGTTAAAAGACAACAACAATGAATTGACACACAAACCGCGAAAACAATAATAAAACGGCAAAATAAAAGTCGATTATGTTAATATTACAAGATTTATATATTATTTTACTTAAACTTATATTAAGTCTTTTTTCTTAAGCTTTGAAATTACTTAAATACCCCTAAGAAAGGGAGCAAGTCCTGTACATGTATATTTCCTTCCCCTGCCTCCATTATTATTTCTAGGGAAAAGATACAAAATGTTGAAACTAACAAGGTCAATCAATATTAAAATAAGTTTTAGTAATTCTTAAGTTTCTAGATTTTTGTTATAAAAAATAAAATAAAATAACCCGATGGTTATGAATTTAATTTTTAAACAGAGAACTTGTTCAGAGTAAAGAATACATTAGTTTAGAAGAACTATTATGCGGGGCAGAAGGTTGGTCAAGAAAACCGGAGACCTACAGAGAGAACATCTTTCCATTGGTTAGTACATAAAAGGAGATGACTTTTATTGTAATGCCATGAAGATAAGGTGATAAGGTGAAACAGATTGACCCTCCCATGATGACTTTTATTGTAATGCCATGAAGATAAGGTGATAAAAGGTTATGAAGATAATGCCATGATGACTTTTATCTACACTGGCCCTAGAAGATAAGGTGAAACAGATTGACCCTCCCACCCCCCTTTTTTTTAATAATTATTTTTCAAATGCATATCTATATTCGAAGTTTTCGTATTTTCTGTTTTAATTTTAGAATAATTCTTGTACCTCTCTTCCACGCTGCAGACCAGGAGGCTTTAAAATTAATTAGAAGCCTAAGTCGATCGCATGTTCACTTTGGAGACAATATTGTTTGGTTGTATGTTGTGATGATAGCTTTTTAACTAGTGATATATCCAATATCACTCCTTTCATCCTTATTCTTCATTATTCTTTACACAGCAAATAAATAAATAAATAGTACTATTTGATCCTTGTCTATAGTGTTGTTGTTGTCTCAAGAAATTTTAAGATTCTCGTGATAATAATTGAGGTTTTTGTCATAGCAAGTCATGGTGTTCTTGAGTTTACATTTTTGCCGTTTTAATCCCTGTTCAATGCAATTACTATTCAGGCTGAGCTATGACTTATAAACCTGAAACTAACTAATTTAAATGACACTTTACATGTAAAACGCCGAAACCTGAATTACGACATAACATGAGAACGATGGACATTCAAAACGACAAAAAAACTTACGAAGCATAACTTAAAAACGACAAGAGCGTATGACTCGAGAGACGCAACGAAAAACGACAATAACCTATAAAGAATAAAAGATGAACTTGAAAAGATAGGAAACTTGGAAAAACAGAACAATGTCAAATGACAACAATCAATCACAAAAACGACAACAAAACCTCAAAATGACTGTCGATTATTTTAAAATTACAAGATATATATTCTTTTATTTAATCTTAAAATAAGTTTTTTTTTTAAAATTAATTCAAATTATGATTTTTATAATTTACGTTAAATTAAGTTTTGATGCTTTAGTTTTTGACCAATAAATATTAGCTTAGAATTTCAAGCTTTCAAGTTTACCTAAATACCCCTAAGAAATGGAACAAGCCCTGTACATGTATATTAATTTCCATTAAAAAAAAAAAGTTGACAGGATAGAAAAATGACAAGTTCGAAGTCGTTGGGTTTGGCAGGGACGTCGTTATAGTGCTCAAACTTTAAAAAGAAACTTACATGAAAATCTTCCCCAACAATTATATATTTCTAGGTCAACTCGGTAAATATATATTCATGCAACAACATGTCGTTTTTAGAACTTGTTTACCAAGCCGTAATGAAATGTACGTAATGAGAAAGGTATGAATTTGGAAATAAAGTATAGGAATTAAGTAGGAACTACATGAGTTTCCACAAGCATCTTTTCATACTTCAATTTTGGGATCAATTTTAAAAGTATTGACAACAAGAAAAGTCTACACCAAAACAAATCCGAATTGGGCCAAATAAACCAACGGGACCAAATGATCGCATTGGGTGTTCTCTATTTGAATGGTTCTCCTGATCAGTTAGATTATGGTCCGCCTTATTATTGGCTCTTACAAAATGAAACAAACATAGCTGTATTTTGCATATGTTGAAAAAAAATATCTAGCCCAAATAAGTACTACGACCGACACACACATATATTATATATTTGGCTCACTAGAAAGACTTTGACTTGTATTTCTTCTTTTTTTTCTTTTTTTTCTTTTTCCTCCTGTGTAAACTATGAATGGAACAGAACAATAAGTGAATAACGTGGTTGATTTTTTATGCTTATTATTATCCTTGGCTCTATTGGCAATAGCTAACACACCAAACAAACATGTTCAGTATGAACTCTTGTCAAGTATAGAGTGGGTCAACCATATATATGTGAACACAGTGAAGCAGTGTTTTATATTTCAGATTTCTTTTGGGTCAAACATATATATATGAACACATTGAAATAGCTTTTTATATTTCAGATTTCGGTCGTTTCACAAGTACTTTTGTACGAACTGATAACATGACATTCATTTTGGTCATATAATGTGAATTCTTTTTTTGGTAGTAAATATTGTATGAATTCAAAAAAAGTAGCAGTAATGCTGAAATTAGCAACATAAATCAAAATCCTAATAAAATCAAAAATATTGCATCGAAAGACTTATTGGTATTCCTTCCATGGTTGGGTCTCCCTTTCTTGTTCCTTGTTACTTCTTCAATCAACTCCTTATCTGCTTTGCCTTCTTCCCACTTTCCTTCTGATCTTCCATTGTGTCATCCCCATGAAATTTCTACTTTGCTCCACTTCAAGAACTCTCTTTCCGTATCTGTATTAAATGAGAGTTATTATTTTTTGGTGAGTCATGGACCACTTATAACTGACATGGGAAATATTAGCCGACATTGAAATGGGCAAGTTCAGACTGAAGAAGAAAATGTCCGGCCCCATGAATAAGTCACACAATTAATGGGATCAATTCCTCACAAATGATCTGTGCGGTCAATTTGATAGGACCCACATGACAATGTTTGTGTGTGAGTAGTGGGATTCAATCCTTTTCAACTTACAGTAATCCTTAAGAGAATTCACGTTAAATACAAAAGACATATATTTCGTCTCACTAGAAAGACTTTAATTTGGTATTAATCTTTTTACTTTTCCATATTTATATATATAAATATATCTGATAATCTACTTACTCTATACAAAAGGATGAAAGCACTTAGTAACAGTGCCACGTGGTGTGTTAAATACCTATCACGTGATAATTTTTTTTTTTCATTTTTTAAAGATTAAAAGTTTTATTTTTTTAATTTTTCAAAAAAAAAAAAAACTCATCTCAACTTCAAATAAAATATCTCAAAAACTCCGTCTCCAAAAATCCCCCCCAACGGGCCCCAAGACTTGAGCGATTTTTATATTTGGAGATATTTATTACGATGAGTATGTTCAAATATGAGGTATTATTATTATGAGAATTTTATGAATGTGTTACATGTATGTAGGTATTTAAAAATTTTCCAAACTATGTTTTCGTAAGTGTGTTTTAAAATTATCACAAAGTTCAACAAATCTTATGTACAAGAAAAAAAAAATTTTGTCCAATTTTGAAACACAAGGAAGATCAACTATGACAATTAATCAAAACAAGTAATTATCACGTTTTCAACTGTTCAATAACATGGGACGTCATAAATTTTTTTATCAATGTTGTTTTTGCAAACCATAATATGTTATTTCTTTCAATTCCAAATTATTTTAGGATTAATTATTACTAAATATTGCCAAGTCTGAAATAAATCCAAGTAGAAGTTGAAAATTTTTAAGTTGTGGACCAGAATAAGTTGATAGTACAACTCAATCATTTCGAAGGAAAAAAAAAAAAGAAAAGAAAGAAAAGCTAAGTTAATGGTGATTTATAAGCTGACATACACTCAATATCTGTTTGTCGCGTTGTGTAGACTTTCACTCATTTGATTTAACTCTTTCCCCCGTATACCGTGGTTTTATTGTCGTTTCTATACACGGTTTAGCCTTTCCAAATAATGTAATACCATGTCGGACCATTTCCTATAAACTATAAATATGCATATAGATTGTAACATCAAACAGAGACTAAGTATATATTCTAAGAAGTTATAATTTATTACAAGTAATTAATTATATGATGATGTACTAAAGGTGATAATTAAAATAGTAATAGTTGGTTATTGTTGTTTGAAATTTTGGAAAATTTTTTCTTTGTTTTTTTTTTTTTGAAAAAGTTAAATTTGAAAAATAAAATTCAACTCGTAAGTAATCTCATCTGGTGGGGTCCACTATTTATAAGTTATTTGTATCTTACATGTAGTTTTTCGGGGTGCTGCCCGTCATTTTCCAAAATTCTTATTCTTTTTGATCAATAACGTTTTTTTACCTTCTTATTGTCCCTCTCCAAAATTTACGTCGCTTATGTTGTTGTTCTTTTTTTACTACTAAGATAGCTAAAAATACATAGTTTTTTGACAATTGGTTTGTATAGTTTGGTGTTGGATATAAATGTGAAAACAAGTGATGGTCTTTAGTTGATCAAGGGTCCAATTCAGTTGTTTATTACAGAAAACAAAAAACAAAAAAAAACAAAAAAAGGAAAAAGAAAAAGAAAAAGAAAAGAAAGAAAGAAAGAAAGAACTGGGGTTGTTGTTTGTTGATTGAATTTGGTGATTGTAGCAAGTAATCACGTTCCCTGTCTATATATAAAGCATTGCTCCACTTTAAATGAAAAAGTCTCTCGTTGGAAGCTATAAAAGGGGAATCAATTAGTATAATTATCTATATAATTGAGAATTATCTAATTGCAATTAATGGATTGACCACAGCCTATAAGTTGATTTGTCGTCAAATTTTGTACTACTGATGAAGGACTCATTCATGGTGCTTGATCCAATATAAATTTGATGCTTTAAAATATTATCTAATCAAGACATGAGATGAGAAAAACATGTACAAAGACCAAAGACTCTGGGGCAAAATGTGAAACATGCCTTACTTCTAGCTGCTATTGTTTAAATTTATGTTATATTTTTGTCCAACGAAAATCTAAAGTCATCATGACATGAAGTGAAGATATGGTTAAATGTATAAATATGTAGGCGTGTGTATATATATGTATATAAGTGGAACGCGAAGAAAAGAGAGTCCACTCTGTGTCTTTCCTGGAGCCTTTGTAGTGATGTTAGAGAATTTTCTTTAAAAAAATATTTTCATTCTGTCAATTTCATTCGTTTATATTCTATTTATTACTTTTTGTACATACACATAATATACGTTCTTTGTTTACATCTTTAGATTGCTGACAGAAAGAATTAAAATCAATCAGGTTGACACTAATTTTTTTCTTAATTACGCCTCCATTAAAAGAAATTATTTTTTGAATTTTTTGGGATATTTTCAATTTTACACCTTGCATTTTGAGCAAATAAAAAAATATGAAGCATATAAATATAAAAATATAATTCTTTGTTCTCAATATTGTACTTTGGATTCAATTTGATATCAAATTCTTACCTTCTATAGATCAAATGTTGATAATTTGAACCATTTAAATTATGACTTTATCTTTTAAAATATGTCATGAAATTGCTTATCATCTTATTCACTTTATACCTCCTAATACATATTTGGTCGAGAGAAGGTATAAATTTGATATGAGAATGATATTCAAAGTTATAATTTTGAGAATATGTAAAACACATGGTATTTGTTTCTGATAACCTTATGCAGAGTTTAAAATAAAAATATCCACAGAGGCCACAGCAGGAATTGCCTGTAGTCTTCATAATATTGCTGTGATAAGACATGTATATTCGTTCTAAATTTTATTTTTAACAGAGAGATTGTACGTAAATTAACAAACATACGAGAAGGAAAGAAACTTTTATAGTCTTGATCTTCATGCGGTACTCACCCGGAACATATATTTGTCAGAGAGAGAGAAACGGCTAAGGTTTCAAATATATATTAAATTTGTCGAGCTATTTATAGAGATCTAAACTAACAAAAGATAACTTAACTCAATTTCCCATGTTCTAAATAAACATTTTTCATCAATAAATATAATAATACTAATAATATTCACCATCAAGTTAATTGCAGTTTTTAATGTTAGCATTTTTAATTAAACTAGTTTACGTTTACTTATAAAATTAATATTCCAATAGTATTATCATATCATTTATACATCTTTATGTAATATTAATCTGCATGATTTAAAGATAGACATTTGTTATATGTATTATATACTAAAGAAAAAAAAATAGAAAGGACAAATAGGGACAGTAACCAAAAGAAACAATAATATTCCAAATTCATGAAACACCCAGGAATCTTTATATTTGATTGTATAGCGTATATCCATTATATACACAATACTGGCGGTTATTCTATTTTCATCCATCATAGAACGATTATTCGATTCTTTTTCTTCTTCGTGTCATAATACTAGGAGACGTGTCAAGTGAAGGGGAGGCTAGATCAGTAAACAACCAAAAAGAAAAAGAAAAGGAAAAGGAAAAAACAGAACCAAATGGGAAACGTGTCAAGTGGAGGGCAGGCTAGATGTTAGATAAATTAGATTTGATTTGATGTATAGAAAACATAGGACATCATTTTAAGTTAAAATAATAAATGATAATAACAATAATAAATAATAATAAAAGACTTGAGAGGAGTTTGTCGTCTTGCGGAGACCTAGAGATGACCTGATAGAGTTAAATACCAGCACCTAGATAGCTGGCATTTGCATACAATTATCACCATTTAGCTGCCAAGAAGATATGGCTTCAACGTCCTTCTCCCTTCTGTTTCTACTTCTCCTCTTTATATTCCTTTTCTCACCATTTCCTTCTTTTTCTTCTGCACAGTGCCGTCCATACGAGCACTCTGCTTTGCTCCAACTTAAGAGCTCTTTCGCCGCTAATCCATCTCATGTCCGTTGTTTCTTCGTTTATGAAAACGGAACCTTCTATCCGGGCCGGGGATGATGGCCTCTTGGAACAAGAACACAAATTGTTGCAAATGGGATGGAGTCACATGTGACAACCTTACGGGGCACGTGATTGGCCTGAACCTGGGTTGCAGGAGTCTTAAGGGCACTATTCACCCCAACAACAGCCTTTTCTCCCTCCGCCATCTTCAAAGTCTTGACCTTGCTTGGAATATCGAACTCAGAGTAGGAGCAGCTGCGCTCAAAGCACTTGCCAAGAACTTAACCAACTTGAGAGAACTTAGCCTGGCCAGCATGAGTGACTTGTCAACGGCGCCTCTTGTCTCATTGATGAACTTGTCATCTTCATTAACATCTCTTGATCTCCGCTCTTGTCAGTTGCATGGGGAGCTTCCAAATAACATTTTCCAGTCGCACAAACTCCAAAAACTTGTTTAAGAGGTAACCATCTTAGTGGCCCGATTCCATGGTCCTCTTTAAACCATGAATCACTCATTTACTTGGATCTTTCATCCAACAAATTCATCGGTCAACTTCCAGATGTTTTCAGTGATTCCACCAAAAAGTTTTCTTCATATGACTCTTCAAAATATCCTCCTGGTAGCTTTCCTTCAAATCTAGAATCATTATATTTGTCTCGTAACTTACTCAACGGGACTATACCTTCATGGATATTTGAATTACCAAATTTGGTCAACTTAGGCATTGGTAGAAATAAATTACATGGTGTCATTCCGAGATCAATATTTCAACAGGTGAAACTCCAATACTTGGATCTTTCATCAGCTGGCTTTACCGTTAATGTGGAGTTAGAAGACCTTTCAAAGTTAAAAGAGCTAGATACTCTTGATCTCTCATTCAACAATGTATAATGGAATTTCAACAGCTCCAAAAACTATACCTTAAACAATCGTTTAGATTTGGTTTTATGTTCTTGCAACCTGACTGAATTCCCTCTTTTTCTCAAGTATGTGCAACGTTTAGGCGGCTTAGACCTTTCCAGTAACCAATTACGCGGAAGTGTTCCTAAATGGTTATGGGAAGTCAGTAACGATTCATTCACCTCTTTGAATCTGTCCCACAACTCCTTAACATATTTAGAACCACTTCCGTGGAAGAACATGCAAACTCTCGATCTTCGCTCCAACTTGTTTTCAGGGCCTCTTCCTGTTGCCTCAGCACCTAGTTTAGTTTACCTTTTAGCCTCAACAAATAAATTTGCTGGAGAAATCCCACTTTTTATTTGCAATATGACATCCCTTTTTGTGCTTGACTTGTCTATTAACAATTTGAGTGGAAATATTCCCCAGTGCTTTGAAAATCTTATAAACCATCTCTGGGTGTTAGATCTGCAGAACAATAGTTTCCATGGAATGATTCCTTCTTCTTTTTCAAAGGGAAACTTCTTGAAGACTTTGAACCTCAATGGAAATCAATTGGAAGGTTCACTGCCCCAATCATTGCTCGATTGCAAAAACTTGCAATTGCTAGACATTGGTGACAACAAGATAAATGGATCATTTCCCCAGTGATTGGAATCACTTCCATCTTGAAGTTCTCATCTTGAGATCTAATAGATTCTCTGGTCCAATAAACAATCCCAAGGTAAAATTTCCCTTCAAAAATTTGAGAATCATGGACCTCTCCAACAACGAATTCACAGGTCATTTACCAGCAAAATATTTTGAGAGCTTTTCGGCCATGATGGATGCACATTCAGATGACTTAGAATACATGGGATTATTTCCCGGGTATTATGAAGACTCTGTGATGCTTGTGATAAAAGGCTTTAGGATCCAATTGGAAAAAATCAACACCGTCTTGACATCCATTGATTTCTCAAGGAATAATTTTGATGGAGATATTCCAAGGTCAATCGGCAAGCTCAAATCACTTAAACAACTCAACTTGTCTCATAACAAGCTAGTTGGTGTAATTCCGCAATCCTTTCAAAATTTGACCAACTTGGAAGGGTTAGACCTCTCTTCAAATGGGCTTTCCGGAGAGATTCCAATCAAACTAGCAGATTTGGTACAGCTTGGGTCCCTAAATCTTTCACGGAACAAATTGACGGGGCCCATACCTGGCAGCAATCAGTTTGAAATGTTCGGAAATGATTCATACATCGGAAAGGTGGGCTTATGCGGATTCCCTATGTCCAAAACATGCAGCATTGAAGGGGCTCAACAACCATCTCCATCGAACTCAAAGCATGAAGATGACACATTTGATTGGAAGATTGTGTTGATGGGATATGGATGTGGAATTGTAATCGGCATATCCACGGGATACATGGTGCTTCCAGATAAGGCGATTGATCGGCTTGCAGAGCTTGTTCGAGAACTGCAGGGGAGGAAAAAAAGATCGTCAAAGAGAAATGCTCGTCAGGTTCATAGATTTGGAAGGAGAAACTAGCTTCTTGTAATTGGTCTAGTGCAGAGATTCAAGGTATCATTTTTCTTTCTTGAAATAAATCGTGTTTTCCAGTTTTTTTCCTCAATATTAATTACTTCTCGTTGATATCTTTGCAGTTAAACCTATGGTTGTTTAATATTCTTCTTTTGTGCTTCTTGCTGTTGTACAGGAAAGTGCATGAGAAGTACTTTTGATGATCAAGGACAATAAGTGCTCTACCCCGGATCGAGAAGCGTGGCTCTTAAACAGAATCACCTTTTTCTTTGAGTTAATTTCTTGTTTCAAAAAACTTTGTAGGCAGAGTGCATCTGAAATAATTCTTCATAATGAACATGTATTTCAAATCTGTAAAGTCAGAGGGAAAAAAAATTATTACTGAAGTTAATATGTAGCTTTTTTAGTTTGAATCAGTATATGATCTACCCAAATATACACTGGTTGGTACTAACTATAACTTATTATTTTCGTTGTGAATATTCAAAATGATACCAACCAAAACCGAAAACCACATAACAAAACAGAACACAAGAAACGACAACAAAATTTACATGCAAAAACGACAGTCCATGGCATGCGGACAATGTCATAAATCTTTACGATAAATGTTATATTTTACACAAAACAGTTGGGTATAGCTAATCCTGACTTTGAAGGCGTAGAGAATGCAAGTCCAGAGCCAGACTTACCTGGAATCTTCATGGTATTAATGTTGTGATGAGACCTCTGATTAATTCGTATAAAAAAAGGTCGAACCCAAAAGATAAATGATGAATTTATGGAACCAAAAAATACATAGTGGAGTCAAGCAAACAACCAGACCATATTCATCAGTAAAGATTTCATCCTCTGATTGATTGGTTGATGACTTTTCAGTTAAATCGTGTGGATCATATTCATATGTAGTGCTCTCTTGAAAGTCCACTATACAGAGTGACCTTTACAAGCCTTGCCATAATGTAACATTCCGAAAATTTATGATTTAATTCTCCAATTTTAATTGAGAATATAAATTATAAATTTACCTTTCAAAACTTTTTTATGTAATGATGACAAGAGGATAATGAAAAATTAAAATGGGTGACTACCCATTTATTCTAGAAATTACTATTATTTTTCATGTGTGCTACGTGATCACAAAGTTTTTGTGATAATATGAGATAAGTAAGATAAAAGAAATGATTATGCCAAGTTTTTATTCTTCTGTAAATAATAATACTAATAATAATAATTGAAATATAATAATGTATATATTTATATATATGTATCTATACATATATAAGAAGTGAGAATACTCACTACTGTAGCGCCTCCTTTCGATTAAAACGGTTCGTTTTTTACGAAAAATTTTTGTATTTGCTTTTTTATCCTCTGTTTTTTTTTTTTTTTGCGGACCATTTTTTTTCATTTTACTCCTTTTTTTTATTTTCTTTTTGGACTTTTTTTTTTCATTTTGGTCCTTCTTTTTACTTCTATATTTATATTTTGGTCCTCCGTTTTCTCCCATATGTTTTTTGTTTCATTTTAATCCTTTTTCATTTTTTTAGGCCCAACTTTTTTTTCATTTTAGTCCTTCTTTGTGTTAATAATTTCTTTCATTTTAATCCTTCTATCTTTTTTATTTTTTTCCCGTGTCTTTTTCTTGGGTCTTTTTATGACTTTTTTTTTTACTTTTTATTTTAATTTTTATCTACTTAGATAAATTTTTTCAAATTTATCCCATATATACATTACACATATTTACTCTAGTATATGTAAGAAAGATGAATCAAGAAAGCACCTCTCCCTCTTTTTCTTCTTTTTTCCATAAATTAAACGTTTTATTCATATATATTAGCTGTTGTAATTATTTATTACCTTTTGCACTGTTGCTAAAAGACATGATTCATGACTACGTCATAACAATGATTTCCAAGTTAAATATCTATATTCAAAACTAAATTTAAAAAAAAAAAAAAAAAAAAAAAAGGTTCAAAGATCATACTGATTTTTTTTTTTTTTTGGGTAGAAAAAGATCGTACTAGTATTTGTTAGGACAATATGTTATTTATATGTATGCATTTATATTTGATTAAAAAGCTTACTATAGAATAAAAAAATTAAATTACTTTAGTTTAGATGACCATTTTAATTCATTTACAGGCCAAATATTAAAGGACCTCTAATTTAAATGAAGGGACTATTTTACTTATAGGATTCTTTTTCACTCATTAGTAAAAATGACTTCATTTTTCAGAATTCGGTTTCAATGTTGTTCACAATCATGACGACCTATTGAAAAAAAAAAAAAACACCATACCGGTAAAATATAAACAAAAATTGTATATAGTTTGCGGCCTCCTGGCCTCCGTGGGCTGTGGCTTGTATTCGATGCCGTAAGATTTTATGCCCAGCCGACACAAAAATACAAAATATATGAAATATGAATGAAACAACGACCAGAAAACAATGGATAATTTTGGGAAAATATCTTATCAATAATAATGTTTTGACAAATTATACCATATAACATACTATATAAGGACTTTTAAAAATTATTGCAAATTTTTTAAGAATAATAAATTATAACATATTTTTATTCCTAAATCTTTAAATTTTCTAATAAATAATAAGTTTACACAAATAAATAATATTATGCTCTTACGACGATGTCGGTGTCATCGATGTCGAGAAGAGGGAGTCGTAATAGAGAGAGGGGAAGGAGTCATATGGATAATTTCGATATTTTCAAGTATAATTAATATAAGTATGTCATTTTAAAATATATATATATATAAGTATGTTGTTTATTATTGGTCCTTAAAAATTATGTAAAAATTTTAAATATGGCTCTTTTTTTCTCTTATTTAAAGTCCTTAAAAAAATAAAAATAAATAAAGTAGTAATATTTTAGGGAGAGTTTATGAGGGAGTCTCTTTAAGAGATATTATCGATAGTTATCATTTTTAAACGATTTAGATATATAATCAAATAGTTAAGATGTCAATGATGCATAATTGATAAAATAAGCAATGTTGCTTAGGATTGAAAAAAAAAAAAAAATGAAACTTGCAAGGACAAAAAACTCACCCTCTAAACTCCGATCACCAGATACCGCCCCACCCACCCACCTCCCTCCCCAATACGCTGGCAGTTGTGAAACTCGCATCATCGCTGGCGACCACCCACGAATTTTCCTAATGATGCAATCTTAGCCTCTCTCTCTCTCTCTCTCTCATTTTCACTGGAGCAGTCACATCATAAGATGAGATCGACAGTGCAAGGGTCCAATTGGATCTCTTGGCAGAAAAAATGACGAGATATGGTTCGGTTGATTCCGATCGTCGAGGGACCGCTGAGCACAGTCAACGTATTGCTCAGTGCAAGGGTTCCGGTTGAATCTGGTGGCTGAAAAAATGGCGAGAACTGGTTTGGTTGATTTTGACCGTTGGGGAACCGCTGAGCGTAGTCGATGTATTGCCTAGTGCAAAGGTTCCAGTTAGATTAGGTGGCTGAAAAAATGGCGAGATCTGGTTCGATTGGATTTGGTATGGTTGATCGGCTCTCCCACTATCGAGAGCTAGTTGAGCGCGGTCGGAGGATAGTTCGATGGTGGCGGTGGCGGTGCTAATGCCGATGTGGCTGCATTTGATGAGTTTCCGAATGGCAGTGGCCAGTCTTTTGGCTACAACTCCAATTTTTGTGGGTTTTTTTTTTTAATTTGGACAAATATTTTAGAAAGGAGATGCTTGTATGTTCTCAAATTCATATTAAGATTTGATATACCTTATCTCATGGCCATCCATTTCATTTCATGATCATTTTTAAGCCTTAAATTAGACACTATTAGTAGTGCCCCTCAAAAAAACTCTATCACAGTCATTCCTAATATTTTAAGCAGTCAAATCTTGAGCAGATTCTGACCAATTTTCATAATTTTTAAATTTGAACCATAATCGAGCAATATTCGCAAAGCCTCCAAACATCATTGGTTTGGCTTCTTTCCTTTTTGGTTAAAAAAGATACTAAAAAATAAAATAATAAATAACAGTTGGGTGTCCTCCACGTGGATAAGTGTAGTGCATGTGTGCGGCCGCGCGTGCGCGCGCATGGCATGAAATGCCATACAGAGAAACACCATAAGCTAGGTCCATTGGGCCAAGCTGTGGCTTTCAGTTCATGGCCAGGGGAAGCCCAACAGGCTGGCCCTATGGCATCTGCCTAAAAAAAGAGGAGAAAAAATAAATAAATAAAGTAAATATATTACTTGATGGAGAATCTTTTTGAGGTGGAGATTACTAAGAAAAGTAAACACTCCAAATACATAGAACAAAACTTTAACGACTTATTTGCACTCACCTATTTTACTTTTTTAGTATAATTGATATTATTTTATTTTTTTACAAATTCTTTTAGTTTTCATTTTTTGTTTTTTGATTTTAATGATTAGTATATTTTGTTGATAAATGTAAATTAATTTTAATAAATCAAATTTAGTTATTAACATCAAAGTAATTATAATAAATATAAAATATTTACTATAAACATGAATAAATAATAAACACAATGCAAAATATTAACGACAAAAATTGATAAATATTCATAGTTTTCATATAAAAAATCAATGAATTTTTTATTAAAAAAACCTATTTATTTATATAATCCACTATAAATTAAATGGTTGTTATTAATGTCTTAATCAAACAAATTGAAGAATATCACAATAAATTGAATCAAATTCTTTATGAAAAAAATTACTATTATTATATAAATTAGTAGAAATGAAATCAAACATATCTTTATGATATATTCATTATATGAAATATTTTTTTTGAGATTTTTCATTTTTTTTATTTAGCTTTTTCTTATTAATGTGAAATCTGATTTTGAAAAAAATATTCTCCTTTTTTTTTTTTTGGTTCATTATGAATATTTACACATTCTTTACAATAAATCAAAAAAAAATTTCAAAATTTTATTTTCTATCAATTATTTTTGCAATTTCATTAAATCAACTTTAGCTTTATTTAGTAAACATCTTAGATTCTTTTATTTTTTCGTTTCCTTTTTTGTAATTTCTTTATTTGTTAATTCTCTATTTTTCTGAATAATAAAATTATCTTTATAATTACTCTTTTAGATATTTATGTAAATAAAAAAATCAACATATTTCAAATCAATAGCTCCAATTTAGAAATATATGTAAATAACCCTAATAATAAATGAAATATAATAATGTGTGTGTATATATATTTATATGTATATATATGTCTGTATATATACGTATATACATATGTGTGTGTATGCCTTGAAATGCCATGCACGTAAACACCGCAAGCCAGGCCCATAGAACCCGCTCTGGGCTGAAAGCCTACGGCCAGGGGAAGCCAAACAGGCTGTTCGAGTGATATCAGCTTAAAAAAAAAAGAGAGAGAGAAAAAATAAAAATAAAAGTAAATATATTACTTGATGAAGAATCTTTTTATGTTGAGATTATCAAGAAAAGTAAACACTCCAAATAAATAAAAACAAAACTTTAACGACTCCTTTACACTATCCCTCTTAAGGAGATGAACCATCACCTGAATTGTAATAATGGAGCCTAAAAAATGTGAAAAACTCTTTATACTCTACCACTAGCTTCAAGTGATAATAATAATCTTAAAACTAATTATTTTTTAAATTTTAAACACTATTTTACGTGCCTGTAAAAGGGGTGTGGTAGTATGAATACCACTTTTATTTCTTCGCTCTCTTTTCATTAAAAAGAAAGCCCTTTCTCTTTCCAAACACATTGAATCCGAATTTTAACCAGCAAAAACACCAAGAAATCTTTTCTGTAACATTTCTTCTCAACTTTCAAATTATTAAGCTTTAAGAGAAGATTGCCACCTCATCGGTTTTCAGGGTAAAACACTATTTTACCACTAGCTTTCATTAAAGTTTTAGTTTTTAAACTTATGATGAAATATGTTTATTTTTCAACTTCTGGTTCCTCATCACAAGAGTTCAAGAAAGCTTCCAAGCCCTCAAAAGAGACACAAACTCCATCAACAACACTAAGGTATATGTTTTTCCACAAACTAGCAAGTTTTAAAAGTTTTGAGGGTTTTCTTGAAAAATCACCTTGAAGAAAATAAAAAATTTGGCATGATGATAACATAAAAACATGGTCTTGTTGCTTTGTTGCTATTTGTGTGACATGTGTGTTTCATGGGATTAAAATGGTTTAACTTATGACAAAATGAAAAGTTTTGATGAGAATATGATTTTCGTGAGTTTCTTGACCATGTGGTGTGAAATATGTGTTATGGCATAAAATAATTTGGGTATGACATGTTTATTTGCTTTGAATATTCTATGTTGATAGCTTGGAATCTGGGGAAAGGATTTTTATGGCTCAAATAATGATAGAATGAAGTTGAAGTTCATATCTATAGGAAAAATAGCCTTTTGGCATAATACAAAATAAATATACAAATGATACTTTTAGTGAGAATTTCACTAAACTCATGAAGGATAGAATGTTTCTCTTAGCATAAGCTATTAGATAATGTAACCTCAGGTCAAAAATTATTAAGTGGGAAAAATGATGTTTTTGCCCTCGAGGGTAAAATGGTATTTTCATAAGGCTAGGAATGTCGGTTGAATCTGAGACTTCACAGTCGAGACTGAGGGACTAAAATATGCTATATGTTAAATTTTCATGAAAAACGGACATAAAATGTCGCAAAGTACCTTTTAGGGTTCAAAATGTAAATATTAAAATTTTAAGAGTAAAAAGTGAGATTTATGGAAATTATTATATTTTAGTTTAGAATCTGTAGGAGGGATCTTTAAGGACGCCTCAAGTGAATAACGTTTTGGAGTGCTTAATGGGAACAAGTTAATCCATTTTAGGGGCTAAAATATTAAAATAATTAAAAAGGGGTCAAATTGTATAACTGGCAAACCGACATGAAGGCAATGTTTTTCCTTATTTAAAGACAGTGTGCCAAGCCAATGAAGTTGGGTAATTAATATGGTTAAGTTTTGGTTTATTATTGGGCCATTAAAAGACAAGTAAGGCACTTCAATATAAAGAATTTTTGTAAGTGTGGTTGAAAATATAAATTAGGTATAATAGTTTGGACAGTTTTTAATGTTGCTGACATGGTATTAGGGCCTTGAGAGGTGTCAAGTTAAAATGGGCCTTATTGGATCTAAGAGCAGAATGGAAGACAAAATCTTAATTAATCGACTAATGTTTTAAAAGTAAAATAATGGGCTAGCTAGGCCCAATTTAATTTCCATAAAAACTAGAGAGGCCCAATAGGTGGATAGTAATCTTTGTTACCCATGGTCATCTAATAGGTCCAATGAAAGACAAAATAAAATAGATATTAATGGATAAAATAAGTAATGATTTAATCACTTAATCATTATAATAATAATTAATCATTTAATGATAATTAATTATTTCAAGGAAATTTAAGAGAAATTAATTTAATATTATCTCTCAACTAATTAATAATTAGTTAATTATCCACAAATTAACATTAAACTATATTAATTAATTATTATTTCACTAATTAATAATTAATTAATTACGGATTGATAATTTTTATAATTACAAATGTTATTTAATTAATTATTAATTAATAATGTTACTTGATTAATTATTAATCACGTTAATTAATAATTCATTTAGTAAATAACGAGTTAAATATGAGCAAGTTAAGGTTTAATATCCTAATAATTAGCAAGTAAGGAATGTAATAAATAAGTAACAAATTTAAGAAAAAATTTATTTTCCTTAAGGATTAAAATATGTAAATAAAAAAAGATATAGTTAATAATTAATCTTAAAGAGGATTAATTAGTAACTAAAAGCACGAAGTCTAATAAGACACTCGTTAAGAACAAATAATAATTTTAAGAATCCACTCTAACCGTTGGGTGTTAGTTTAAATTAGGACACCAAAAAGACAAAAAGGTTAAGCCGAACATGAATCCTGAGAAACTTCAATTTCAAGATTTTCTGCAAGTACATGTCTCACCTATAGTGTGGATTGTACGTTGTTACGTTTGATGTGTATTATGTATTTACGTAACTGTTATGCTATGTTGCCATGATTTATGTTTAGCTATATGATTATGAGCCATGCCATATATTTCATGTTCATTCTATGAATTAAGGACTCATGATTGAATAACAAATGAAAGATTAAGATATGTCACACCAACTTCTATCAGAGAGAGATCTTCATGACGATTTTAAGCATGACCTTTGGTGTTGGCGGTTGGGTCGCTCCCCATCTTCATTAAATAAGGTCACACCCACCTAGTACGTACATAAAGGCCCATAAGTATGTTAAGAATAAGTTTGTCATGAATAATAAGTTAAAAATCAAAGGATAAACATAAATTATCATACATCTTCATTCATGCTTGTATGATTTATGTCTATAGTTATTGAGTTTAATCTCGCACATTTAAGTTCACATTATACGTAATCCGGGCAAACACCCAACCTGAAAATGTCCTTGGACTAGCAATGCGGATGGAGTGATACATGAAAGTGCAGTTGCGGAATGGATACCACCCACAAAAGATTTCGCAAAACGTTAACAGTCATTTGAAAGTTTTTTTGAAGTTTAGTTTTTAAATTATGGTTTGAACTCTACTAAGCGTATGGACTAAACCATGTATTTTGGATTTGCAACTTTATTATTATTATTGATGAACTATATAAGTGTTTTCTTAAACGTTTTATATTCCACAATTTTGTTTTATTAAATTTTAGTTTAGTAAGTTATAAAAAAAAAAACCAAAATTTAAGGGGCTTAATAACCGGTTATGAAATGTATCAAATTTTAAATTTAAGTAGTAACGGACATTTATGGCCATTTAAGTACGTGCCGTCACACGTAAGAAAACCTTTGAACTTGCATGGCACACTGATGGACAAGTCACTAAATATTTTGATGCAAGATCTGTAACATCTTTGATATTTTCTATGCTCCTAATCAATTTTCTTAGTTGTTGTTTTTGCAAACCATGTTTTATTTTTATTTTTTTTACTATTGTAATAGTTTCAATTAAATCAATTGATTGATTACTTGTCAGTCAAGTCATGTGGACAATATTTCATGAGTACTTTCATAGTAGATCATTAGGGTGTTGATATTTCATGTTTCGAATCGGAAATAATTCATGCCACAAGGCTCAATTTGAATAGAGTGATAATCCTCTAATAAACTTCAAATGAAAATTGAATACAATATATGTCGTTCAAATAATTAAATATTCAATCTCAGAACTTTATTTTTTCATAATAGACTTGATACATTAGTGCATTATCAATGTTCTGATTGATTGACTGATGACTTTTCAATTCAATCACATTGATCATATTCATCAATATTAGTGACTTTTGAAAGTTGACAGAAGAGAGCGACCATTAGAAGTCTTGCCGTGAGAGGACCTCCGGACTTGTCAAGCTCTTCTTCTGCACGCCCAGTACACACATATAAGTTAACCAAAAATCAAGAAACATAAATAAACAAAAAAAAAAAAAAAACCTTCATCTTACAATTTTGTATTTAACTACTTATGATTTAAAAAAAAAGAGTAACCATTACAATCTCTCTCTCTCTCTCTATATATATATATCTATTGTTACAAGTGTATGCATATATTTCAACATCTATCAACCTATCTATGCATGCTTCTATTTTTACAGGCCTGGTGTGTGATGGATTAAGGTTTTAAGTGTCAATCTTATTGGAATACTTAATCTTACTTTGATATCAATTGTCTATATTCTCTTCATAAATGAAAAACAAAAAAAGGAAACATATGTTAACCTGGAAATTGAAAAAGGTAATTCATGCTTTTAAAATCGGGAAAGACTGTAGTAGAACCTCTTTTATATACCATAATGGTAGAGCTCATTTTATGGACCATTTGATATATTTCAATAACTGAGATGTTACTTGTGTATGATAATTATAATACATCTTAACTCATAGTAATATAAATACATTAGTGCATTATCAATGTTCCGATTGATTGGCTGATGACTTTTCGATTCAATCACATGGACCATATTCATAAATACTAGTGACTTTTGAAAGTTGACTGAACAGAGCGACCATTAGAAGTCTTGCCGTGAGAAGACCTCCGGACTTGTCAGGCTGTTCTTTTGCATGGCACATCGGTACATAAGTTACTAAAGACTTTGCTGCAAAATCACTAAAGTCATATAAGTTAGCCAAAAATCAAGGGAAAAAAAACCCCTTCATCTTATAATTTTGTATTTAACTACTTATGATTATGAAAAAAAGAAAAAAGAGTAACTATTAAAAACTCTATATATATATCGTGACAAATATACATACTTTCATAGTAGATCATTAACGCGTTGATAGTTCTAATTTGTGTTGTGTTTTGCTAGTTCTGTACATTATATCCGCAACTGCTACTCTGCTTTACTTGAATTGAAGTGAGACTCTTACACCAATTTCTCAATTGATAGTCCAATATATTAAAGGGGAAAAAAATATACGTTTAAACTAACATAACAAATAGTTTGTTTGTGTTTCACATTGACACAGACCCAAAAGAGACAAAGAAATGAAAGAGAAAATTCTGATAATTCGAGAAATCATGGCCTCCGAAGATAATTACGGTTCGTTTGAGGGAATCAAAACCTTCCACGTTTGAGAAAAAAATATTCAGCACTCCTTTCTCATTAATTCATGAAATTTATATACAAAAAGATTACACTTGATCCCACTTCACCACTAACACACACTACACTAACTAAAACACGTACATAATGCATATCCTGTAAAATAGGAACAAGTTACAACTAACACATACTAAGAATCTTATTTAAATTAAAATAAATAAAAATAATAACCTAACTTCTAGGTCCGTAACATATATGATATTCATGGTTTCTCATTTAATTACACTATAAAAATCCCTTCGTAATGAGTAGATTCATTAATAACGAGAGCATTAAAATTTATTTTATTTTTCTTCTTATTATATTATTATTATTATTATTATTACTGTCAAGTGGTCTAATGAGATAATATATTCTAAATTTGATTTTTTTCTAAATGCTGAAAATCATGGATCACCTAACTTTCAACATTTGGAAAAAAGTGAAGCAATTTGTCTATTCTAGACCAAAATATGTGTGGAATTCCAAATACAAATAACATTGACTAGTAAGCAATGACAAAGATTATTTGATTTTTTTCTCGCTTCTCGGTGTTATTTAGTAAATTATGAGCCACTTGATAAGTGACACTTAGAAAATATCAGCCGAATTGCATTGAAATTTGTAGTCTATTTCACTTTCTTAAAAAAATTTGTCCACATAATGTCTGAATACGAACAATCATAAAGACTATAACTTTGGAAATTTGGTACATGATGGCTGGTATAAGATTTGGCTTAAATACTGAATATTATAGTTTTTTTTTCCTGGAATTTCTAGTTTAAAAAAATAGTAGTAATGCTGAATTAGCAAAATAAATCAAAATCGTAATTGGAAAAGTATTGCAATGAAATACTTTTTTTTGTCCTGCTTGAAAGAAAACGTTTAAGTTTCAACCGTTCTGGAATTTGTTCCATTTAATTTGGATTGGTCATTTAAATATGTATTTGACAATCAAATATTTTGAATGTAATTCTAATGGTATGAAATGATTTACTTTACAATTTAAAAAGAAAATAAAATGTTATTCGTCGCTCTTAAATTTAACTCCGTTTGAGTATATATGCAACAATGATATTATTATTAAAAATAATCTTTATAATTACAGATCTTGTAGTATCTCTTGTATTGTAAAATATTTTCACCGAGTTAAAGAAGGACTAATCACTACTCAAGATCCTATGGAAAGAAGAGAATGAGTAGAGTTCAAAAAACTTGTAAAATTAGATAGTGATAAAGTTTATTTTGATCCATTTTTTATATTAAATTTCAAATAAGAGTACTTAAAACTCAAAATTATGCATGTCACAAGATGGCCCATCCAATCATCAATTATGAAACATGTTATTATACATTGTTTGGTAATCATGAATTTAGCAAATTTAGGGGCATCTTATATGATCTGTTTTACCAACTATATTTCTCCATAAATCTGGTTTTTATTAGTATTATTTTTAATGTTTGTGTATTTTCTGATTTTCATAATATTGCATCTCCTCTATCCTAGGAGGTCTTTCATATTCATAATTCTAACGCAACTGGAAAAATTGAGGTAAGCTTTTTAACTTCCTTACCACATGTTGATGTTTATAGAGCTAACATAAAGCTAGTAGAGAAGACAAGGCAAAGAAAAATCAAACGTCCAACCCTAAATTTAAGTTACGTTGATTTTTCAAATGACAATATTGAAAGACTTTTTGCCAATGAAAATTCACTGAAGAGAGCGTTGATCATTACACGTCTTGCCGTAAGAAGACCTCTGATATTGTCACATCCCAATCCGGACAAAATTGATGGTTTCTAAATTTATGTCATTAATGGTACTTTCCCCAATAAATAAAGGTATGAGTTCCAAAGCCCACTAAGTATTCCAATACTTTTTAGGGAAAATAATCAAAACACCCTCGCTATGTTTAGTCTAAATATAATTTTCTCATCTTATTATTATTTAAATACCCAAAACATGCCTTAAAATTAGTCACAAAATAACTAGAAACAATAACATTTTTAAGATCTCAAACTTTGCTTTCCCAATTTATTTTAATATGATAACTAAGAAATTTTTTTTAATTTAAGAAAATGACCCGTAGTTATTGACTGATCATTAAAAATATATTTATATTAATTAACAAAAAATTGATTATGATCAATGGTCAACGTGACAGTCATCAATCTTTATAAGAAAAAGAATAATCTGTACAGTCTCATATCAGTCTTCCACAGAGGGCTTTACAAGTCAAAATAATAACGTAATGTTTGATTAGAACTAAACTTGAATAATTTTCTGCTAATCAGTTTGTTTTCTTTCTCTAATTTACGGTGTGTTTTGCTAGCACTGTACATTATATCCATAACTGCTGCTCTGCTTTTCTTGAATTGCTGAGACTCTTACACCAATTTCTCTCTTTTATATGTCGTTTTTTGTTCATTGCTGTTTTTGTTTGCAATTTTTGTTGTCGTTTTATGCTGTCTTTACTTTTTAGGTAGTTTGATGAATTTTTTGTCGTTTTCAAGTTAAGAGCCTTTTTTTTTTTTTTTTTTTTTAACTTGCATACTGAGGTATAAATTTTGCTGTTATATGTGAGCTTATTTTCATATTCTCGTACCCTCGTTTTAAGTATTATTATATAGTCGTCTGTGACATTGATTGTTGTTCGGTAAAATTGTTGTCATGCTACTATGCTATTCTTCCCATCTTCCAAGTAGGTTTGAATGCCTTTGGGTGCATTCCCAGTAAGGGAGTAAGGAAAAAGGAATTTATCCCCTCCTCATCTCTATCTCTCCCCATCGAAAACATGTGTTTCCTTGAAGAATTAAAATGCAATTTGAAGTAATCAAAAGTTCAGTCTCGCTATTTATAATGTTCATTTTTGTAGTTAATACATGTTTTACTCTATTGATTTTATCCAATCAGAGAGATGGAAATTTCTTGCTTTCCCGTTTAGGACTATTTCTCAATGGATAGTCCAAACAATTATTATTACATATATATATATATATATATCAATGTCTAAACTAATATAACATTATTCATTTGTATTTCATATTCATGGTTTGTCATTTAATTATACTATAAAAATCCCTTTGTAATTAATAGATTCATTAATAACGAGAATGCCGCAATTTTTTTTCTTCTTATTATGTCATTATTATTTTTATTCTTGACAAGCGGTCCAATAAGATAATATAATGTAAAAATGATTTTCTCTAAATGCCGAAAATCATGGATCGCCTAAATTTGACATTTGGAAAACAAGTGAAGCATTTTGTCTATTTGAATTTTGGTCATTTCATTATCCTTCTAGAACAAATTATGTGTGGAATTCCAAATACAAATGACATTGACTAATGAGCAATGACAAAGTTTATTTCATTCTTTTCTCGCTTTTTGTTATTACTCAAAAAATCATGAACCACTTTATTACTGATACTTGAAAAATATAACCCAAATTGCATTGAAATTTGGAAGTGGGCAAAGGTGTGATTAAAACGAAAATGTCCAGCCCAAAAAATAAGTTAGATATCCCTGTTTTTTCTCACTAGAAAAGACTTTTAACTTGTATTCCATTTCACTTTCTTCAAAAATTTGTCCATATAATGACTGACAAGTAACAATCATCTAGATGATAACTTTCGAAATTTTGTACATGATGGCTAGCTAGCTGGTATTAGATTCTACTGAAATTAATATCAGAAATGAAATATATATATATATATATTTTTCTGGAACTTCTAGGGTTCAAAAAAATAGCTGTAATGCTCAAATTAGCAAAATAAATCAAAATTGTAATTGGAAACGTACGTTTTCAACCGTTTTGGAATACTTGTTCCATTTAAAATATGTAGTTTATAATCAAATATTTCGAATGTAATTTTGATAATCTGAAATGTTTCATTTAGCAATTTAAGTAGAAAAATGAAATGTTACCCGTCATTTCTAAATTTAACTTCATTTGAGTATACATGCAACAGTGATATTATTACAAAAAAAATCTTTGCAATTGCAGATCTTATGGTATCTGCTGCATTGTAAAATATTTTCACTGAGTTAAAGAAGGACTAGCAGCAAGATCTTATGGAAACAAGAGAATTAGTAGAGTTTCAAAAAATTGTGAAATTAAATAGTAATATAGTTGTTTTGAATTACCTGAGATATTAAATTTTAAATAGGAGTATTTAAAAATCAAAATTTAAGGTGAGATTAATTGACCGCTTTTCAGAACAATTATATAACGAGGATGTTGCAAATTTTTTTAATTTTTCTTCTTAGTATTCTTTTCATTATTATTCTTGTCAAGCGGGTCCAATGAGTTAACACATTCTAATATTGACTTATTCCACCAGAATAAATCATGGACCACCTGATTTTCGACATTTGTAAAAAGAAAAAAAATGCAAAGCATATATGTTTACGTTATAATTTTGGTCATTTCATGTCTTACTTTTACCAAAAAAAAAAAGGGACATTAGTTGTAGAATTCCAAATGCAGGACATAACAATAACATTCACAAGTGAGCGTTGAGTAATAATATTTCTTTCTTTTTTGTAGCTCGTGGACCACTTGAAAATTGACACTTGGAAAATAGAAGCCAACTTGCATTGGAAATAGACTAGTTCAGACGAAGAAGAAATTGTCCAGCCCAATAAATAAGTTAAGCAAGTAATGGAATTCATTCCTGTTACCTCACAATTGATCCATATGATTTATTTGGTGGGATTCACATGAGACTATTTGTGCGTGAGTATCTAAATACAATCCTTTTTAATATTAATCCCTAATAAAATTCTTGTTAAATACCAAAGATACATGTTTTGTCTCAATAGAAGACTTTGACTTGGTATTCCTTTTCACGTCCTTTTTCCATGTAAATTTGTCCATAAGTATGTAAAATGTCTGAGAAATAACAATTATCAAGATAACTTCTTGAAATTTTGTAAAAATTAGTGTGGAAAGGTCTAAGTTTTTGGATGTCACAATATGGCACATCCAATCACCAATTAACTATAAAACGTATGATAATAGTTTGTTTTGTAATTATCAATTTATTAAATTTGGGACGTCTTATATGAAATATTTTAACAATGCATATTTCTCCATTTATCTTTTTTTTTTTTTTGGTCTATTACTGTATTTTCAGATTTTCAGAACATTGCATCTTCCTCTCTCCTTGGAGGTATTTCTTAACAATCCTAAGGTGATTGAAAACTTTTGAATATGCATTCCTCATTGTCGCAAGATTGTAATTTGTTTTTTCACCTGTTAACATCAAAAATAAATATCAGGAATATTAGTTTTGTTGTAATTCCGATACAATTAATATCACAAAAGATAAATTAATTATATAATAAAAAAAAGAGACAAAAAAAAAAAAAAAAGAAAATGAGAGATTTTTCTTATTATTCATTATCTCATTATTGTTGTGTACAAACAAGTTTACAATAATGGAATTCAGAAAGGGTCCACTAAACAATCAATTATTATTAAATACGATTTAAATGACAAAACTAGCTAAAAATTTTAAATAAAAATTTAAGTTATTTGTTTCAATTATTTTTAGAATTTTTTTTATTTAATTATTTAGTTTTAACATTATTTGAGATACTAAATTTTGAACATGATTACTTAAAAACCAAAATTTAGAGTGAAATTTTTTTTTTTTTTTTTAAAACAAGTATAAAAATGTAATAATTAAAAGAATTTCAGCAAAAATACACCTCTAAACTAACATTATTCATTTGTACTTCATATGATTATTCACAATTGTGTAACAAGAAGATTCATGAGTAACGAGGATGCTGTAATTTTTATTATTGTTTAACACCTACACAGAATAGAGATTGAAACCAACAAATTCACATTATAAGAGCCAACAAAGAGAAGCTAGGCGTAGATAAATATCCAAACCACAAGCCTCTTCTGTTTACACTAATAAGGAATCGGAGTCAATGACTTCAACAATTTGATAGAATTTCGAGTCACGTAATATGCCTTGACACGAGTTGGAGCCTGTTTGTAGGCCCTTTTGATGTCGTTTTACGTCATTTTTCGACAAGATTATTGACGTTTTCATTTTTGTTGCATGTATAAAACTGATCTGCAGTGATTTTCTTTTTCACTGCAACCATTTGAAGAAGAAAATGCTCCGATTGTTTATGGCCATACAAGGAGAAGTAAAAATTTATTATCTTCATCATGTGGTTCCTATATTGTTTTACTTTCTCTAATTTCAAAGATTTTAGTGTTGAACCTAATGTGCTGCGATTATTTATATAATTGAAGCTTTAAAATCGACCTCTATAAAAAAGACTTTGAATATTAGGATTGTGAAAGCCAATTTCAAACTGTGAAACAATTTCAATCTAATCCAACCCAGATAATACGTTTATGCAGATACAAATTGTGATATCTAATGATTGATAATGAAAATAGACAAGAATGGGTCAATGAAAATAATCCAACCCAGATAATACGTTTTGTGCAGAAACAAATTGTGATATCTAATGATTGATAATGAAAATAAACAAGAATGGGTCAATGATTCTATCTTGTAGAACAAGCACAAAGAAATAAATCTGATTGGTAATTAACATTATATACATATACTAAAGGAAAGGCTACTTTTACTGTTCAAAGAACAGTAATCTACAGTGTTTTTCGGTTTTTTTTTTTTTTGTTTTTCGCGTTATAGCTACAGTAATGCACAGTACCGCACAGTAAAACAGTGCAAAACAGTGAAATGACGCCCTTGTCCCTCTGTTTCTTCTTCTTTTTTGGGCCCGAACAGTGAACGGACCATTTTGCCCCTACTGTACTGCCAGACTGCATTGTTCCGTCATTGTTCATGAACAGTGAATCACTATTCATTGAACAGTGTTTTTTTTTTTTTTTCCGTTCGTTGCTGCCTTTTTTTTTTTTTTTTTTGCTTTCTTTTCTGCTGCCTTTTCTTTTCTTTTTTTTTTTTGTTGGCCTTTTTTTTTTTTACACATTTTTTTTCTGTTCGTTGCTGCCTTTTTTTTTTTTTTTTTTGCTTTCTTTTCTGCTGCCTTTTCTTTTCTTTTTTTTTTGTTGGCTTTTTTTTTTTTTTTTTTATGTTTGCTGATTTTTTTTTTTTTTTTACTTTTGTTGTTGTTGTTGTATTTTTTTTTTACTTCTGTTATTGTTTTTTTTTTTTTTTAACTTTTGGTGCTTTGTTACGTTTTTTTTTTTTACTTTTGCTGTTTTGCTTTATTGTTTAATAAATAGTTTTCTTTTTACTTTTATTGTTTTGCTACATTTTTTTTTATTTTTACAGTTTTGCTACAGTAAAAAAATATAATATTTCATTGTTTAATAAACAGTAATTTTTGTTTTTGTTTTTGTTTTTTTATTTTTGTTACTTTTGCTGTATGGTTCTTTTTTCCTACAGTAATGCACAGTAGCTGCTTTTCTTATATTAAACTGTCAATTTTGCCCTATTCTATATACTGATTTTGGCTTATCTACAGTGGAATGACAGATTTGTTCTCACATATTTTACCTTTTTTTTCGCGAAATTTTAGACATTAGATTCTGATCTATTGTTGTATTATGTTTTTGCTCATTTTGTCTTTTTTTTTATTTTTAAACAATTTTTTTACTTTAAATTTTTTATCTTTATTTCGGATTTTTTGTGTGTATCTTTTTTGTTTCTTTTGTTCTATTTTTTAAAGACCCATTTTTTTAAGGATTCTGCATGCAATTTTTTTTTCTTTTTTTGTTTGTTTTGTTTTATATTTTAAAAATCATTTTTTTTTAGTTTTTGCATGTATATAACTAATAAAAATTTTTTTTATTTTTTTAAAACGGTAAAAAAAGAAGAAAATGAGTTATATATTTTATTTTATTATAATGTTTTTGTTAGTGTTAGTTTTTTCCGATTCTTTTGACTTTAAAGATTTTTTTTTTCTTTTCTGCTTTATTTTTCTTTAAATGATTATAACTACAGAAGATTTTTTTTTCTTTTTTGCTTTTGTTTTCATTTTTATTATTGTTAATTCTATTGTTATTTTGATTTTGCATCTTCATTGTTATGGGAGATCTTGAGAAAAATTATATTGATTATAATTATAATATTTATCTTAACCAACTGTTTTTATCATAAAATATTTAATTAATTAATTTATTTTTTTCTTCATTTCCCGTGCAGCGCACGGGTATTAAACTCGTTATATCTAAAATGATAGGCCACAACAGGACTTGTCTTGAAGTCTTAGTCTTGCTGTGATAAGTCATGAATTGATGAGATATTGAACCAACTAAATTTAACTCAACCCAAAAGATACGTTAGGATGAAAACAGGTCCGGATGACTATTTTACTTATGGGTGGGTACTCGCCTCTAGTATGGTGAGTATGGGAGATAGGATATTGTTATGGAGGCGGGTATTGGGGGTTAAGATTAAATCCCAACCCCATAACCATACCCGCCCCACTTATATTCATCCTTATAAAAATATAATTTATTATATCTAAATATGTGTATTTTTAGTGTTTTAATGTTTTATTTTGTTTCATGAGTTTAGTTTATAGATTCCTATAATATGGATTTTTTTTATTTTAGTTTCATTTTCAGTTATATTATTGATTATGTTGATAAATATTATGAGAACTTGCTTTTAACTCTTTTTATTCTTAATGGGTAAATTGATAGGATATGGGTATAGCAACTCCAGTGGGGATTACCTGCTCCACACACGCATTAAATAAGGTGGGTATGGTGGTGGGTGTGAGGGGTAAAATGGAAGATATGGGGGAAGTGTGCTACCCTTGTCCCATCCCATTGCCATTCTTAAGAACATGTTTTGTTAATTAACATACTTTTAGTCTCGTTTCAAAGTCTCTCATCGTTTGTTTTTTCAAATTCGAGTTACAAGGATCTAAGATGAATTGGTAGTTGATGCTGTTTATTCTTTCATTCTCAATCTCTTCTTTTATCTTCTCTCTTGTTCTATCTTTTTCATGAAGTCGCATTAAGCACAATATGATTATAATGAAAAGTAAATTCCTTGACAAAGGAACACTGCCCAATTTTCCTTTATGCATTTAATGAAAGTCTCGAGTGACAATCTTCATGGGTTGAACCTGCAAATGATGAATAAATTGAGTTGTTTTGCAAGTAAAGAACATTAAACAGCCATATCAAGTCATTTTGTAATTTGTTTGCCCTGCCTCCGTTCTTTTAGCTAGGGAAGGGATTCAAAAAGATGAGAAACTAACATGGTCAGTCAATTTTAAAATAAATTTTAGAAATTACTAACTTTCTATGTTTGTGTTAAAAATATATTGTTATGAATTTAATTTTTAATGGAAGTACCATGAGCTCAAGTGAACAACAAACATAGCCTCTTCTAATGGAGTTGAATATTCCATATTGATCGATTAAATCATCTGGATCACCTAGATCAATACCTATAAGGAGAGAATACCTCTATACTAGTCAGAGAAGATAAGGTGAAATAAAAATATTGACAAGTTCTGAAATTTCGACTCTCTCTGCTATTTTGATTTATTTGAAATATAAAATTTTGATTTATTTAGAAAAAAAAAAGTTTAACAATTATATAATTGTTATAATTAAAAGAATTCAAAGGAAAAATATGCCTCTAAACTAACAGAAAGTTGGTCAAGAAAACAGATGACCTACAAATATAACCTTTTCTAATTGATCACCTTGATCAAAACCTATGAGGAGAGGACTTTATTGTAATGCCGTGAGAAGACCTCTCTCTCTCTCTATTTTGATTTATTTGAGATTTTAAATTTTAAATATGATAATTTGAAAATCAAAATTGAGTGAAATTTGGCATTTTTTAAAACAACTATATAAATGTAATAATTAAAAGAATTTAGGCAAAAAATGCACCTCTAAACTAACATTATTCATTTGTGCTTCATATGATAATTCGTGGTTTTTCATTTAATTACACTACAAAAATCTACCATATGTATCAAGAAGATTCATAAATAACGAGGATGATGCAAAATTCTAATTTCTTTTCTTATTATTATTATCATTTATTATTATTCTTGTCACGTAGGTCCAACGAAACTAATATATTTTAATATTGACTTATTCCAAATGGGGTTAAATCATGGACCACTTGATTTCCAACATTTGGAAAAAAGTGAAGCATCTCTGTCTACTTCAATTTTGGTCATTTCATGTCTACTTTAACAAAAAAAAAAAAAAAGATGACATTAGTTGTAGAATTCCACATACAAGACATAAAAATAACATTCACTAGTGCGCGATGAGAAAATTTTCTTTCTTTCTTTTCGGTGGCTCATGGACTACTTGAAAACTAACATTTGGAAAATGTAAGCCAACTTGAATTGGAAATGGGCAAGTTCAGATGAAGAAGAAAATGTCCAATCCAATGAATAAGTTACACAAATAATGGGATTCATTCATGTTACATTACAAATGATCTGTCCTATCTACTTAGTGGGACCTACATGAGACAATCTGTACATAAATACTGAGATACAATCTTTTTTAATTTAACATTCGTCCCTTCAAGAATTCATGTTAAATACAGAATATACATATTTTGTATAGTAAAAAGACTTTAACTTGGTATTTCTTCTAACTTTTTTTTTTCTGTAAATATATATAAATATATAAATGTTTGAGAAGTTATAATCATCAAAATAACTTTGGAAATTTTGTACATGATGGCTGGAATAGATTAGTGGAAAGGTCTATGTTTATGCATGTCACAAGATGGCTCATCCAATCACCAATTCATTTTCTAATTATGAATTTGGCAATCAGGGGCTCCTATAGGATATGTTTTTAGCAATGCATATTTCTCCAAATATCTTTCTTTTGAATATATATGTCGTTATGTATTTTCAGATTTTCAGAGTATTGCATCTTCCTCTCTCCTAGGAGGTCTTTCATAGTCATAATCCTAAGGTGATTGAAAAAATTTTGATTATGCATTGCTCATATAGTTCTAAGGGAAATAGGAAAGGATTCTAATTGGAATCCAGGAGACATATTTTCTTCTCACTATTTTTTAAAATTCAAGTGCCACATGTAGATTGTAGTAAAAAATATATGCACAAATTAACTTGACTACTACTAATGGATGACTCATTGATCATGGAACTTGATCAAATAAACCTAATACCGTGAATTTATTATTTAATCAAGAAAGGAAGATGAGAAATGTATACAAACAAAATAACCAAAGTCTAAAGTTACAAAAGAGAATTTCAATTAATTAATAACTTTTATTAAATAAATTTTGTTTTCAATCGGTCCTGACTTGAGTCCAACGTAGTAATCTAACAAAATAATTACAGTATCAAAAAAAATTTTAAAAACCCACTGAACGTATAAATTAATGAAATTTCTAATATATTAGAACTCTGTTGCACATATGACTAAATTTAGGAGTCATGGTAAAATGTTTGTCTATTGTTGTTTATTGTTGGTTTCCTTTCACCTTTGAGAAGAGAATTCAATGTTTGTATGACTGTTGTCCTATGTTTCTTTTTCTTTTTTTTTTTTCTTTTTTTTTGTAATAAAAGTGCATAATTGAGCTATGGTTTTTATTTACCTATTGTAGTTTGTGATACTGTTTTGTAAATATTAGTAGATTCATATTTATGCTTGGTTAAACAAATTGCACGGAGTATGGTTGTAATTTTGTAAATTGAAGTATTTCCTTAAAAAAAATTATATATTTTTGAAAATGAAGTACATTCATGAATTTTGCTTGCTGAAAAAAATAACAATATAGCATGTCAACTTTTTTTTGGTTATTGATTTTCTATTAATTCGGAAATCAAAAAACTAAGAAATCTTCTAAATTTGATCAATATTAAAAAAAAAAAAAACAACTGTTGTTTTTCCACTCAAATCAAATTTTAAGTTGGTCCACATGGTAAAGGTGACTAACACAAATCAAAGGTTGGATTGGACAAATTATAGCACTACCATTAAGGAAGGAAATTAAAAACAAAAAAAAAAAAAAACAAAAAAAAAACAAAAACAAAAAAAAAAAAACAAAAAAAACAAAAACAAAAACCCAAGTGATCCTGAAAGTGATCCAACAATTAATACTTGGTAGATTTGTTTTGCGAAAGAAACGATATCCATGATCTCTATGCATTCAAACAGCGAATATACATATACATATATATATATAATATACATATATGTGTGCCTATTTATATAAACAATACCACATTCTCACATTGAAATTTGGTTTTTACTTCTAGAAGGTTTTCGAATTTCTAGGAAATTTTAACAAAATCTATCCCACAAAACATCATAGCTAGTTAAATGACCTTATACTTGGACCGACATAGCGAACAACAAACCAAAAAAGCCACAATAAGACTAGTAGAGTAACATTAGATTCTCATTTAAAAAAAAAAAAAAAAAAAAAAAGGCAGGAACAAAGTTTGTCATGAAATAAGTTTTTCAAATATGGTTTAAAAAATAACAATAAGCCTGACGGAATATGCTATATTGCTTTCACCGTATTTTTCCATGTGTATATTCATATATCTCGATTAATTCTTCTTTCATAAAATATTCTAAATACCTTGTGATCATAGGTACTCCTCTTAGACTGGGTGCCTATAAATATGCATTGTCGCATAGCATGTCATTCCACACAACTTTAAGAATACATTCTCTTTTTAACTTCTCACTGAAATCATGACGATGGTGTTCCTTGCATGGTCGGGTCTCCTTTTCTTCTTCGTTATTACTTCTCCATTCAACTCTTCATCTGCTCTTCCTTCTTCTCACTTTCCTTCTCATCTTCCACTGTACCATCCCCATGAAAGCTCTGCTTTGCTCCACTTCAAGAACTCTCTTTCCATAACAAACAATACTTTTTACTTAATTCCTTATTGTGCCGAGTATTTAGGAATTACTAATCCTAATAGTACAGTGTATTGGAATATGAGCAGGGACTGTTGCACATGGAGTGGAGTCACATGTGATGAGGTCTCTGGTCATGTCGTTAGGCTTGATCTTGGCTGCAGTGGGCTTCAGGGCATCATCCATTCCAACAACAGTTTGTTCCTACTCACTCATCTCCAATCACTTGTTCTCTTTTGGAATCAACTTTATGGTTCCGAAATTTCACCCCAATTTGGTAGGTTTTCAGGTATGATTCACCTTGACCTTTCTATCTCTGGTTTCACAGGCCAACTCCCTCTTGAGTTCTCTTACTTGTCTAGTTTGGTTACACTTGATCTTAGTTACTCTGATTTGAGACTAGAGACATCTAGTTTGAAACGAATTGTTGCAAACTTAACTAGTCTTAAAGAATTGAGATTGAGTGGTGTCAACATGTCTTTTGCCTCACCTAATTCCTTTATGAATGTGTCAACTTTTTGACATCTCTTGATCTTAGTTTCTGTAAACTGAAAGGAGAGTTTCTAGAAAATATTTTTCACCTTCCAACACTTCAGAAGCTCGATTTAAGTCACAATTTGAATCTCAGTGGTTCATTTCCTCAATATAATTGGAGTAGCCAATTAAGAAATCTAAATCTTTCTAAAACTGGATTTTTAATAGATTTACCTTATCTTACCAAAACTTTTAAGAATTTGAATACTCTGTTTCTCAGCTCCTGCAAGTTGAGAGGATTGTATCCTGCACTTCTTGGCAACTTAACACAAATCACATTCTTGGACCTCTCTTTTAATAATTTTGGTGGTCAAATCCCATGGTCATTTCTTAATCTAGAGAAATTGGGTCGTTTAGATCTTTCCGGTAATAATTTCATAGGTCAACTCCCTGACATTTGCAACAACTCCACAAAAATAACTTTTCTGTGTGATTTTCAAAATCATCAGTTATTGGGTTTTGTCCCATTGAATTTGAAAGTCTTGTCCTTGTATAATAACTTACTTAATGGGACGATACCTATTTGGTTATATTCCCTCCCACAATTGCAGGATCTAGATCTAAGTAGAAACCAAATCACTGGTCACATTGACGAATTCCAATATACTTCTTTGGTTACTCTTAGATTAGCATCTAACAAACTACAAGGCTTTACTCCACGATCCATTTTCCAGCAAGCAAATCTTCATTCATTAGATCTTTCATCAAATAACTTGAGTGGACCCATGTGGTTAGACCAGCCTTCGAATTTAAAAAATCTCAAGTTTATTGATCTTTCTTTTAATAGCATATCAAGGGATTCCATCAACTCCATCATATCTGCTTTGCCCAATACCCTTCAATTCCTGTGTTTGCCTTCGTGCAATATCAGTGAGTTCCCACTCTCTTTAAGAAACTTTGAAAATTTAGAATGGTTGGACCTTTCCAACAACCAAATTGAAGGGATTGTTCCCCAATGGTTTTGGAACGTTGGGAAGGATTCATTGTGGTATCTAAATATTTCTCACAATCTATTAACACACATGGAGCAAATTCCTTGGAAAGAACTAATACTTATTGACCTAAGCTCCAACCGGCTTCAAGGTCATCTTCCAATTCCACCACCTTCAACTTCTCTGTTTTCAATCTCAAACAATCAATTCGTTGGAGAGATATCTCCCCTGTTTTGCGACCTTAGTCAGATTGAAGTCCTTGCTTTGTCAAACAATAGTTTGAGTGGGAACATCCCCGTATGCCTTGGAAATTCTAGCAACTTCCTCTCTGTTTTAGATCTGCGGATGAATAGGTTCCATGGCATAATCTCTCTAGCTTTCTCCACTTTGTACTCCTTAAGGACTCTGAACCTGAATGGAAATCAATTGGAGGGGCCATTACCACAATCTTTGGTCAATTGTGAAAATTTGGAAGTTTTAGACGTTGGGAACAACAAGCTAAATGGATCATTTCCCTTTTGGTTGGAGTCTCTTCCAGAGCTACAAGTTCTTATCTTAAGAGCTAATAGATTTTCTGGCCTCATAAGTAATCCAATGGTGAGATTTCCCTTTCAAAAGCTGAGAATCATTGACCTCTCCAACAACGAATTCACAGGACTTTTACCGAAAGAATATTTTCTGAATTTTGCGGTGATGATGGATGCTCGTGCAGATAGCTTGGTGTACATGAATTACTCAAGGGCATCAATGATTTATTATCTAGATTCTGTTGTGGTGGCAATGAAAGGGTTCTACGTTGAGCTGGTGAAGATCCAAACCTTGTTCATAACCATCGATTGCTCAAGAAATTACTTCATAGGGGAGATTCCAGAGTTGATTGGGAAGCTCAATTCACTTAAAGGATTGAATCTTTCTTACAACCAGCTAACTGGTCTAATTCCACCATTGTTGGGTAATTTGAGCAATCTTGAGTGGTTAGACCTCTCCTCAAACAAGCTTTCAGGTAAGATTCCATTGCAACTGGAAGTATGTTTGAATCAACTTGGATTCTTAAACCTTTCCAACAATCAATTGACGGGACCAATACCTCGTGGGAAGCAGTTTGACACATTCACCAATGATTCGTACGGTGGAAACATGGGATTATGTGGATTTCCTCTGTCTAAACCATGCAGCAATCATGATGCACAACAAGACAAAGGTAATGATCATGATGAAGAGGACGATAATGGAATGATTGATTGGAAGGTGGTGATGATGGGATATGCAAGTGGACTAGTGATCGGAATCTCGATGGGTTACATGGTGCTTTACAGTAGAAGTTGTGATTATTGGTTTCTGAAAAGATTTGGAGGAGGACGACGTCGTAGAACCAGAACTCGGTCAAGAGGGAGGAAAAGATCAAACTAGCAAGCAGAGGAAAACAGAATCTCTTGGGAAGTTTGGAAGAGTAAGTTTGTAATGTCTTTGTAGTAAAATCTGTTGTTCTTCAATTAATTTTCAGAACAAAATGTTATCAGCTTCCTAATTATTTCCATTTCTTTTGTGTTTTTGGGTTTTGCATCTGTAGTGCATGAGAAGTATTGCTGATGATCGGGAGCAACTAGTACTACCCCCCGACAGAGAGGCGTGGCTCTTAAAACACGTGTATCTTGTCTTTTAAGTTAATTTCTTGTTTCAAAAAACTCCGTAGACAGAGTGAACGTTGACTAATGTATTGTGTCATTGTTGTCTCAGGAAATATTACTACTGGTGTTCATGTGTTTGCATTTTGGCTGTTTTTGCAATGCAATTACTATTCAAGCTTACCTATGACTTAAAACCTGAAGAGGATCAAATAAAACGACGCCTAACCTGCAAAACGACAGTTGTTGAATTACGACAGAACATGAGAAAGATGGACATTCAAGAAGACAAAAATAGCTTAAGAAGCACAATTAAAAACGACAATAACCTAGAACTTAAGAAACGTAACATGAAACGACAACGTCTTAAACAGAAATAAAGATGAACTTTAAACAACAGAGAACTTGGAAAAACAACAACAATGTTAAAAGACAACAACAATGAATTGACACACAAATCCCAAAAACGACAATGAAACGGCAAAATGAGAGTCGGTTATGTTAATATTCCACAATTAATATATTCTTTTTCTTAAACTTATATTAAGGTTTTTTTTTTTTTTTCCAAGCTTTGAAATTATTTAAATACACCTAAGAAAGGGAGCAAGCCCGGTATATTTATATTTCCATCCCCTGCCTCCGTTATATTTTCTAGGGAAATGATACAAAAAGTTGAAACTAACAAGGTCAGCCAATATTAAAATAAGTTTTGGTAACTCTTAAGTTTCTAGATTTGTGTGAAAAAAAAAAAAAAACCGATGGTTAAAATTTTAATTTTTTAATCGAGTACTTGTACAGAGTAAAGAGCACATGAGTTTAGATCAACTATCATGGGGCAGAAGGTTGGTCAAGAAGATGACTTTATTGTAATCTCATGAGAAGACCTCTACAGTGGTTGTAGAAGATAAGGTGAAACAGATTAATAATCTGGGGTATCCTTTTAAAATTATTTTTTAAATGCATAGTTATCCATATATATATATATATTCGAAGTTTTCGTATTTTCTGTTTTCATTTGAGAATTATTCTTGCATCTCTCTTCCACGCTGCAGACCGGGAAGCTTTAAAAATTAATTAGAAGCCTAAGTCGATCGCATGTTCACTTTGGAGATAATATTGTTTGGTTGTATGCTGTGATGATAGCTTTTTAACTAGTGATATATCCAATATCACTCCTTTCATCCTTATTCTTGATTATTCTTTACACAGCAAATAAATAAATTAATAATAAAACTAAATTTTCTATACTTACATGTTCCACCCTGAAAAGGTGGAGTAACGACATAACTCAAAGTCTTGAATTTAATATTATTGCCATATGACTGTGGTCAAGTTCGGTACTTCCTTAAAAAAATTAAAAATTAAAAATTAAATAAATAAAAATAAAGATAAAAAAATTTTAAAAATTTTAAAAAATTAAAAAAAAAAATCCCGATAGATATCAGCTAACTAATAACTGAAAAACTAGTAGAGCAGACAGTAAATTAAGTTATGGTGATTACTTACAAGAAAATGCTATGATCAAATCCTTATCAAGTAAATTAATGCAATTTGGAAGTAGGCAAGTTCAGAGGAAGAACAGAATATCCAGCCCAAAGAATAACCGGATACATATTTTGCCTCACTAGAAAGACTTTGACTTTGACTTTGACTTGCATGCCTTTTCACCTTTTTTAACTACTCTTCAAAAAAAAAAAAAAAAGTAAAAGTGGCAGGAGGCTCAAGAAACGGCAAACTGAAGGGGAAAAAAACAAAAAAAAAAGTCCATACCCAAAATGCAATACTAATGCCTTGCGGCTTCACCAATCTGGTTTCATAATGCTACCTTCCACAGAGGGCTTTACAAGTCGAAATAATAATGCAATATTTGATTAGAACTAAACTTGATTAATTTTTTGCTAATTAATTTGTTTGTTTTCTCTAATTTGTGGTGTATTTTGCTAGTTCTGTACATTATATCCAAAACTGCTGCTCTGCTTTACTTGAATTTAAGTGAGACTTGTACACCAATTTCTCATGTTCTGTATTTTCCGTTCATTGTCGTTTTTGTTTGCAATTTTTGTTGTCGTTTTATGATGTCCCCAATTTTTAGGTAGTTTGATGTATTTTTTGTCGTTTTCATATTAAGGTTTTTTTATTATTTATTTATTATTATTTTTAAGTTACATACTGAGGTATATTTTCAACTGTTTTATGTGGGTTTGTTTTCATATTTTCATGTCTTTGTTTTAAGTATTATTATAACATTTGTCTCTTTGAATAAAAAGCTTCCTTGCAGTTCTTAGAACCATGTCGTTTATAACATTAATTGTCGTTCTGTAAAATTGTTGTCATGCCAGTGTTTCAACCTCTCACATATACAGTACTACATTTCCTTGAATGATTAAAATGCAACTCTAAGTAATTAAAATGCTATATGATGTTCGTTATGTAGTTTAATTTTTAAATATGTTTTACAATCGTTATTTTCTCCAATCGGAGGTGATGAAATTTCTTGCTGTCCCATTTAGGACTAGTTCTCAATTGATAGTCCAAAAGATTAAAGGAAAAAAAAAATTACACGTTTAAACTAACATAACAAATAGTTCGTTTGTGTTTCATATTGACACAGACCGAAAAGAGACAAATAAATTGAAGAGGAAATTCTGGTAATTCGAAAAATCAGGGCCTCCCAAGATAATAATGGTTCGTTCAAGGGAACCAAAACCTCCCACGCAAACTCAACGTTTAAGAAAAAAATATTCAGCACTCCTTTCTCTTTAATTCATGAAGTTTAAATACAAAAAGATTACACTTGATCCCACTTCACCACTAACACACACTACACTAACTAAAACACGTACATAATGCATCTCCTATAAAATAGGAACAAGTTACAACTAACACATACTAAGAATCTTATTTAAAATAAAAAATAACTTGAGGGGATGCGTGTGGTTAGACCCGTCTTCAAATTTAAAAAATTTCAAGTTTATTGATCTTTCTTCTAGTAACCTATCAATGGATTCTATCAACTCCATCATATCTCCTTGGCCCAATACCCTTCTTAGTGGATCATTTCCCCATTGGTTGGCGTCTTTTTCTTGTTATATTATTTATTATTTTTCGTTGCAATTGCATGTCAAATCGATATATATTTTTTTTCCAGCTCCTTAGAAGATGCCAATATATTTTACCTTCAGCCTGAAAAGTCGAACAGAGGCTTTCTTGACAATAAACATTTCTTGACAATATATATAAATAAATATATATATATATATAGACATTACTCCAACACACGATGATAAAGAGTAGTTACGCTTGCTATTCGCCACTTCACATCGACAAAGTCCTTCAATTCAAGGTAGTGACCCTGAGACAATCAAATTCTTAGCACAGACACTGGAAAAACCATTATAGATTAATCTATTCTTCTTCAAATGAAATTCATGCTTGTCTTGGATGATAAAGACCACAAAGACCACAAAAAGCAAAGGAAAATGGAGCCTTGAGAAAAAAAAAAAAAAGGGTAATATTTCTCTAGCTACTTAACTACTTGTTTCAGTTTTAGAACCAAACTTGATTGGCGACATAATAATCTTTTTTTTTAATTACTTTTATTATTACTTTTTGTTTTTTGTTTGCTGTTGTACGGGAAGGTGCATGAGAAGTAGTGATGATGATCAGGTGCAACTGCTGCCCTGCCTTGGACTACGTCGTGCCTCCGAAGACACCATCATCTTATCCGAGGAATCTCTTGTTAAAAGTACATAGAAAGTCATTATGTTCTGGACTTTTGTTTTGTTTTGTTTTATTTATTTATTTTTTTTTTGTATTTAAGTTGGGGATGGGAGATTCGAATTCAAAATCTTGTTGCAAAGTTAGGCGTGAAATTATTGATATACTACATCCGCAACCACATAATCAATCGCCCAAGAAGTCCATAGTCTTTGTGCGCACTTAGCATAAGCAGATGCTTCATGTCCATTTCTTGTATTGTAATATACATATGTAATGGGTTTAATTGCTAAACTATATGCACCAAACATTTCATTTTGAATTTTTTATTTAGTTTAGAGAACTTATTTTTGTGGCCGTCATACGCGCAAAACGAATCACTCAATCTAAACTTTGTAAAGGGCTTACCATTTTTTTTGTCTGCGTAATTTTTCCAGTCCTTGCAATATAGAATGGCTTTTATGAATGTAGTTTAAGAATTTTTCCAGTCTTTCTTTTTCTTTATTTTTCCTTCCATTTTAATAAAACTGAGTGGGGAGTTAGCTCCTCCTCTCCATTTCCATAAAAGTCAAATGTCGATGTCATCGCAAATATAATTTAAGATGAAAATGAAATTAACATACTTTTTTTTTGGGTTCTAATCATAAGATGGGACGAAAAAATAATAATAATAAAGTTTTCTGAAGCACAAAAAAATCTCTGAAACTTTGCTGGTCTTTATTTATGCCAGGGCATGAGCAATATCTAGCTAGACGGCTAAAGGCCTCTAAACATGTGTTCCCATATGTTATATATTTTAATGAGTAATGAATTAAATAATGTCTTTTTGGACAGGAAGACTTGCAATGCGCCCCTTTCTTTTTACTTAGTTGGGATGTTATGGGCATCTGTGATATAATAACTTACACTCTCACGCTATTTATTAAAGAAAATACCACGAGTGGTTTGGTATTTATGATTTCCTATTATAATTCCTTACCCAAGCATACAAACCCATAAAATATGAATATGTTTCCTTAAAATATAAATATATATGTTTCCTATTTGGTTATATTAGCTTGCATCTGGCATACAGTTTTAGAACGTAATTTTTGAGTTAAAATTACTTGATTTTTCAAAAAATAATATAATTTTTATTGACATTTCAGGAAAAAAAAAAATAATAAATAAAAACTGATATGAAAACTTTAGAATTGAACGTGAAAGTTAAACGGAGTATTTTTGAACAACTTTTTAACAAAGATAAAGAATGTTCCACCAAAAAGCTTATATATCTTAGGTGTTTAATAATACCGAGACACTTCAGATTTTGGATTGATGGTCCTTGATTTGTACCCATGATTTGTAAAGCTGATTGGTGCGTGTAAAAATATGATATGGATTTAGTGAGACGTAAGTTGTTGCACATATTCTCTATGTATGCTTATGATTCATTTTTTCACTTTGTTACATATTTTAGAAGCATTCCACCCTTTCCCTGTAATGCACATTTTGGCCCCAGATTTGTGCTAACCTTGATGAAACAAAACTAGGAAGAAGGAAATAACCATAATCTACAACCAAAATGAGTGGACAAATGAGGTGAAAAATAAAAGGTTTCTCCTTGGAAGCAACCGAGGGGCATCAATTGATATCATTATCAAATAAAAACTACATAATAGATGGACCGACCGCAACTCCTATTAAGGGCAAAACAAAAAACTTGAGTTCCACAATGTAAAAATATAACAAATAATAATCATATATATAAGGGTATTGGCTGGCTAATTTCTTGATAAGCTGACATTTGAAGATGAAAGTCCAATCACTTAACAGTCTCAAACTAAACATGACAATATTAGGGCCTACAGAATTCAAACGAGCAACTCATTCTATCAAATACAAAATTGGTTACTTCAGAGATAGCATCGTCTTGTAGGATCATGTTAACGTTAAAAAGAAATCTAAATCTCACATCATAAAAACATATACATATAAATGCAGCAACAATATATAATAAGCATATAAAAAATAGTTTTATGCTGCTCCACTTAATAGATTGATCTTTTAAAGGGGAAAAAAAAGCCAATTGCTTAGCAATCCCAAATTCAATGGCTCTAGAAAGAATTCAAATCTGGGATTTTATCAAGAATCATAATCTTAATTTCCTAATGGAATCACATTTAGGGATTATTAGGTTTGATGACAATCATGAATGATGAAATTAATCTTGTAAAAATAAATGCTTGTCAATTTTTGTTTGATTGATATTTCCAACTACATAATTAGTTCAAAATCCAAGAAAATTTTTATAACACATAAAATTAATCATAAAATTAAAGTGATTGAAAAATCTCAAAAATTGGAATCATAATGTTTTTTGCTCCCATCAAAATTTTTTTTTCTTAATTGATTTTTTCCCCCCATGTATTTACGTATCTCATTTAACTTGCATTTGTTTGGCTAGTTAGAGATGAACAGTTTAAGTTAGAATTGATTGATTTTTCAAAAATTAATTATAAATTTTGTTGACTTAAAAAAAAAGATAAAAATTAAGATGAAAAACTACAGTTTAGTTAGAATTACTGAACAAAACCTTAGTTTTTCAACAAAGAATCCATGGACATGGTGCGTGGCTTTTCAATCGGCCAGAGAGGGGAATTAAATGGGTGGGTCAATTGGGTACCCGCCCCGTGGGGCAGGTATTACCTGAAATGTACGGATTGTTGGGGGGGGGGGGGGGTGAGGCAGGGCGGGGTTGGTCATGACCAACGTAGGTGCGGGTCGCCCCTTACCCGCCCTGTTTACAGTTAAAAAAAAAAAAACACACCCGAATTGGATATATATATATATATATTTTTTAATGCAAGTCGACGTCAAAATCAAGAGTAGAAGGCCAAAACACTCCTTCTCACGTATCCATACCTTCCACTGGGTCCTGGACATGAACACCTTCGTCGGCGACTCCTACGACCAGGTCCGTGAGATCTGCATCATCCTCCTCAATAACTTCTCATTCCCTCCCGACAAGGTCCTCGCCGTCGACGTCCAGTCCCCTGGCTCCCCCTTCATCTTCTGCGTCGCCGTCACTCTCGCTCTCCCCTCCGCCATCCTCTCCCTCCTCTGGCCCGGCCCAGCCCCGACGCCGGCAACCTCGGACAGCTCCAGATGGTAGCTGCAGCGCCGCCGGCGTCTGCCAAGAACGGGATGTCGATGGAGGAGCTGGCAGCGCTGCCGTCGCTGGACGCGGCGGCGGAGAAGAGGACAGAGAGGGTGGCGATGAAGATGGGGGAGAATCTGTTCAATTTCATGCAGTCGTTTTGTGGGGTGGACGGGTCGAAGCTGGTGGTGCCGATAAATATTCTGGACAGGTGCCCCTAACTCACCCCATTTACAGATTTAACCAAAAAAAAAAAAAAAGATTAGAATAGAAAATTTTTGTTAATTCAAGTGGTCCGCGGGGCAGGGCGTGTACCCGTTGACCCACACGGGTTTGACCCGCCCCGCATCTGCATAAAAATGGGGAAGGTATTTGTAAGGCGGGTTACTGTGCGGGGCGGGGTGGGTCGGCCTAAAACCCGCCCCATTTACATCCCTAGGCCAGAGCATGCCCACGTTCATCAACGGCTCGAAGGGCATGGAATTTCTATATTGGTAATTCTTAGTACGATAAATCTTCGTCTTTTTATTTATTTATTTATTTATTGAAAATACAATGTGTGTGGTGGGTTTTATTTATTTACTAAATATTCCATGCAGCGTTTTGTGGGGTGGACGGGTCGAAGCTGGTGGTGCTGATAGATATTCTGGACAGGTGCCCCTAACTCGGCCCGTTTACAGATTAAAAAAAAAAAAAAGAAATAGAAATTTTTTTAATGCAAGTGTACCCGCTGACCCACACAGGTTTGACCCGCCCCGCACTCGCATATAAATGAGGCAGGTATTTGCAAGGCTGGTTATTGTGCGGGGCGGGATGGGTCGGCTTAAAACCGCCCCACTTACATCCCTAGGCTAGAGCCTGCCCACATTCATCAACGGCTCGAAATTGCTGAGCTTCCAAACACGTCCGCCTGGAAGGGCACGGAATTTCTATATTGGTAATTCTTAGTATGATAAATCTTCGTCTTTTTATTTATTTATTTTATTGAAAACACAAGGTGTGTGGTGGGTTTTATGCATTTTTTAACTCTTCAATTTTTCTGGTCGTTGTCAAATTTTAAATTTTTTCTTTTCTCCTTCACAATTTGATAATGGGGGGTTTTTTTTTTTTTTTTAGTTTTATTGTTTTCTTTAAAACTATCATTAAAATATATTTTTTAGTTTGCACCATTGACGGCCTTTGAATTTATTGCAAAATTGCAAACTATTTAAAACTCTTATTTTGATAATTTATATCATGAATTTACAAATTTTCTGCGATGCAAAATCTTAACATACTTAATTAAGCTACAACATTACTATCTTATTGATCAGTTGATGAAACATAGTTTGTCTTTTGCCAACGATTGGTCTCGGATGTTTATTTAATAAAACAATCACTAAGTTACAGAGGCTTTAAAGTGATCAATGCTAGTTTCATAATGTACATGTATTTCAAATTCTGTTGAGTTAGAGGAAAAAATAATAACCAAAATTCTGAAGCTAGCTTCTTTAGCTTGAATCAAGATATTATCTAATACTAATATATTTTTATTATATCGTTGTGAATATTTCCATCTCTAAGCAAGATCAATTTCAATGTTGGAATTGTTTTTAAATTCATAATAATGAGAGACAAACGAACTCAACCCACCCAGAAATTTCGTTGTGGGGCTGAAACAAATTATGCTAATATTTGATGTAATTACTTCTTTCTCCTGCAAAGACTTATAAGAACAGACACAAATAGAAATTAATCCTTGCAATAAATATTATATTTTGCACAAAACATGGGTATAGACTTGACACTAAAGACGTAGAAAATGCAAGTCTAGAGCTGGATTTACCTAGAATTTTTATCGTATGAATGCTGTGATGAGACCTCTAAGTAACTCGTATAAAAGATGTCTAACCCATAAGATAAGTCATTGATTTAATGGAACCAGAAAATTCGTTGTGGGATCAAGCAAACAAGGGGGACCTACAAAGACTCCATGATCTTTTGATCCAATTAAATCATGTGGGCCATATTCAACAGTACTGACTTTTGATCAAAGTCCAGCACAGAGATTGACCATTAGAAGTCTTGCCGTTAGAAGACCTCTAGACTTGTGATACACTTCTTCTACACGGCACACCGGTAGTCAAGTCACTAAAGACTTTGATGCAAAATCTATAACATCTCTTATACTTTCTATGCTCCTAATCAATTTTCTAATTTCTTATTGTTTTTGAAAACCACGTTATTACTTTGTTTTTGTTGTTATAGCAATCTCAATTTCATATTATTATATTCACACATTATTATACTTACCCGATACACTTATTCAATAAAAGTCATTAAATATATATCTATAGATTGCAACACTGATATATCTATATATCGCAACAAGTATATATATCTATATATTTCAACACCTATCAAACCTATCTCTACTCCTTTTCTACGGTTTACTAGATGATATGTGTTTGGGGGACTTATTTTAATTTTTTAGGAAGTTTTCGTTGTATGCTTAATTAATTAGCAAAGACATTCTTTCTCCCTTATTAGGTTTTTCTCTATGGCTTAATTTTTACTCGTAAGATTTTTAATGAGGTCTATTATAGAAACTTACTTACAAGAACATAGTTTCATCTTAGCCTTTCGGTGATAGTTTATATTAATTGGGTGGTTTTTAATTTAGATGGGATTTACCATTGGGATTGTAATATCTTGGTTTGTTTCCTTTAATTTTTTTTTTTTTTTTTAATTTTCTTGTATTTTGATAAAGTGAGTTTGGGGCTAGGTGTGTGATGGATTAAGGTTTTGAGTGCCAATCTTATTGGAATGCTTAATCTCACCCTAATATCAGTCGCCTAATTTCTTCATTTAAAAAAATGAAAACACCTATTAACATTGAAATTGAAGAAGGTCATTCATGCTTTTAAAATCTATTGAAGTTCTTTTATTATTATTATTATTATTATTATTATTATTATTATTATTATTATTTTAAGAAGGAAGGTTATGCTTAGTTGTTTCCATTGTATTTAAAAAAAAAAAAAAAAAAAAAGAGCAATTTGGTTAGGATCTTTTCATATGAGATATGTCCGTTTATGAATAATGAAGGTTCGCCCCCCCCCCCCCCCTATTTCTTGACTTTTAATGTTTAAATATGAGGAAGTTTCCTCATTCTGAGCAGCTATATTTTCCTTTGTGTTAAGGGAAAAAAAATCTTAATGAAGTTTAAATATGCAAAAACGATTTTTAAAATAAAAAAGATGATATTCTCATTTGAACTTAATTTATTGATATAAAAGATTTAATTAAGTTATTAATATAACTGGTGATTAAGGTAAAAAATACTGGGAAATAGAAAAATAAAACAAATATATATGTCAAATTATTGTTTTATGGGTATATCATTTATGCACAATAGTACTAAATAATTTATCTAAAAGTTTACGAGACATGATTGAAAAGTTAATATAACGTTCAATCCAAAAATAGTGGTTTTAAAATTATGAGGACTTATGTGTCAAAATTTGTTTGCCTTGCTTAGATTTTTGCTTAGACTACGTCCGCAACCACATAATCAATGGCCCAAGAAGTCCATAGTCTTTGTGCGCACTTGGCATAAGCGGATGCTTCATGTCCATTTCTTGTATTGTAATATACATATGTAATGGGTTTAATTGCCAAACTATATGCACCAAACATTTCATTTTGAATTTTTTATTTAGTTTAGAGAACTTATTTTTGTGGCCGTCATACGCGCAAAACGTATCACTCAATCTAAATTTTGTAAAGGGCTTACCATTTTTTTTGTCTGCGTAATTTTTCCAGTCCTTGCAATATAGAATGGCTTTTATTAATGTAGATTAAGAATTTTTCCAGTCTTTCTTTTTCTTTATTTTTTCTTCCATTTTAATAAAACTAAGTGGGGAGTTAGCTCCTCCTCTCCATTTACATAAAAGTCAAATGTCCATGTCATCGCAAATATAATTCAAGATGAAAATGAAATAAACATACAATTTTTTTTTTTTTTGGGGGTTCTAATCATAAGATGGGACGAAAAAAAAATAATAATAAAGTTTTCTAAAGCACAAAAAAATCTCTGAAACTTTGCTAGTCTTTATTTATGCCAGGGCATGAGCAATAGCTAGCTAGACGGCTAAAGGCCTCTAAACATGTGTTCCTAAACGGACTATTGATTGAGATATGTTATATATTTTAGTATGAGTAATGAATTAAATAATGTCTTTTTTTCTTAGTGGATTTTTTTCCCGCCATGTATTTATGTATCTCATTTAGCTTGCATTTGTTTGGTTAGTTAGAGATGAAAATTTTAAGTTAGAATTGACTGATTTTTCAAAAATTAATTATAAATTTTGTTTACTTAAAAAAAAAGGAATAAAAATTGAGATGAAAAATTATGTTTTAGTTGGAATTACCAAACAAAACCTTAGTTTTTCAACAAAGAATCCATGTACATGGCACGTGGCTTTTCAATCGGCCAGAGTTGGGAATTAAATGGGTGGGTCAATTGGGTACCGGCCCCGTGGGGCAGGTATTACCTGAAATGTACGGATTGCGGGAGGGGGGGGGCCGAGGCAGGGCGGGGCTGGTCATGACCAACGTCGGTGCGGGTTGCCCCTTACCCGCCCTGTTTACAGTTTAAAAAAAAAACACACCCGAATTGGATTTTTTTTTTTTTTAATGCAAGTCGACGTCAAAATCAAGAGTAGAAGGCCAAAACACTCCTTCTCACAGATCGATACCTTCCACTGGGTCCTGGACCTGAACACCTTCTTCGGCGACTCCTACGACCAGGTCCGCAAGATCTGCATCATCCTCCTCAATAACTTCTCTTTCCTTCCCAACAAGGCCCTCGCCGTCTACGTCCAGTCCCCTGGCTCCCCCTTCATCTTCTGCGGTGCCATCACTCTCGCCCTCCCCTCCGCCATCCTCTCCCTCCTCTGGCCCGGCCCCGGCGTCGGCGACCGCGGACAGCTCCAGATGGCAGCCGCAGCGCCGCCGGCGTCTGCCAAGATCGGGATGTCGATGGAGGAGCTGGCGGCGCTGCCGTCGCTGGACGCGGCGGCGGAGAAGAGGATAAAGAGGGTGGCGATGAAGATGGGGGAGAATCTGTTCAATTCCATGCAGCGTTTTGTGGGGTGGACGGGTCGAAGCTAGTGGTGCTGATAGATATTCTGGACAGATGCCCCTAACTCGGCCCGTTTACAGATTAAAAAAAAAATAGAAATTTTTTTAATGCAAGTGTACCCACTGATCCACACGGGCTTGACCCGCCCCGCACTCGCATATAAATGAGGCAGGTATTTGCAAGGCGGGTTATTGTGCGGCGCGGGGTGGGTCGGCTTAAAACCGCTCTGCCCGGCCCCGCCCCACTTACATCCCTAGGCTAAAGCCTGCCCACGTTCATCAACGGCTCGAAATTGCTGAGCTTCCAAACACGTCCGCCTCGAAGGGCACGGAATTTCTATATTGGTAATTCTTAGTACGATAAATCTTCGTCTTTTTATTTATTTATTTTATTGAAAACACAAGGTGTGTGGTGGGTTTTGTGTATTTTTTTACTCTTCAATTTTTCTAGTCGTGGTCAAATTTTAAATTTTTTCTTTTATCCTTCACAATTTGACAATGGGGTTTTTTTTTTTATATAGTTTTATTGTTTTCTTTAAAACCATCATTAAAATATATTTTTTATTTGCCTTTGAATTTATTGCAAAATTGCAAACTATTTAGAACTCTTATTTTGATAATTTATATCATGAATTTACAAATTTTCTGCGATGTAAAATCTTAATATACTTAATTAAGCTACAACATTACTATCTTATTGATCAATTGATGAAACATAGTTTGTCTTTTGCCAACGATTGGTCTCGGATTTTTATTTAATAAAACAATCACTAAGTTACAGAGGCTTTAAAGTGATCAATGCTAGTTTCATAATGAACTTGTTTTTCAATTCTGTTAAGTCAGAGGGAAAAATAATTACCAAAATTCTGAAGCTAGCTTCTTTAGTTTGAATCAAGATATTATCTACTACTAATATGTTTTTATTATATCATTGTGAATATTTCCATCTCTAAGCAAGATCAATTTCAATGTTAGGATTGCTTTTAAATTCATAATAATGAGAGACAAACGAACCCAATTAACCCACCCAGAAAATACCTTATCGGGCAGAAACAAATTATGCTAATATTTGATATAATTACTTCTTTCTCCCGCAAAGACTTATAAGAACGGACACAAATAGAAATAAATCTTTACAATAAATGTTATATTTTGCACAAAACATGGGTATAGTCTTGACATTGAAGACGTAGAAAATGCAAGTCTAGAGTTGGATTTACCTGGAATTTTTATAGTATTAATGCTGTGATGAGACCTCTAAGTAACTCGTATAAAAGACGTTTAACCCGTAAGATAAGTCATTGATTTAATGGAACCAGAAAATACGTTGTGGGATCAAGCGAACAAGAGGGACCTACAAAGACTCCATGATCTTCTAATCCAATTAAATCATGTGGGCCATATTCATCAATAGTGACTCTTGATCAAAGTCCAGTATAGAGATTGACCATTAGAAGTCTTGCCGTTAGAAGACCTCTAGACTTGTGAAACACTTCTTCTACACGGCACACCAGCAGACAAGTCATTAAAGACTTTGATACAAAATCTATAACATCTCTAATACTTTCTATGCTCCTAATCAATTTTCTAATTTGTAATTGTTTATGAAAACGACGTTATTACTTTGTTTTTGTTGTTGTAGCAGTCTTAATTTCACATTATTTTACTAATACACTTGTTCAATAAAAGTTGTTAAATATATATATATATATAGATTGCGATACTGGTATATATATATGTCGCGACAAGTATATATATGTATATATTTCAACACTTATCAAACCAATCTGTACTCCTCTCTTAAGGTTTCCTAGATGATACGTGTTTGGGGGACTTATTTTAATTTTTTTAGGAAGTTTTCGTTGTATGTTTAATTAATTAGCATTAACATTCTTTTTCCCTTATTAGGTTTTTCCCTGTGGGTTATTTTTTACTAATAAGATTTTTAATGAGGTCTATTATAGAAACTTACTTTCGAAAACATAGTTTCACCTTCGCCTTTTGGTGATAGGTTGTTTTAATTGGTTGGTTTTTAATTTATGGGATTTATCATCGGGATTGTAATATCTTGGTTTGTTTCCCTTAAACTTTTTTTAATTTTCTCGTATTTTAATAAAGTGAACTTGGGGCTAGGGGTGTGATGGATTAAGGTTTTGAGTGCTAATCTTATTAGAATGCTTAACATTATCCTGATATCAGTTACCTATTTTCTTCAGTTAAAAAAAATGAAAACACCTATTAACATGGAAATTGAAGTAGGTAATTCATGCTTTTAAAATCTATTGAAGTTCTTTTGTTAAATTATTATTATTATTATTATTATTATTATGTTAAGGATGAAGGTTTTGTTTAGATGTTTCCATTGTATTAAAAAAAAAAAAGAGTAATTTGGTTAGGATCTTCTCATAGAAATATGTCCGTATATGAATAATGAAGGGTTTTTTTTTTTTTTCCACCTATTTCTTGACTTTTAATTTTTAAATACGAGGAAGTTTCCTCACTCTGAGCTGCTGTATTTTCCTTTGTGTTAAAGGGGAAAAAAAAACATCTTAAAGAAGTTTAAATATGTAAAAATGATTTTTAAAATAAAAAAGATGATATTCATTTGAAGTTAATTGATTGATATAAAAGATCTAGTTAAGTTATTAATATAATGATATATTTATGGTGACTAAGGTAAAAAAATACAGGGAAATAGAAAAATGAAACAAAAATTTGTCAAATTACTATTCCATAGGTATATCATTTATGCACGATGGCACTAAGTAATTTATCTATAAATTGATAAAACATGATTGAAAAGTTACTACAGCGTTCAACAAAAAAAATAGTGGTTTTAAAATTATGAGGACATGTGTCAATATTTGTTTGCCTTGCTTAGACTTTTGAGTCCCAAATGTGGTTGTTGTGGAATTGAATTAATGATTTTTATTGTCGTTTGTTTACACAGTAGCCTTTGGAAATTTTGTAATACCACGTCACACATTGTCCTACACTATAAATGTGGACGGTCGTATAGCCTGTCATTGCACACAAACTCTTCCCCAAATATCTGTCTAGAGTCCAGATACAAAGTTGATAGTTACATAGTCCTTGTCTTCGGAAATGATGGTTTGGTTTCTTCCATGGCCGAGTCTCCTTCTGTTTCTCCTTTCTTCTCCATTCTACTCTTCTTCTTCATTTCCATCCTCTCCCTTTACTCCTCCTCCTCCACTGTGCCATCCCCATGAAAGCTCTGCTCTTCTTCATTTCAAGAACTCTCTTTCCATAATCAATGCCAGTTTTTATTTTTATGATTGTGCTTATTATGGAATTGGTAATCCTAATAGTACTGTGTCTTGGAATATGAGCAGGGATTGTTGCACATGGAGTGGAGTCACATGTGATGAGGTCTCTGGTCATGTCATTTGGCTTGATCTTTCCTGCAGTGGGATTCATGGTGTTATCCACTCCAACAGCAGTTTGTTCCTCCTCACTCGTCTTCAAACTCTTATCCTCTCCCATAATTGGTTTCCTGTTTCAATCTCACCCCAATTTGGTAGGTTTTCAAGTTTGATTCACCTTGACCTTTCTGACTCTGATTTCACAGGCCAAGTACCTCTAGAGTTCTCTTTCTTGTCAAGTTTGGTTACACTTGATCTTGGTTTGAACAATGGTTTGACTCTTGAGACTTTTAGTTTGAAACGAATTATTTCAAACTTAACCAGTCTCAAAGAATTGTCCTTGAGTAATGTCAATTTGTCTTGCATCTCGACTAATTCCTTTATGAATTTGTCAGAACCTTTGCTGTCTCTTGATCTTAGTGTGAGTGAACTGAGAGGGAAATTTCCAGAAAACATTTTTCACCTTCCAAACCTGCAAGAGCTCATCTTATCATACAATAGAAATCTCAATGGATCTTTTCCTAGATATAATTGGACCAGCCCACTTCGAGAGTTAGGCCTTTCACTAACAGGACTCGTACTAGATGTCCCATATCTTGTTAGGAATCTGAAACAATTGACTCATTTGGATGCCAGCTTCTGTCGTTTAACAGGATCCTTACCAGCATTATCTGGCAACATCACTCAAATCACTTACTTAGACCTCTCTGCTAATAATTTCGGTGGTCAATTCCCATGGGACTTTCTCAACCTAGGGATACTTACTTCTTTAGATCTTGGGTACAATAATTTCGAAGGTCGACTTCCTGAAATTTGTAGTAACTCCACAAAAAAGCTCTGTTGTGTGACTCTTTGAAAAACCAGTCAGTGGGCTCTCTTCCATTGAATTTGAAATCCTTGGACTTGTCTGGTAACTTACTTAATGGGACATTACCATCTTGGTTATGTTCCCTTCCGTCATTGCAATCTTTAGAACTAGGGTGGAACCAATTCGGTGGTCATCTTTGTGAATTCCAGTATAATTCTCTAGTCAATCTTGATTTAAGCTCAAATAAACTACAGGGCCTCATTCCAACATCAATTTTTCAGCAAGTGAATCTTTCAGATCTATATCTTTCATCAAATAACTTCAGTGGTATCAATCAGTTAGGCCAGTTCTCGAAGTTGAAAAATCTCCAGACTCTCGATCTTTCTTTTAATAGCCTATCATTGGATTCTATCAACTCCATCATATTAGCTTTGCCTAATACCCTTCAGTCCTTGGCTTTGTCTTCGTGCAATATTACTGGGTTCCCATACTCTTTAAGAAGTTTAGAGTACTTAGAAGTATTGGACCTTTCCAACAACCGTATTAATAGGACTCCTCCCCAATGGTTGCGAAACGTTGGAAACAATTCATTGTTTTTTCTGAATATTTCTCACAACTTCTTAACTCATATTGGGAAAATTCCATGGAAAAACCTATATTATATTGACCTCAGTTCAAACCAACTTCAAGATCATCTTCCAATTCCACCGCCTAACATGGCTGTGTTTTCAATGTCAAACAATCAATTGGTTGGAGAGATATCGTCTTTGTTTTGCAACCTTAGTGGGATTAGAGTTCTTGATTTATCAAACAACAATTTGAGTGGGAACATCCCTCCATGCCTTGCAAATTTTAGCACACTCTCTGTTTTAGATTTACGGATGAATCGGTTCCACGGACTGATTCCTCAACCTTTTTCAAAGGGAAACAACTTGAGGACTCTAAACCTTGAAGGAAATCAATTGGAAGGGCCATTACCTCCATCTTTGATCAATTGTGAACGGTTGGAGGTTTTTGATGCTGGAACCAACAAGCTAAATGGATCCTTTCCTTTTTGGTTGGAGTCTCTTCCTATGTTGCAAGTTCTTATCTTAAGATCAAATCGATTTTCTGGGCCGATAAGTAATCCAAAGGTCAGATTTCCCTTCCAAAAGCTGAGAATCATCGACCTCTCCAACAATGAATTTGTAGGTCTTCTCCCGACGGGTTATTTTCAAAATTTTGTGTCCATGATGGAGGCACACACAGATTACTTGGAATACATGAGAGAGTTTTCGGGAGAGGGTTCCTATCATTACGATTTTGTGATTGTGGCTCTGAAAGGGTTTTATACTGAGATGGTGATCCAAACCATGTTCATTACTATTGATTTCTCAAGAAATCACTTCGTTGGAGAGATTCCAAAGTCCCTTGGGAAGCTCAGATCGCTCAAAGGGTTGAACTTTTCGGGAAATAAACTGATTGGTCCCATTCCAACATCATTGGGAAACATAACCAATCTTGAATGGTTAGACCTCTCCTCAAATGATCTGATTGGACAGATTCCTCTGCAACTGGCGGATTTGACACAGCTTGAATTCCTAAACCTTTCTCTCAACAAATTAGTGGGCCCAATACCAAGTGGAAAGCAATTCAACACATTCAACAATGATTCATACAGAGGCAACCTAGGATTATGTGGGTTCCCTCTGTCTAAATCATGCAGCAATGATGAGGCACGACATGATGATCAAGGCGATAGTGTTGAAGAGCATGGCAGCGGAATGATTGATTGGAAGGTGGTGATGATGGGATATGCAAGTGGACTAGTGATCGGAATCTCTATTGGATACATGGTGCTTTTCAGCAGAAGCTTCGATTATTGGTTCTACAAAAGATTTGGAGGAGGACGGCGTCGTAGAACCAGCAGAGGGAGGAGAAGATCAAACTAGCAAGCAGAGGAAAACAAAATCTCGTTGAATGTCTAGAGAAATGTAAGTTTACAATGTCTTTGCAGTTACAAGTATAGTCATTTAATTTTTATAACAAATCCTAATGGCTTCTAATCATTTTGCTTTCTTTTGTGTTTTTGTATTTTGTCTATTGTACAGGAAGGTTCATGATTAGTACTGTGGATGATAACGAGCAACTAATGGTCTACCTGGAATAAGGCGTGGGTCTAGATGACGCCATTATCTTATTGTTCAGATAATTTCTTGTTTCACAGTCTCTAAACAGAGTGCTTGTTAAATAATAGTAATTGAGGTTTTGTTCATAGGAAGCCTTCTTTTTTTTTTTTTTTTTTTTTTTTTTTGAGGGGCGTCATAGGATGTCGTGATGTTGTGATGTTTGTGTTTTAGACGTCTGAGTACCCATCTAATGCAATTTTTATGTTTTCGTTTAAGATGAGGGCCATTCTCTTTATATTTGCACCACGTTATAAATGACTTTTGTTGCTTCCTTTAGTGCTATTTTTGGATAAGGTTTTGGTCGTAGGAAATGTTGATGTACAGACGGAGTTCATAAGCCCGATACGAAGGCCTTCATGGCTCAGTCAAGATGAATTCAGCGTGGCAAGCTCAAAGACGAGAACACTACCTGATCACACGGGGAAAGGTATGAGACGGGTTATAAAAGCATGTTCAAACGGGATCCTACATTTTCGTAGTAATCCAAATATATGGTCTTTCTACATGCAAAATTCCTTTTTCACTCATTTTTTTTTTCAATTTATTTATCGAATCAGAATTGTTATAAGCTGTTGGGGAACTCTCAATTCTGGAACTGATTTAGTGAGACACTTGTGGGTGCAGGTTGGCGGTGTGAAATCAACTCTCGTATGTACGAATTTTCTGCATCAAATTGACTGCAGGTTAGATTGAGATAGATGGCATCGCCATTTAGTCGATTGGCCGGCATGATTTGACGTCATGGGTAATCATCATCTCTCACGATCCAACCATGTTTGAAGGACTTGAAGAAATCACTTGGATTCTACACGTCGGTTTAGGTAGTAATTCCGCAAAATACAAGCTTATTTTCTACCATGGAGTTAATTTCGCCTTTATATTGATGCCAATTTTGCAGGTACTCGGTTTTGGAGAGAATTGGAGTATGGGGTAGAGGCAACTTTTCCCACCTTTGTGGCTTGCCGCTCAAGTAAAGATAGGTCCTGGTGCTTGATGAAGCCACAACATCCGTCGGCACAGCTATCAACAATCGAATTCAGCAAAAACTTCGACAACACTTCATGGATTGATCTCCGTTATTACCATTGCTCATTGTGTAACGCTGTTCTTGACAGTGAGATGCTTTTGCTTCTTAATCATGGTAAGTATTTTATGGCCTGTGATTAAAATCCGCTGCTTAAATTATTATGATTTGCAGTTGTTGATTCTCACAGTCCTGATCATGCTCGATTGATTTTCATGCAGTATTCTTATTGAGGTATAAGACTCTCCCGAATGATTACCAGAGAACAAACTGTCTGATTTTCGCTAAATCGTGGCAGAGTACACCGTGAGATCAAATTTGAAATTGTGACAAACTGGTAGAATATATTGAACTGCGAATCATTATGAAAATTAAGTAGTGGCATGTTAGGTGATGAGCGAACAAACATATTCATGTAAAAATGCATTTTTATTAACATCTTAGACGTTAGTATTGTAATTTGATTTTTTAGTTTGAGTTTCCATATACGTAAACGTTCTAGTGCACAAAGTTCAATTATGTCGATGTTTAAAAACATTATCAGTAGTAAAAATCTTCTGGTGGCCATACATGACTAACTTGGAAGGGTTAGACCTCTCTTCAAATGGGCTTTCCGGAGAGATTCCAAGCAAACTAGCATATTTGGTATAGCTCATGTTCCTAAACCTTTCATGGATCAAATTGGCGGGGCCCATACCCCGTGGCAATCAGTTTCAAACGTTCGGAAACGATTCATACATCGGAAATGTGGGATTATGTGGATTTCCTTTGTCCAAAACATGCAGCGTTCAAGGGGCTCAACAACCATCTCCATCGAACTCAAAGCATGAAGATGACACATTTGATTGGAAGATTGTGTTTATGGATTATTTGGATGTGGAATTGTAATCGCCATATCCACGGGATACATGGTGAAAAGATCGTCGAAGAGAAATGCTCATAGATTTGTAGAGATGAGTCAATCAGCTGCAGGTATCATGTTCCTTTCTTGAAGTAAGTCATGTTTTCCGTTTTTTTTTCCCATTGTTTCAAATTTTCTTTTCTTATGAATAATTATGTTGTTTCTTCTTGTCGATATCTTTGTAGTTAAATCTATGGTTGTTTATATTCTTCTTTTGTGCTTCTTGCTGTTGTACAGGAAAGTGTACGAGACGTTCTTCTGATGATCAAAAACAATAAGGGCTCTACCCAGGATCAAGAGGCGTGGCTCTTAAAACACGATTTTCTTTTCTAGTTAATTTCTTGTTTCAAAAAACTTTGTGGCCAGTGCATCTGAAATAATTTTATCATTTGGTCCTTGCATCTAGTGTCCGTTGGTGTCTCGAGAAATGTTCAGATTCTCGTAATAATAGCTGAGGTTTTTGTCATAGGAAGTCCTTGTGTTCTTGTGTTTGCATTTTATTTTCCGTACAAGTATGATTGAGGATTCGCTGATGTGGGAAATCCTGATGTTGTGGAGTTTGTATTTGACTTTCTTGTTCAATCCCCAAAATTGCAAGTGAATAGAATGTGGTTTTTTTTTTTTTTTTTTTTTTTTTTTTTTTTCATTTCATTACTTTCCTAGTGGAATAACTAACATCTTCACAGCAAGGAAATAACCGTGGGACCTAAACACAGACACTTCTAAATCATATATTGAACCATGGACCTCCAAATTAATGAAACTGGAAAAATGGAGCATGTTGAATGAATCAAAGTCATCATACTTGACTAAATGTTATTTTGAGATCGCATTTATTCATGTGGACCTTTGTGTGACTGGTGGTGACTCTTCAAATACAGTGCAAAATGAAAGCGATAGAGAGAACAATATTCAAAGTCCTTGCCGTAAGAAGACCTAGACAACGACATTCCAAGCCCTTCATGTAAGAAGACCTAAAGAGTTCGTTTAGCAAAGTTTTTGCATCTACTAATAACTAATAATACGAAGTATATAATATATAAGTTAAACTTCGTTGCAAGTTTTAAAATCTACAGACTAGCTTTCATTAAAAGATGTTTTTTATATTTTGATAGGAAGCTCTTTTGGAGAATGAAAGACGTTCTCATAAAATATCTAATAACACTTGGAGGAATTACTTTTGGCTTAGTAACTTCTACGAACCAAAAATGCCTAACTTCTAGGATATTTTGTTTCACTCGAAAGACTTTTGACTCTCTCTCCCCCTCTCATGAAAAGAAGAATTATAGGTTGGCATCTTACACATTAATCATACTCCCAATGCGTTTTTTTTTTTTTTCCATAGATATATATTTTTGAAATTAATTATGTATTTTTTTTTTGTTTCCATGATAATATTATTTGTAGCCATCTACGATATGGAATGCAGCAGCTAGAAAAGTCACCAAAGACTTTGGTGGTCTGAATATTATTGGAGAATTTTGTAGTAGGGTATCAAAAGATTGTTCTACTTATAGGATACAGAGGATATATAATTTCTTCTTGTCTTACCCCACCTATTTATTTAAACACCGCTGATTATTCAAATACGGGGAAACATAAGTTGTAGATCGAAACCACATAGCGATATTGACTTCTTTTCTCATATAAATGATGAGCGAAAATAACTAATATCGAAGCAATTTAAAATATCATAACTAAGTTGACACTTCTTAAATTTTGTGACACTAGAAATATTCACTTTGAAAATCGTATGTCCTTTTTTTCTATTTTTGTTTTTTTTTTCTGTTTTTGTTTTTTTGGTTTTGGTTTTTGTTTTTTTTTTGTTTTTTTTTTTGTTTTTTTTTTGCTGTAGTTATAATTGTTCCATGTATTTGGTGAATAATAAGATTTAGTTCAATCAGTAATAACATCTTAATTCTCAATTTCACCGGGAATATTGCACTGTCTTAATTGGTATCAACATTCACCAATTATGCTAGGAGGTCAAGCCACTGATTTGAATACTCGGTGACAACTGAAAGAAAAAATTACACTAATACTCCATAACTTTTACCAATATTACATTGACACCGCTTTGATTGAACTGAATACAAATACACCACTTTGGTCGTTTAAATTTCACAAAATACCTAAAATACCCTTCTAAATGAAAAGAAAAGAAAACGCATTTTAAGCAACTGTTATTTCCATAACTACATGATGATTTCACCTCCTCAAACATGATATACATCGAACACATTCATGTTGAAAATTAAATTTTAATCACTTGCTTAATGTTTTTAAAACTCTATTCTCCCTTCCGTCTTCTTCTCAAATCTTTGATTTGCAATTTTCTTATTTTTTTTAATTTTAATTTTGTATCTCTTTTAATTCTGTCCTTTCTTTTGTCTACGTTTTGCAGTAGAATTTTATTTATTTATTTATTTGTGATTTCTGTTCCTTTTTCGTTTATAATCTAAAGTTTATAATTTGTGCAGGATGTAACATCCATCTACAAGCCCTCCTAGACACTAAATTACAATATGGAAAAAAATGACGATTTTTTTTTTTTTTTTTTTTTGTTGCGAAACATGACTATGCTCAAGTGTAGTTATTATTAACGACATGAATTATCAGGTTTATTTATTTAAATCAAAAGTCAATGAGGATTTTTAAATTAAGTTTGTTTTAAGTATAAATTTAGATTAACATTAATTTAAAACAAAAAAAAAGACTTTTCATGATCTTAATTAATGACATATGTGTAAGTCATTTGTCAATTTTCAAAAATATGTATATTATATTTTTTTTGAGGGAACAAAATATATGTATTAACGTTGTTTTAAATGGAAACAGTTTGCTACACATTTACAAGTGCAGGGTATAAATTGTGAAAAATTTAGTGTGTAAATTGCAATTGTAAGACTAGTTCGGGGACACCATTGCAAAAGGACCACTTTTTTTTCCCCCTCTATTGTTAACGCCGTAGATAGCATCTGTGGTGAAATGATCAAAATATGTCGGTTCTGAGTTTAGTCAATTCAAATAGGACAAAAAAGGAGATAATTTGTAATGGCATTGGAATAACAGACTTAAATACCCAAGCATAGCATGCATTAAAAGAAATAGGATTTATATATAGAGAGAGAGAGAGAGACAGAGACAGAGACAGAGAGAGAATGATTTTTAATATTGTCTTGTCGACGAATTCCTTTTTTTTTTTTTTTCTTTTTTTCTTTTTTTCCTTTTTTTCTTTTTTTCCTTTTAGCTTAAACAAAGGATTGATTTTTTTTTTTTAATTACTTATCTAAAAAAATCTAGAAATTCCTGATTTTAATCTTTTTAATTTTGTTTTTCTGGTCACCGCGAGCAGTTTTGATTTTTTTTTTTTTTAACTGATTTTCAATTTTCTGTTATTTTCAAGGTTGCAGTCATTTTGTCATAGCATTGTTGTTCATGAGTTCTCAACTATTTCTCCAATTATTTTTGTTTTCCTGGATGTCGTCATTTTCTCTTCCTGTCATTTTGGTCGCGGATATTTATTCAATAAAACAATCACCATGTCACAGGGTTTAATTGATCGCTAGTTTCATAATGAACATGTATTTCAAATCTGTAAAGTCAAAGAGGAAAAAAAAATTATTACTGAAGTTAATATGTAGCTTTTTTTAGTTTGAATCAATAAATGATCTACCCAAATATTCACTGGTTATACTCGCTATAACTTATTATTTTCGTTGTGAATATTCAAAATGATACCAACCAAAACCGAAAACGACATAACAAAACAGAACACAAGAAACGACAACAAAAATTTACATGCAAAAATGACAGTCCATGACATGCGAACAATGCATTAATAGAATATTTTACTCAGATATTTATTCAGGACATGGTTGGAAGATGGGGGAAAAAAATAGTGATAGGCCATTGTAGGACTTCCTTGGAGTTTTCATTTTTGTTACAAACGAGAGACCATTAATGGTATATAGCCACATAAATTGGGGAAAGAAAAAAAAAAAAAAACCAATTGTAATGAAAACCAACAAGAAAATACAAAATGGATTGAATTAAATCTAAGTGTAGAGAGGGAAATTTTATCTTCTTGCAAAAACTTTGGACCACTGACATGGTAAACATAAATTAATTTAGACTTTGCGTGAATCTGAGAGTTTTGTATGTATGTTCAACTTTTGCCAAATAGTTCTTAACAATTCATATTAGAGTGAATCCCACCATGTCGCTGAATCAAATTGAAACAAATCTTTATCATTAATATTATATTTTACCCAAAACATTTGGGTATAGCTAGTCTTGACTCTGAAGATGTAGAGAATGCAAGTCCAAAGCCGGACTTACTTGGAATTTTCATGGTATTATGGCATACTTATCAGGAATAGGGAATGGAAATAGAAAATGTGAGTCAATCCCTTATTAATTTACTTTTTTTTTTTTGGAATGGGAATGAGAATGGTGAGTCCCACACCAATTTATAATTGAGGAATGGGATTAACAATCCCATTCCCATTCCCCCTCCAAATTATGACTCATATTCCTACTATTAACATTAAATTATCATTTTATTCTTAATTTATTTGCAAAAAAATTATATTAAAAAATAATAACAAGCTATATTAATTATTTTTATTAACTAAAAATATAATATATTTTTATTAACTTAATATTATGTAACTATCATAATTACTATTAATGTTATTAGAGTAAATAAAGAACTTTTTTTTCTCATAATATATAATTACATTTCTAGTTTTAAATTTTTTATACTTTACTTATTTTAACTCTTTATTTTTTACTCATTTTAATTTTTTTAAACAAAAAAGTGATGAGTATTTTTTGTTGACAAATTAATAAACCAAAATTAGTTATAAACATCAAAGTAATTATAATAAATATAAAATATTAATTATAAAGATGATGGTTCATACTAAATAATAAACACATCGCAAAATATTAAATTGATAAATATTCATGCTTTTCATATAAAAAAACCAATGAATTACTTAAAAAAAAAAAAGAACCTATTTATTTATATAATCCATTGTAAATCAAATGGTTGTCGTTTATGTCTTAACCAAACAAATTGAAGAATAACACAATAAATGTAATCAAATTCTTTGTAAAAAAATACTATTATTTATATAAATTAGTAAAAATGAAATTGAACATATCTTTATGATAAAAAAATATTCATTATATAAAATATTTTTTTTGAATTTTTTCTTTTTCTTTGTTTAGCTTTTCTCATTAATCTAAAATCTGATTTTGGTTTGTTATGAATATTCACACCTTTTTTACAATAAAATAAAAAAAAAATTTCAAAATTTTTTTTCCTACTTATTCTTTTTGCAATTTGATTAAATCAACTTTAGTCTTATTTGATAAACATCTTAGATTCCCCTTTTTTTTCTTTCCTTTTTTGTAATTTCTATATTTGTTAATTCTCCATTCTTTATAAAGGGTAAAATTACAGCAGGGCCCAATGGGCTTGGCTTGTGGTGTTTCCGTGTATGGCATGAACACAATTACACACCCACACACACACACAAATATATATATATATACAAATATATATATTTATATATTTATATACAAATATATATACACATTATTATATTTCATTTATTATTATAATTATTTACATAGATATTCAAATTGGAGATATTGATTTAAAATATGTTCATATTTCTTTTTTATTTACATAAATGTCTTTTTTGTAATTTCTATATTTGTTAATTCTCTATTCTTTATAAAGGGTAAAATTGTCTTTATAATTACTATTTTAAACATTTATGTAAATAAAAAAGAAATATGAACATATTTTAAATCAATATCTCCAATTTGAATATCTATGTAAATAACCATAATAATAAATGAAATATAATAATGTGTATATATATTTGTATATAAATATATAAATATATATATTTGTATACAAATATATATATGTGTGTGTGTGTGGGTGTGTAATTGTGTTCATGCCATACACGGAAACACCACAAGCCAAGCCCATTGGGCCCTGCTGTGCACTGAAAGCCCTCGGCCACGGGAAGCCTAACAGGCTGGCCGTGTGGCATCAGCCGAAAAAAGAGAGAGAGAAAATAAATAAATAAATAAAAATAAATAAAAGAAAAATAAAGTAAATATATTACTTGATGGAGATTTTTTTTGATGTGTAGATTACCAAGAAAAGTAAACACTTCAAATAAAAAATAAAAAAATAAAAAAAAAATCTTTAACCACTCTTTTATATCTGAATTGTAACAATGAAGCCTAGAAATTTTGAAAAACCCTTCATTTCCTATTACTAGCTTCAGCTGATAATAATAACCCCAAAAATAATTATTTTTCAAAATTTAAACCCAATTTTAACTGCCTATAAATGGGGTGTGGTAATGTTTATTCACTCTCTTTTCCCTAAAAGAAAGCCTTTTCTCTTCCCAAAGACATTGAATCCGAATTTTAACAAGCAAAAACACCAAGAAATATCTTCCATAACCTTTCTTCTCAATTGTCAAATCATTAAGCTTCAAGAGAAGATCGTCACCTCATCGGTTTTCAAGGTAAAACACTAATATACCACTGGTTTTCAAGATTAAAGTTTTAGTTTTTAAACTTGTGATGAAATATGTTTATTTTCCAATTTCTAGTTCCTCATCACAAGAGTTCAAGAAAGTCCCCAAGTCTTTAAATAGTCACAAACTACTAAGGTATATGTTTTTCCACAAACTAGCAAGTTTTAAAAGTTTCGAGGGTTTTCTTGACAAATGACCTTGAAGAAAATAAAAATCTTAGCATGATTATAAAAATAGAAACATGGTCTCGTTGCTTTGTTACAATTATTGTGGCATGTGTGTTTTATGGGATTAAAATGGTTTAACTTATTACAAAATGAAAAGTTTTGATGAGAATATGACTTTTGTAAGTTTCTAGACTATGTGATAAGAAATATGTGTTATGGCATGAAAATATTTGGGTATGACATGTTTATATGCTGTGAATATTCTATGTTGATAGCTTGAAATCTGGAGAAAGGATTTTGAAGTCTCAAATAATGATAGAATGAAGTTGAAGTTCATATCTATAGGAAAAATAGCCTTTTGGCATAATACAAAATAAATATGCAAATGATATTTTTAGTGAGAATTTTACTAAACTCATGAAGGACAGAATGTTTTTCTCAACATAAGCTATCAGATAATGTAACCTCAGGTCAAAAATTATTAAGTGGGAAAATTGATGTTTTTGCCCTCGGAGGGTAAAATGGTATTTTCATAAGGCTAGGAATGTCGGTTGAATCCGAGACTTCACAGTCCAGACTAAGGGACTAAAATATGCTATATTTTAAGTTTTCATGAGAAATGGGCATAAAATGTCACAAAATACCCTTTAGGGGTCAAAATGTAAATATTAAAATTTTAAGAGTAAAAAGTGAAATTTATGGAAATTATTATATTTTAGTTTAGAATCTGTAAGATGGATCTTTAAGGGTTCCTCAAGTGAATAACGTTTTGGAGTGCTTAATAGGAACAAGTTAATCCATTTTAGGGGCTAAAATATTAAAATAATTAAAAAGGGGTCAAATTGTATAACGGCAAACCAGACATGAAGGCAGTGTTTTTCCTTATTTAAAGACAATGTGCCAAGCCAATTAAGTTGGGTAATTAATATGGTTAAGTTTTGGTTTGTTATTGGGCCATTAAAAGACAAGTAAGGGATTTAAATGTAAAGAATTTTGATTAGTGTGGTTGAAAATATAAGTAAGGTATTATAGTTTGGACAGTTTTTAATGCTGCTAACATGGTAGGTGTCAAGTTAAAATGGGCTTATTGGATCTAATTGTAGAATGGAAGATAAAATCTTAATTAATAGACTAATGTATTAAAAGTAGAATAATGGGCTAGTTAGGCCCAATTTAATTTCCATGAAAACTAGATAGGCCCGGTAGGTGGATAGTAATCTTAGTTATCACTTAATAGATCCAAGGAAAGACAAAATAAAATAGATATTAATGGATAAAATAAGTAATGATTGAATCACTTAATCATTATAATAGTAATTAATCATTCAATGATAATTAATTATTTCAAGGAAATTTAAGTTAAATTAATTTAATATTATCTCTCAACTAATTAATAATTAGTTACGTATCCACAAATTAACATTAACTTATATTAATTAATTATTAATTAATAATTATTTCACTAATTAATAATTAATTAATTATGGATTGATAATTTTTATAATTACAAATGTTATTTAATTAATTATTAATTATTAATGTTACTTGATTAATTATTAATCAAGTTAATTAATAAATAATTTAGTAAATAATGATTTAAATATGAGCAAATTAAGGTTTAATATCCTAACAATCATCAAGTAAGGAATGTAATAAATAAGCAATCAATTTAAGAAAAAATTTATTTTCCTTAAGGCTTAAAATATGTAAATAAAAAAAGATATAATTAATAATTAATAATTAATCTTAAAAAGAATTAATTAGTAACTAAAGATTTTCTGTAAGTACAGGCCCCACCTACAGTGTGAATTGTACGTTGTTATGTTTGATGTGTATTATGTGCTTGCGTGACTGCAATGTTATATTGCCATGATTTATGTTTAGTTATACGATTTATGAAGCTTGTCATATTTCGTGTTCATTCTATGAATTAAGGACTCATGATTGAGTAACAAATGAAAGATTAAGATGTGTCATACCAATCTCTATCAAAGAAAGGTCTTCATGAACGATTTTAAGTATGACTTTGGGTGTTGGCGGTTGGGTCACTCCCCATCTTCCTTAAATAAGGTCACACCCACCTGATACGTACAAATGAGCCCATAAGTATGTTAAGAATAAGTATATCAGGAATAACAAGTTAAAAATAAAATGATAAACATAAATTATCATACATCTTCATTCATGCTTGTGTGATTTATGTCTATACTTTCTAAGTTTAATCTCACATATTTTTATGTTCCCATTATATGTAATCCGGGCAAACACCCTATAATATGAAAATGTCCTTGGACTAGCAATGCGGATGGAGTAATATATGAAAGTGCAGTTGCGGAATGGATACCACCCATAAAAGATTTCGCAAAACTCTAATAGTCATTTGAAAGTTATTTTGAAGTTTAGTTTTTAAATTATGGTTTGAACTCTACTAAGCATATGAACTAAACTAAGTATTTTGGATTTGCAACTTTATTATTGTTATTGATGAACTACTAGAAGTATTTTCTTAAATGTTTTATATTCCGTAATTGTGTTTTATTAAATTTTAGTTAAGTAAGTTAAAAAAAAAAAAAAACCCTCAAAATTTTAGGGGCTTAACAACCGGTTATGAAACGTATTAAATTTTAAATTTAAGTAATGACGGTCATTTATGGCCATTTAAGTACGGTCCATCACACATAAGAAAACCTTTGAACTTGCACGACACATTGATGGACAAGTCACTAAATATTTTGATGCAAAATCTGTAACCTTTGACATTTTCTATGCTCCTAATCAATTTTCTCAGTTGTTTTTGCAAAACATGTTTTATTTTTATTTTTTAACTATTGTAATAGTTTCAGTTAAATCAATTGATCATGTGGACAATATTTCATGAGTACTTTCATAGTAGATCAATTAGGGCATTGATATGTCATGTTCCGAACCAGAAATAGTTGATGCCACAATGCTCAATTAGAATAGAGTGATAATCCTCCAGTAAACTTCAAATGAAAATTGAATACAATATATATCATTCAAATAATTAAATATTCAATCTCAGAACTTATTTTTTCATAATATACTTGATACATTAGTGCATTATCAATGTTCTGATTGATTGACCGATGACTTTTCAATTCAATCACATGGATCATATTCATCAATACTAGTGACTTTTGAAAGTTAACAAAAGAGAGCGGCCATTAGAAGTCTTGCCGTGAGAGGACATCCGGACTTGTCAGGCTCTTCTTCTGCACGCTCGGTACACACATATAAGTTAATCAAAAATCAAGAAACGTAAAAAACCAAAAAAAAAAAAAGAAACAAAAAAAAAAACCTTCATCCAACAATTCTGTATTTAACTACCTATGATTGTTTTTTTTTTTTTTTTTTTAAAAGAGTAACTATTAAAAACTCTCTATATATATATCTATTGTGACAAGTGTATGCATATTTTTCAACACCAATCAACCTATCTAGGCTTCTATTTTTACAGGCCTGGTGTGTGATGGATTAAGGTTTTAAGTGTCAATCTTATTGGAATACTTAATCTTACTTTGATATCAATTTTCTATATTCTCTTCATAAATGAAAAACAAAAAAAGGAAACATCTATTAACCTGGAAATTGAAGAAGGTAATTCATGCTTTTAAAATCGAGAAAGACTGTAATAGAACCTCTTTTATATACCATAACGATAGAGCTCATTTTATGGACCATTTGATATGTTTCAATAACTGAGATGTTACTTGTGTATGATAATTATAATACGCCTTAGCTTATAGTAATATAAATACATTAGTGCATTATCAATGTTCCAATTGATTGAATGATGACTTTTCAATTCAATCACATGGACCATATTCATAAATACTAGTGACTTTGAAAGTTGACTGAACAGAACGACCATTGGAAGTCTTGCCGTGAGAAGACCTTCGAACTTGTCAGGCTCTTCTTCTGCACGGCACAGTGGTACACAAGTTACTAAAGACTTTGCTGCAAAATCACTAAAGTCATATAAGTTAACCAAAAATCAAGGGGAAAAAAAAACCCCTTCATTTTATAATTTTGTATTTAACTACTTATGGTTATGAAAAAAAAAAAAAAAAAAAAGGAAAAAGAGTAACTATTAAAAACTCTATATATATATATATATAGTGACAAATATATATACTTTCATAGTAGATCATTAAAGTGTTGATAATTCTAATTTGTGGTGTGTTTTGCTAGTTCTGTACATTATATCCGCAACTGCTGCTCTGCTTTACTTGAATTGAAATGAGACTCCTACACCGATTTCTCAATTGAGAGTCCAATAGATTAAAGGAAAAAATATATATATACGTTTAAACTAACATAACAAATAGTTTGTTCGTGTTTCACATTGACACAGACCCAAAAGAGACAAAGAAATGAAAGAGAAAATTCTGATAATTCGAGAAATCATGGCCTCTGAAGATAGTTACGGTTCGTTTGAGGGAATCAAAACCTCCCACACAAACTCAACGTTTGAGAAAAAATATTCAGCACTCCTTTCTCATTAATTCATGAAATTTAAATACAAAAAGATTACACTTTATCTCACTTCACCACTAACACACACTACACTAACTAAAACACGTACATAATGCACATCCTATAAAATAGGAACAAGTTACAACTAACACATACTAAGAATCTTATTTAAATTAAAATAAATAAAAATAATAACCTAACTTCTAAGATAAAGCTAAGAAATTAAGATAGGAACTGACATTTTGATTATATATCAAAATAGCAAAGGAACCGAATATTCCTTATGATTGTTTTAATATCAATAATAAGAATTTGTGTTTTCAAATTCAAATTAAATAAATCATTTTAATTTGATTCCTTGGAACAAAAGAGACCCGGCCCAGTTAGGTACTGATCAGGCTAAGCTGTGTAAAGAAAAGGTTTCTTTGGACAAAATCAAAGAGAGATCCTTTGTATTTTATTTATTATTATTTAGTTTTAAATATTATATTAGTTGAAAAACAAAACTATAAATAAACTAAAGAAAAAGAAAGGGGCCTTTTTCAAGCCCTAATTTTGCTTATGTAACATAATAATTATCCAGGTTCATAACATATATGACATTCATGGTTTCTCATTTAATTACACTACAAAAATCCCTTTGTAACGAGTAGATTGATTAATAACGAGAACATTGAAATTTATTTTATTTTTCTTCTTATTATATTATTATTATTATTATTATTATTATGATCATCATCATCATCATCATCAAGTGGTCCAATGAGATAATACATTCTAATATTGATTTCTCTAAATGCTAAAAATCATGGATCACCTAACTTTCAACATTTGGAAAAAAGTGAAGCAATTTGTCTATTCTAGAACAAAATATGTGTGGAATTCCAAATACAAATGACATTGACTAGTAAGCAAGGACAAAGATTATTTGATTCTTTCAACATTTGGAAAAAAGTGAAGCAATTTGTCTATTGTAGAACAAAATATGTGTGGAATTCCAAATACAAATGACATTGACTAGTAAGCAATGGCAAAGATTATTTGATTCTTTCAACATTTGGAAAAAAGTGAAGCAATTTGTCTATTCTAGAACAAAATATGTGTGGAATTCCGACCACCTAGATCAATACCTATAAGGAGAGAAGACCTCTATACTAGCCAGAGGAGGTAAGGTGAAATAAAAATATTGACAAGCTCCGAAATTTTGACTCTCTCTATTTTGATTTATTTGAAATATAAATTTTAAATATGATTATTTAGAAAAATAAAATTTAAACAATTATATAATTGTTATAATTAAAAGAATTCAAATGAAAAATATGCCTCTAAACTAACAGAAAGTTGGTCAAGAAAACAGAGGACCTACAAATATAACCTCTTCTAATTGATCACCTTGATTACAACCTATAAGGAGAGGACTTTATTGTAATGCCGTGAGAAGACCTCTCTCTTTCTCTATTTTGATTTATTTGAGATTTTAAATTTTAAATATGATAATTTGAAAACCAAAATTGAGTGAAATTTGGCATTTTTTAAAACAACTATATAAATGTAATAATTAAAAGAATTTAGATGAAAAATACACCTCTAAATTGACATTATTCGTTTGTGCTTCATATGATAATTCGTGGTTTTTCATTTAATTACACTATAGAAATCTCTTATATGTATCGAGAAGATTCATAAATAACGAGGATGATGCAAAATTTTAATTTCTTTTATTATTATTATTATTATTATTATTTATTATTATACTTGTCAAGTACGTCCAACGAAACTAATATATTCTAATATTGACTTAACTAATATATTCTAATATGGACCACCTGTTTTTTGACATTTAGAAAAAAGTGAAGCATCTCTGACTACTTCAATTTTGGCCATTTCATGTGTACTTTAACAACAAAAAATGACATTAGTTGTAGAATTCCACATACAAGACAAAAAAATAACATTCACTAGTGAGCGATGAGAAAGATTTCTTTCTTTCTTTTCGGTGGCTCATGGACTACTTGAAAACTAACATTTGGAAAATGTAAGCCAACTTGCATTGGAAATGGGCAAGTTCAGACGAAGAAGAAAATGTCTAATCCAATGAATAAGTTACACAAATAATGGGATTCATTCCTATTACAGCACAAATGATCTTTCACATCTACTTGGTGGGACCTACATGAGACTATAACTTGGACACAATCCTTTTTAATTTAACAGTGGTCCGTTCAAGAATTCATGTTAAATACAGAATATACATATTTTGTATCAATAAAAAGACTTTAACTTGATATTTCTTCTAACTTTTTTTTTTCTTCTGGTTGTGTTTTTGTAAATTGAAGTATTTCTTAAAAAAAAAAAAAAAGAATTATATATTTTTGAAAATGAAGTACATTCATGAATTTTGCTTGCTGAAAAAAATAATAATATAGCATGTCAACTTTTTTTGGTTATTGATTTTCAATTAATTCGGAAATCAAAAAATTAAGAAATCTTCTAAATTTGATCAATATTTAAAAAAAAAAAAAAAAAAAAAAAAAAAAAAAGAAGAACTGTTGTTTTCGGCTCAAATCAAAATTTCAGTTGGTCCACATGGTAAAGGTGATTAACACAAATCAAAGGTTGGATTGAACAAATTATAGCACTCCCATTAAGGAAGGAAAACTTAAAAAAAAAAAAATTTTAAAAAAAAAAAACCCAAGTGATCCTGATAGTGATCCAACAATTAATACTTGGTACATTTGTTTTTTGCGAAAGAAACGATATCCATGATCTCTATGCATTCGAACAGCGAATACACACACACACACACACACGTGTGTACCTGTTTACATAGACAATCCCACATTATCACATTAAAATTCTGTTTTTACTTCTAGAAGGATTTTGAATTTCTAGGAAATTTTTACAAAATCTATCCCACAAAACATGATAGCTAATGACCTTATACTTGGACCGACATAGCGAACAAACATACCAAGAAAGCCACAATAAGACTAGTAGGGTAACATTAGATTCCCATTAAAAAATAGACAGGAACAAAGTTTGTCACGAAAAAAATTTTTGAAATACGGTTAAAAAAAAATAACAATAAGTCTGGCGGAATATGCTTTATTGCTTTCATTGTACCTTGTGGTCATATGTACTCCTCTTAGATTGGGAGCCTATAAATATGCATTGTCGCATAGCATGTCATTCCACACAACTTTAAGAATACTCCTCTCTTAGTTTCTCACTGAAATCATGATGATGGTATTCCTTGCATGGTTGGGTCTCCTTTTCTTCTTCCTTATTACTTCTCCATTCAACTCTTCATCTGCTCTTCCTTCTTCTCACTTTCCTTCTCATCTTCCACTGTGCCATCCCCATGAAAGCTCTGCTTTGCTCCACTTCAAGAACTCTCTTTCCATACCAAACGATACTTCTTACTTTTCTTATTGTGTTGATGTCCTTGGAATTACTCATCCTAATAGTACAGTGT
>CM046381.1:15478597-15529017 GCA_025413485.1 Ficus microcarpa | reverse complement strand
ATTGGAATATGAGCAGGGACTGTTGCACATGGAGTGGAGTCACATGTGATGAGGTCTCCGGTCATGTCGTTAGGCTTGATCTTGGCTGCAGTGGGCTTCAGGGCATCATCCACTCCAACAACAGTTTGTTCCTCCTCACTCATCTCCAATCACTTGTTCTCTTCTATAATCAACTTGATGGTTCCGAAATTTCACCCCACTTTGGTAGGTTTTCAAGTATGATTCACCTTGACCTTTCTGCCTCTGGTTTCACAGGCCAACTCCCTCTTGTATTCTCTTACTTGTCTAGTTTGGTTACACTTAATCTTCGTTGGAACTCTAATTTGAGACTAGAGACACCTAGTTTGAAACGAATTGTTGCAAACTTAACTAGTCTTAATGAATTGAGATTGAGTGGTGTCAACATGTCTTTTGCCTCACCTAATTCCTTCATGAATCTATCAACTTCTTTGACATCTCTTGATCTTAGTGAGAGTGGACTAATGGGAGATTTTCCAGAAAATATTTTTCACCTTCCAAGACTTCAGAAGCTCGATTTAAGTTACAATGGGAATCTTAGTGGTTCATTTCCTCATTATAATTGGAGTAGCCAATTGAGAAATCTAGATCTTTCAAGTACTGGATTTTTGATAGATTTACCTTATCTTACCGAAACTTTGAAGTACTTGAATACTCTGTCTCTCAGCTCCTGCAATTTCAGAGGATCGTCTCTTGCACTTCTTGGCAACTTTACACAAATCACATTCTTAGACCTCTCTTCTAATAATTTTGGTGGTAAAATCCCATGGTCCTTTCTCAATCTAGAGAAATTGACAGAGTTAGATCTTTTCGGTAATAATTTCATAGGTCAGCTCCCTGACATTTGCAACAACTCCACAAAAACAACTTTTTTGTGTGATTTTCCAAAACATCAGTTATTGGGTTTTGTTCCCTTGAATTTGAAAGTTTTGTCCTTATCTAGTAACTTGCTTAATGGGACGATACCTACTTGGTTATATTCCCTACCATATTTGCAGTCTCTAGATCTAAGTAGCAACCAATTCATTGGTCACATTGATGAATTCCAGTATTCTTCTTTGATTACTCTTAATTTAGCATCTAACAAACTACAAGGCTTTATTCCACGATCCATTTTTCAGCAAGTGAATCTTTCTAATTTATATCTTTCATCAAATAACTTGAGTGGATCCATGAGTTTAGACCAGTCTTCAAAGTTAAAAAATCTCAACACTGTGGGTCTTTCTTTTAATAGCATGTCAAGGGATTCCATCAACTCCATCATATCTACTTTCCCCAATACCCTTCGATACTTGTATTTGTCTTCATGCAACATGAGTGAGTTCCCACTCTCTTTAAGAAGCTTTGAAAATTTGGCAGCCTTGGACCTTTCCAACAACCATATTGAAGGGATTGTTCCCCCATGGTTTTGGAACATTGGGAAGGATTCATTGTTGTTTCTAAATATTTCTCACAACCTCTTAACACATATAGAGCAAATTCCTTGGAAAGAACTACGTCATATTGACCTAAGCTCCAACCGGCTTCAAGGTCATCTTCCAATTCCACCACCTTTGACTGCTCTGTTTTCAATCTCAAACAATCAACTCGTTGGAGAGATACCTTCTTTGTTTTGCAATCTTACTTGGATTGACACCCTTGATTTGTCAAACAACTATTTGACTGGGAGCATTCCTCCATGCTCTGGACTCTCAAGAGTGGCAAAGGGAAACTCCTTGAGGATCTTGAACCTTCATGGAAACCAGCTGGAAAGGTCACTGCCCCTTTTTTTTTTGCAAAACTGTACGTTTCTGGAAATTTTGGATGTTGGGAACAACAAGCTTGATGGATCCTTTCCCCATTGGTTAGCATCTCTTCCAAAGCTTCAAATTCTAATCATGAAATCTAATAGATTTCATGGTCCAATAAGTAATCCAGAGGTAAGATTCCCCTTTGAAAAGTTAAGAATCATGGACCTCTCCAACAATGAATTCACAGGTCTTTTACCGGCCGAATATTTTCAAAATTTTATGGCCATGATGGATGCTCATTCAGATGTTTTGGAATACATGGGACGATACCTGACAGGTGGCTCCTATTATTCTGTGACATTGACAATCAAAGGAAACTTCATGGAGCTGCCGAAAATCCAAAAAATGTTCATGACCATTGATTTCTCAAGTAATAACTTCACAGGAGAGATTCCAAAGGTGATTGGAAAGCTCAATTCACTCAAGGGTCTGAATTTTTCTCACAATCGATTGTCCGGTCTCATTCCTCCATCGTTGGCAAACTTGAGCAATCTTGAATGGTTAGACCTCTCCTCAAACAAACTTTCAGGTCATATTCCAGTGGCATTGGCAGCAGATCTAAATCAACTTGCAGTCTTGGATCTTTCCAACAACAGACTAGAAGGACCAATTCCTCGCGGGAAGCAATTTGAAACATTCAACAGTGACTCATACGGTGGGAACCAGGGATTATGTGGATTCCCTCTTCCCAAATTATGCAGCAACGATGAAGCACAACTGGACCAAGGTAATGATGATGGAGAGCACGAGAGTGGAATGGTGAAATGGAAGGTGGTGGTGATGGGATATGCAAGCGGACTGGTGATCGGAATATCTGTGGGATACATGGTGCTTTTCAGCAAAAGCTTCGATCTTTGGTTCTTCAAAAGATTTGGAGGAGGACGACGTCGTAGAACCAGCTCTCGCTCAAGAGGGAGGAGAAGGTCAAACTAGCAAGCAGAGGAAAACAGAGTCTCATGGCAAGTCTGAAAGAGTAAGTTTGTAATGTGTTTGTGGTTATAAATTCTTAATTTTCTGATAAGAACCAAACATTATCAGCAACATAATTATTTTCATTTCTTTTATGACAGGGGGATGGATGAAAAGTACCGTTCATGATCAAACTGGCATGGATTTTGGCATGACTCTGATGAAATCACTATCTCGTCGTTTTAGTTAATTTCTGGTTCTGTATTAGGAGTGCTAAATAAACTACAATTCCTATTGGGGATTCGATCATAGGAAATCTGATGTTGTGGAGTTTGTATTTTAGTTCTTGTTCAATTGTATTGTCATCTATGCTTTTGTTTGTATTTTGCGTACTTTGATGTGTTTTTTCCAACATATTTGAACCAAATAAATTACAGTTTTCACATAGTGACACATTCATTGCCTTTAGCTTCATGCATTCAAATTTCATTTCATATGTCATAATAAAACTTGTCATTATTTTGGTTAACATATGTAAAAAAGAATTAAAGCATGTTCCTCAAATATAAGCGTTTACCTCTAAATCCTTTAAATTTTTTTTTAATAAATCACTTACTCAAAAAAATTCAAGAGAAATTTTAGGTTTTTATTTTTCATTTTTTTGGTCAACCCTTTTTTTTTTCCCCTTTTATTTTTAGTTGTCTGTCGTTTTCAAGGATGTTGTTATTTTGTAATAAAATTGTCGTCCATGCGTTCTCAACTGTTTCTCTTGTTGTTGTCGTTTTCCAGCATGTTGTTCTCTCTCATCAAATAGTTGTTTTATGTCGTTTTTGCTGATGTTTTCCTTTTCCATTTATCGTTTTTCTTTTCATTGTCGTATTTCCGAACTTTTGTCATTGATGAACTTGGCTTCACCAAACAAAGCAGAGCTTTCTCTAACTTACATGTGTTCCGATATTCAAAACCCGCCAACTTGCAATTCTCTCTCTCACTCTATCCCCTTCTATCTCTTTATATATATATATATATATATCCTCGACACACGATAGCCTTGAAGTTTGGAGTGAGCCAAAGAATCCATGGACATGGCGCTTGGTTCTTGGATCCGGAGCTCGCCAATGTTCATCAACGGCTCGAAATTGCTGAGCTTCCCAACGATTTGGCCTCAAAATGTAGGGAATTTAATTCTATCCACTAATTGGTAATTCTTACTATGATATATACATACACACACATATGTACGTCTTTTATTTTTTATTTTTTTTATGAACATAAAATTTGTATATATATGTTGCTCTTCTTAGTATGTGTTACGCATTATTCAATTGTAATTAAAATGAAATTTTGGCAATGGTAGAGAAATGCAAAATATCATTCGAAGAAATACACTGGCAACATAAACTAATTAGTAATTCTAAAGATGACGATATGGTGATAATGATACTTTAGAGGACATAGTTATAGATATAACCTAGTGCTAATCATACACTGCTGACCAAAGATGAATGCAAATAATAGAGTACGCAGCATAAGCATCAATAGAAGCTTGCCTGATCTGCCTCTCACTTAATTTGGCAGCATCCCACTCGCTGCCTAAAAGTAGTTCCGGAGCAAAGAGCAAATCCAACTCTAACTCACGTGCAATTTCAACAACATTACAAACCCACGCCACACTGTTTTCAGCCCAAGCAGTGGCAACAAGTGATTTGAGCTCAACCGTGTTCCTGCATCGAATGCCATAGTCTCTCTCAAGGTCAGCCACGTCCCGTGTGATACAATTAGGCAAGTGTTTCCCACGCAAAGTTTCAATAGGGCCACTCTATTCTGGACCATTAGTCCGTCTCCCGATGGTCTGAATGACTTCTCTATGCCGAAACACAAATGTCACCCACTCGCATAGCAGCTTTGAAAGGGCATCATTGAGTGCAACTTCAGCTGTAACGACGATTGTTTCGACTTCCGTGTGAGTAGAGTTACTTACGTTGATAAGACGAGTTGTTGACGTTATGATGATGCAGAGAGGTTAATTTGATCCACAAAAGTATGATATTAGAGTATGGAGAGATCATAAATTTTTAGGTATCGTGGTAGCTTTAATTTATAGGCCAAATTGCTCCAACATAATTGGGAAACCACAAACCCAATCAGGAAAATTTAAAAGTAAAGTTAAATATTGGGGCAACTACCGATTTTCTCACATTAGTACTGATACTTTCCTGAATACTGAACTCCCGTTAGACAATCCCGTTAGATTAGCATCACCAACTGTCATATATAGCTACAAGACCTAAACATGTCCCACCAGCCATGAATACATTCTACGTGCTATCATCCGGGTCCTGAGGATTTTCCTTCTTAAGCAATGGATCCCGTAAAACGGATAATCCCTATGCCAGAGCATTCGCTACAGAGCGGAAATGATCGTGCTCTTAAACTAGATTGAAGTTTGTATCACTTTATCAGTAAAGAGATCCTTCAAAACTCATCTCCCGAATTTCATCCGATCACATCCATATTTCTTCAACATCATTTATAATTTTTTATTATACCATTGTATTTCAAATCAATTATTTTCGAACACCTTAGCAATTGCCTAGACATTTAAAATCAGCAAGAAAAGTTGAACAATCCAGTTTAAAACAGCTTTCTGAACAATGAATATTTGAACCAGAAATTCAAAGAAAAACATATTTTGCACATTTGAACGAGAGGTTCAAAGAAAAACTTTATACTCCAATAATTTTCACCGATGAAAATGTTATGTGAGTTCATTGCCTTTACTGCATGCATTCAGATGTCACATTTCCACTATTCATTATTCTGGTAAAAACAAATGTATCTAATCGAATTATATTTACATTTTCGTCCAAAAAGATGTCAAGAATTTTTTTTTTCTTTTGGTGAGAATGTGCTAGATTGGTGGCCTTTGCATCTATTCCTATTTTTTCACAATAAAAACCAAAGCTGTTTTCCTCCACTAGAAGTGAAAAAAGACTCTAAACGAACGAAGTTCCGCGGTCCAAGCAAAAGAAACAAGAGTCAAGAAAAAGAGGTCCATACTCTGCCTGAGCCAAACTAAGTCTCACAAAAAGCAAACTGAAATTGACTTCAACTACTCCGTGCATAGTCTTTAAGATGCCTGAACAGCAGCAAAATGGGGGATCTCTAGGCAGCAATGTGACCTCGGCCTTGAAGAAGCATCCGTTAGTAGCCTCCAATATCAGATAATACACAGTTCCGGTTGCTATTCGCCGCTTCACCTCCACAACCTCCTTCAACTCGAGATGGTGACCCCGAGACAATCAAATTCTTAGTACATATATTACCCTACAGAATCATTAAAGTTTAATCTTTTCCTTTTCCAATGAATTTCATTCCGTCTCAGGAAAAAAGACAGACAAAAATAACAACCTCAATTTTGTTGTACTCTTCCACCGCAAATCTTGCTGCCACTTGTACATCCTTCTCTGATTTCTTGCATGGGACAGCCGCACCAACCCAATCAAGTCCACCGGCTTTGAACAATCTAACAAAAATATTCTCTACAGGAGCCTGCAAATCAAAGTTCCACCTTCACTCTCACGATAACCACGAAATAAACAACTCAAAATTGATAAAAGTTCTAATTATGTAATTATACCTCAGAATCCCTGGTTTGCTTGGAGCTCTTCTCGCAGCTGACAATGTCTGGCTCTAAATCTTGTGCGAGTGGATTCTTTTCGTGATATCAAACCATTCAATGCATGAGCATAAACAACTCAAAATTGATAAAAGTTTTAATAATGTAATTATACTTTAGAATCACCAGTTTGCTCGGAACTCTTCTCGCAGGTGACAGTGTTTGAACCTTGTGCAAGTGGATTCTTTTCCTGATATCAGATCATTCAATGAATGAGCTTACATAACAAAAATGGCACACGCAACCTTAAAAGCAAAGGCATTTGCTATCCACATATGAAAACCCCACGTGAAACTAATACTACCTCAACAGCACAGATTTTCTCAAAAAGCTCACAAACTTGCTTCGAGTCCGTCATGTTTTCCTGACAGCAGACATTGATACGTATCAGTAAAATTAAATAAATTAACAAATCATCTAAAGATGCTTAAAATATAACCTCCGAAGAATGATCACAATCCTAAACTACATGACGGGAACTTGCAATCATCTCCATTTTGTTGCTATTGACATTAAAGAGTGTCAATTCAAAACAAAAAATAAATAAATAAACAAACTATCAACCAAATCATACACAGAATAACAATTTAGTGCACAGTCCTTTCAAAAGAATAATCAAAGCCCGACCCTTGAGAAAACCATCGAAGGGAAGATTACTCTCATATATGCCCTCTAAACTTTTGGGTTATTCGCACTTTGCTCGTAAACTTTAAAAACTCTCATGCTGTCTCTTGAACTATGAATTATCCCCCACTTAACCCCTTTTAATAAGATTTCAGTCAAAAGCGGACCAAAAAAATCGAGTGAACTACAATTATGGATTTTTTTCCATTGTTTTTAACAAAATCCTACTTTTTCGTGCGTTTTTAACTAAGATTTTCTAGTAAAAGGGGTTCAAGGGATAAAATGAGAGTTTTTGAAATTTAGAGGCAAACTGGTGATGACTTCAATATTCAGGGGCGTATATGAAATAATCTAAAAAAAAACAGAGAGATTAACCCTGGAATTTGCAAAAACATGGAAGAAATATACCGATCTTGGGAAAAAAAAAATGAATGAATGAATAATCCCTCAAACAATTCGCACCAACCATCAAAATCGAAAACAAAAAGAAAACAAAATTTCCACACAATGTAGCGGTGAAAAGAACTTCTTGAAACTGAATCGCTAGAATAAATTGGGAGGAAAGAAAACAGCAAAATCGCACAAATGCTTTTACCAGATCGATGAACATATATACATATACATATAAATACTTGTATATGTTTATATAAAGATCATATATTTATATTTATATATTCATGTAAAGAAGAGTACCACAAAGAGAGAGAGAGAGAAGAAGCGAGAAAAGTACCTGTAAATGGCTTCGGAATCGAAAAGATCGAGAGAGAGAGAGAGAGAGAGAGAGTTTTTGTGTGTGGCTTTGTTTAAAGATGGGCCTTTATATAGAGGTCGGGGTGGGGATTTATTCCGACTTTTCGCTTTTTCAAATCGGAAGACAGAACAATTTTTTTTTTTTTTTTTTGAAGAGAGTAAAATAATATTTATGAAAAGAATAATAATAAACTATAATATAAAATCTTAAATATAATAAAAAATAATATAATTAAATCTACAATCATTTAATATGAAATAAAACCTTTTTATTCTTCCTTCTTTCACTCTCTCTGTCTCTCACTCCTCCTCTTTCTTTCTTTCTCTCATATAAAACTATATACATAAATTTAATATTAAAAATTAATCAAAAATATGTTATTTTTTAGGAAATCCAAAATCCCTCCTTCATCAGTCACAGCGGGCCAAGAGTACTCTAATTTAGGAGGTGTTTGGTGGAGTAGTTTAAGATAAGATTTTTAAGTTTCAATAGTAAATTTTTTTGAATTTTCAAAAAAGACAAAAAACTTTTGGGAAAAAAGACAAAAACTTTTTGGGAAAAAAATAAAAAAAATTTTGAGATGAGTGTTTTGAGTTGGTATGCCAAACACCCTATTAGAACCAAGATGGTCAATTCCTACTAAGGGCTCTTGTCCTTGAAAATCAGCCATGTTTAACACTCAAGTTTAATTCAAATTAAACTATTTTTTTCTCTTTTTTAAAAAAGCTTTTTATTTTTTCTGAAATTTTTTTTTATTTTTTCTAAAAAGTCAACAAAAATTATTATTAAAATTTAAAATTTTCAAACTCAACTCATTCACCAAACACCCCCTCAATATAGCAAAGATGTAGAAAGAGAAAATTCAACTCTTATGTGAAGCCTTGAGTTGTCGACTTCAAACATTGTAGCATCAATTAACTTGACATGAAAAGTTCTAATGAGTCCACATTGTTTTCCCATTTCATGATGAAATCGTCCATGCACTGTCAAAATAGCTTAATTAAGCTTATTTTTAGTATTCGAGTTTATTTTGAATTTAATTATATTTTATGATTGGTTTTCAATCTTTTTTTAAAAAATAATAATAAAAATAATTATAATTAATTTTTAAAAAATCAATCAGTTTTAATTAAAATTTTCATTTAATTTCAAGCTTAACTCAAACACTAAATACACGTAAGGTTTTTTATTTTAATGGATTGGGCATACATCAATCAAGCCTCCAAAGAGTTTCCTACTAGATATTTACCTATGTAAATGTGTCCTAAAACAAAATTAACTATTTTAAACTTCCAACTTTGCATAACATATCAAAAAGTTGCTTCATCTAATGTCAATTTCCGAATACATATTACGTTTTTCAAGTCTTCCATACCAACACTAGTCGTGAGCATGTGATAAATGTCATGTTTTTCAAGTCTTCTATACCAACACTAGTGGTGAGCACGTACTCCACACGTGTGATGCATAATTTAAAAAAAAAAAAAAAAAAAAAACAAACAAACAAAAAAGAGTAAATCAAATGGTAGTTATTTATAAGATGTTATAAGAAGCTAGTAGTTGAATGACGTAGTCACCGTTAGATTCTTTTTTAGGCATTAAAAAAAAAAGCTAGTAGTTGAAGTTGAATGGATTATATAAAAACATTTTCAGATAGGAATACATTTGAGAAAAATCGTTTGAATTAAGGCTAAAAAAATTGAAAAAAAAAGATGAGAGAATAAAAAAAGAAAAGGGAAAAGAAAAAGAAAAAAAAGAAGAAAATGTCACATGTCAAATAATTAAGATAGCATTTTGGCTCTTTTTTTTTTTTTAATACAATAAGTAAAAGTATAATTAAAGATAAAAGATAAAGATAGTATACTTTTTTTGTTTCGTATATCCGTTTTGAAAATGTATTAAAAAAATAATAACATGGTGTTTTTTTCTAATTTTTTTCATCATTCTTCTTATTATAAAAAATGATAGATTTTTCGTTCTCAAATATATTTTAACAATACATTTTTTAGAATCTTTTTGAGATCTTTTTGAAATTTTTTGAATTATTTTCCCAATGCACTATTCCAACCCCATTTCTCCTTATTTTGTAACTTTCTAAGCAAATTTTAAACTACAAATGTAATTTCATCCTCAAAATAGGACCTTTATATGTCTAGATTTAGGATTAGTTGTCTAATTGAAATATGCACGTTTTTTTTTTCCCTTACCCACACAAAATATGAAGGCCCTCTCATCGTTGGTGTGTTTGTGTAAAAGATATATAAAACTCTTTTGATGATCATATATTGTTATATATTGACTCGCTTTCTAAAATCGCATGTCAAATGATTATAGGATCTAACAGGACGTTGATTAATAAAATAAGAAAGAAAAAACTCTTAGAAAACCTATAAATTTATACATTTTCCAAAATTATATTTTTGAGATGCTCTAATTAAGATGTGACATGCTCCTTTTGTAGTAGATCAGACACATATTACTTCTCATTCTCATTCCATATGGGACTTTAGAAAAACAACTCAATATATATTATGAACTATGACGGCTACCCAATCATTGTTTTATATATATATATATATATTTTTTTTTTAAATTAAAGATGTGGATTTAAACTTTATACATTTTTTTAAAATTAAGTGTGAAATTATGCTAAACTACACCTACATTTGATTTTGAGAAATTTTGGGAAATCGGCACTTTTTTTTGGCCCAATAGATATTAATTGTTAAAAGGGGGAAAGTATTTGACTAATACAACCTTAAAGACTATTGCATCAAAATGATACAGAAAATTAACACCAGAGTAACGTAACAAAATTAAACCGAAGTTAATGAAAATTTGTATCATGTTCATCAAGTATTTGGAATGTTAATCAATAGATGAAAAAAAGAAATGTGATTATTTAGGTAATTTCCTCTTATTTTAAAAGTCTAGTATAGTTTTTTTTTTTATTGTTTAAAGTCGATTACGTTTTTTCTCTTTTAATTTTTTTTTTTTAACCAAATCATATTCTTCAACTACTTTTTTTTCCCTTTTTGTTTGCAATCAAAAATTAAAAAAAATAATAATATGATTACAGGCATAGCCTAACCGTAATTTTACACTTGAATCTACCATAATGTGTTGAGTTCAAATTTCTTACTCTAAAGTTCAAAATAAATAAATAAATATATATATAGAAAATAATATGGTAAAATTACCAAATGACAATTGTGTTTCCCTGTCCCAATAGGGTTGAACCACTGGTGATGTTTGTCACTTTTTTTTTTTTTTTTCACTATATATCTTACGTTTTTTTTTTATTGTTTCATTTTTTTGACATTTTACTATGGCTTCTGAAAATCGTAGTGGAATGTTATAACATAGAATGACGGTTTTTGACTAAAAATAAAATCCAAAGCATGTTCTTTCTAATTACATTTTATGACAGTTTTTAAAAACTAATATTCTTTTTTCTAATCTTGGAAACTAGACTTCTAATTTTCACATTATAAATCTTTTGGAAGCATAAATATTATAATATCAACGGTATCGGGCGAATTTTGGATTGATATCTAGGATCCCAACCTGGTCATTTCGCATTCAAAACAATAAATAAATATGTACTAGACAATAAGTAAATATGCCATACATAATATTATTCTAAAACAACAAATAAGTTTATTTCAAAAAAAAAAAAAAAAAAACAACAAATAAGTTATGTAAATCACATTCATAACTTACATAAAACGCTGTATTCAAAAATAAATCCTTCTTCCCAAGGGCAAAGCCATGATTCGAGTGAGAGATTTCGCTCCCAATAAATTTCAATTTATTTATTTGAAAATTATCATTAAAAACTTTACATTATTCTCTTATTAAAAATTGATTATCGTTACATAAATTCATCTAAAATCTTTATCTTTTAATATACATGGGCATTTAAATAGTACGTTTGTTCTCCCACTGCGTTTTTGTAACCTTTCTCCACATTGACAAAACTGCCAAGAGGGAAAGTATGTGTAGAGGAGTGAAAAAAAAGGATGTAATAGAAAACTTTAACTTGTGCATGCATAATTATGATCTGGGCAATCTGAAATAACTAGCGCTTTCTTCTCTGTCTATCTTCGTGCGAGACAAAAATGACAACAATATGAGAACAACGTTAGGCACAAAAGGATGAGAATTATGAAAACGACATATCAAAATAAAACGGTAAAAGAGTTTTAATACAACAATCCATATATTGCCTAAGAAACAAAAAATAACTTGAGAAACAACAGTGACATAGGGTTGTTCATATTAACCAAGACGAATGGCAGACGGACTGAAAGCTGATCGAAAAAATCAATTGTGGTGGTTACCAACGCCGTCAGTTTGTGACAATCGAACTGTACATATTATCGCCCTTACTCGACTGGCATGGCAGTCGACATGCATACTATCTTCCTATTGCCTTTCTGCCGTGACCAGTGACTCAACCCTCACACCCCCTTTTTGCCGAAGGGAACTACAATTTGGGTTAAGAGGGTGTTATTTTAGTTAAAAATGAATGAAAGGTGTCATTATAAACAAATTTAAGAATTTTTTTTTAATTTAAGAAAATGACCCGTAGTTATTGATTGATCGTTAAAAATATATTAATATTAATTAATTAATAATTGATTATGATCAATGATTAATATGATTGTCATCAGTCTTTACAAGAAAAATGTTAAGTTGTACAGTCACATATCGTTTTAAAATGGATATATGTGATGATTCTAAGTAAAGAAATCATCTCCTAATGATATGAGGTCCGTTGGGATGAGTTTAAGAGTAAACTGTGCGGATATGAGATTCAAAGTGGATAATATTATACCAAAGGGAGGTATAGGTCATTACCAAAGATATCATAATCTATACTTAGTTGGAAGTATGGCCAACGAGGACGTTTGATCCTAAATGGAGAACCCTACAAAGAAAGGTTAAACTGTGTAATCATATATCGTTTGTGAATGAATGTATGTGATGATTCATAATTAAAGTGACAACCTCTTAATAGTATGAGATATTTTAGAGTGAATTCAAGAACAAAATCATGTGAACACAAAGTCCGATACGGATAATATCATATCAAACGAAGACATGAGTCATTATAATCAATTTGTTGATAAATTGATTGATTATTTTGAAAAAACAATAATTTAACTAATTTTACAAAACTTTAATATAATTACACAAATACTATAGATACTTGGCTTCATTGGGGCACCATGGTCATTTCACATGGTAGCAACTTGCTTCTACCAAACTTTGCTTCAACAAATTCAGCCATCTTTGAGACTTCTTTCCTCTGCAGAGCTTTCTCCAACATACATACATGTTGATGATACCAAATATCTCCAAAAACCCCAACTTGCAACTTTCTCTCTCCTCTTCTTTCTCTAGAAATCTTTTTTTCTTTTTCCTGTAAAAACCTTGCCCCCAATTTTTTGATTCACAAAACCAAACCAAATCCCCTGTACATACAAAATTTGGTTTCAAAACACAAAAAATTTAATCTTTTTTTCTTTGGGGTGTGAAACCCAGATTAGTAATTCAGATTCAGCTTAAAAATCCATGGAAATGGCGCTTGATTCTTCGATTCTGAGCCGGCCCAAGTTCATCAACGGCTCCAAATCCCTGAGCTTCCTCCACTACAGCAGCCGAATCCGACTGCCAACCAGAAATTTGCCGCAAAACAACCGGTACCCATTTCGATTGGTGTCGAATTCCGGCGAATTCCGGAGCTTTTCGAGTAAAGGAACTGACTTGTGTAGTGGAAGAGCTTGCTTGTGACCAATGGGCAAAAGGGGAGAAACCTTGAGCGGCGAAAATGGGAGTTCGGTATCGGGTTCGAGTTTCGAGTTTTTTCAGGGAATTGTGAAGCGTGGGTTGGTTTTGGTGGCGATGGTTTGTGGGGTTTTGGTGTATGGGTGTAAAAGGGCGTTTGCGGTTGAGGGAGTGGTGAATGCTGGGTATGGAGTTATTGGGCAGAGCATTTTGTTGCTGAGAAATGCGTGGCCAAAGACTCTGCAGGTTCTTCAGGTGTTTAAAGAGCAAGGGATAGTTTTGGCTGTGCTTTTGGGTCTCTCTGCGTTTTTCTCCATGGCTGAGACTTCTATCACCACGCTTTGGCCTTGGAAGGTATTGAATTTCTAGTCCATTTGCTAATTCTTAGTTTGATAGAAGTAGTGAATTTCGCAAGTGTTCATGGGTTTGTTCTCATTAGTTCTCATTTTGTGGACACTCGGTAAATTTAAATTTTTGTAAGAGAAAACAGTCGTTAGAAAGCTTTTATATAGTGCCCAAAAACAGTCTTCCAAGCGGGCTATTAGTTAGTGTTATTATTAGTCTTTGGGTTATATCCTAATAGTCGATATATTAATAGGAGTTGTCCAAGCTCTTTTAAACCAATTATCCGTTCACAGCAATATCAAAATACCCACTACGTCGCGAAGCCCCAATTACCCTGGAGTTTGTTTCCAACTTGAGAGTTCGTTTTCACTAAGAATTTCACCGTCCATCGCGTTCTAACTCCAGGGGGCTGTCAACCTTGATCTGGTTTTCGCCAGCATTCATCTTATGCATACACGTGGCTACATTTGAAATCTGACTCTAGAACCACTTGTTAGGGCCTTGGTTCCATCCTAGAAGATCAATGTATAATGAGGAGTTGTACAAACCCTTTTAAACAAAATGTTATTGCTCTATTTGTGAACAAAATGTTATCTTGACAACCAAGAGCATATATATAAGACTTTTGAGTAGAGAAATGCTAAAAAACCGTTAGGTGATGATTTTGATCGGTTAGATTTTAACACACAAAACTGCGTTGATCACTCTGTGATAATATGTTCATCACAGGGTTCATGTGTGAATAATTAATTAGTCACTCACCAGTTGGTAATTCTTAGTTTGTGTTGTGATATTACTGTGTCAGGTGCGAGAGTTAGCTGAAAAAGAGTCCGAAGATGGTGTCTTCAAAATGCTTCGCAGTGATGTTAATCGCTTCTTGACAACCATACTAATTGGCACAACGTACTTCCTATTTTCTGTTTTCATTTCGACATCTCTTCATTATAAGTTTTAAGTGATCTCTTTCTCATTATATACTTTGTTCATCTGATCAGTGTTGTGAACATTGGAGCTACTGCTTTAGCTACAGAAGCTGCAGCAGCGATATTTGGTGAGGCTGGTGTTAGTGCAGCAACTGGAGTAATGACCGTATGTTTCAGTATCCTCACTTGATCAGTTCAAAGATAATGTGCTACGCCGGCTTTCTTTTTCTTCTGTTGCTTTCTTCTCAAGAATGTAATGATATATACATATATACACAAATGTACTTGGTCACTTCACCTTAAATTTAAAATTTTGTCCTTTCTTGTTCTTAATGATGCTAGGTTGCCATTTTACTCCTCACTGAGATCACGCCGAAAAGCATAGCTGTTCACAATGCCACAGACGTTGCTAGGTTTATGGTAAGTTGTTGTTGATGTTGGTCTTTTTTTTTTTTTTTTTTTTTTTTTTTTTTTTTTTTTTTCTGTGTGTGTGTGTGTGTGTGTGTGTGTTAACTGAATCTCACTGGCAAATGCTTCATAGACATCTGTGTAATTCTGTTTTGGTAGTTCACTTTTAATGCTTAGCGGGATGTACTCCTGCTGCTTTGATTTCTTTGACAATTTTTGTATGTGTCTGTAGGCCAGACCAGTGGCATGGCTTTCATTAGTGTTATAACCCCATTGGCAAAGTTGTTACGTTTCTATCAATGGGCATTTTAAAATTGCTTGGGTTGAAAGGAAGAAGGTGTGCTTTCTAAGAACCCCATTTTAATGTATATGCACCGTCCATTTGAACTTTTATTTTAATTGCCCCTGCTAAGTGTTCTTAGAAACCTTAAATATCATGTCAAGATTAATATATTTGATTAAGAATTGATATTTCCTGTAATGTGAATAGCCTGTGATAAACATGCTTCCAGTTCCTCTTAGATGAGAAAGAAATTACAGCACTTTAATATGAAGCTTGAAGTTACTGATCAAATTTTCTTTTAGAAAATTGTCATTGCTTTAAAAATTAAAATTCACTATTTTTCTTTGATCAGTGAACCATATGTTACAGAAGAAGAGTTGAAGTTGATGTTGCGAGGAGCAGAGTTAAGTGGGGTGATAGAAGAGGAAGAACAGGTATTACGCAAGGTTTATTTTGAAAGTATTCTTCTTAAATAGTGATTTGGGGCTGGAAAAAACGAACAACAGAAGCTTTTTCTGAATGTATTTGAATAGTTTAACATCAATATGCAAGTTGTTTGCATTGAATGCACTGTTATCAAGAGTTCCTCTGCTTTCATTAACATGCGTCTTGTTTGTTATCTCAAAATTTGTGCTACCTTAGAATCCTCAGAAAATTTGTTCATGTTATGTATGCAAAGAGAGACTGATTTTAATTTTTATTTGTTTCATAATATTGCAGGATATGATTGAAAATGTCTTGGAGATTAAAGATACGCATGTAAGAGAGGTTATGACACCTCTTGTGGATGTGGTCGCCATCGATTCCAGTGCAACACTAGTAGATTTTCATAACTGGTGCTTAACTCATCAATATTCAAGGTACACTGGAACTGCAATGCTATATTTATTCTGGCAATAACCATTTAATTTACTACGACAAAGAGACGATGAGTGTGTTTTCTAGGGTGCCTGTGTTTGAGCAGCAAGTCGATAATATAGTTGGTATTGCATATGCAATGGATCTACTTGATCATGTTTGGAAGGTTTCTCCAATTTCTTTTCTCCCTCACCTCTTAGAGGTTCAAATTCACTGAGTATTAATTATATGCAACAATCTTATAGCATGCAGAATTATAATGTTTGATTTTGAAGGGTGATCTACTAGAAAGTACTAGCGTTGGAGATATGGCTCATAAACCTGCAAACTTTGTACCTGGTAATTTTCATGCCAATTTCTAGAACTCTATTTTGTACAAATCTTGACGGTCTGATATTGTCTTCTGATTCTAGTTTTGTATTCAGAGTTGGTATTACACACTTGTGTATAACGTTTCAAATAAAATATAGCAATGGAATTCCAATACTCTGCCTTGGCCGCAAGTGTTTCAGGGACATGATTTGGTTTCTTGTAACTACTAGTTTGGTGATCGCTTTATTGCTTTGGCAATTTTTCACCAGGCATAGTCCGGGTTGTGCTAGGTAGGCCCCATTTCGGTAAAATTCTTAGGGATACCATTAGTCCCGAATCCTTTGGGATCTAGAAGTCGCCCATATAGTTCTCTCCAATGGGTTTATGTTGCTTGAGTCTCAATTCTGAGCTTAGTTAACAAGTCAATATCTTTTTTCACATTTCGGCTACCATTATTTCAAAATGGAAAGTTTGTTATGGTCAAATTGATCCAATCATTGAAGGCCCTTTTTATGTGGATGGACTTTTGAGGTTCTTGCTCTTCCAATTAAGTTGCGTTTTGCCATCTAAGTCGCTTGCATTTTGTTAACTAAGGCTCTAGCAGTTAGGCAGTATTTTCCTATTAGTAGTCTCTATCCCAGTTGTGCATTAACTATTTCCAACCATTTTTAATTTTCGAGAAAATCTTTTACAAGATTGTATTCTCCATTTCTTTATATATATTCTGATCTGACAGCATTGATTGAACGTCTCAATGCTGCCACCGAAAATTTTTCCGACAGTAATTTACATTGTTAATTGTGCAGATTCAATGTCAGTCTGGAATCTTCTTAGAGAGTTCCGCATTAGAAAGGTCCTCATGGCTGTGGTTCTTAATGAATATGGCGGTACCATAGGGGTATGTTCATTGATTCTATCATCATTGAATTGAGGATTGCGCTCTACTAGTCGTACAGCCCCTTACGTGTGCATTATTATATTTTTCATGTTCTTATGAATTGTATCTCTAACCTTTCTTTTTCCCACAATGACCAGTTGGTTACTCTTGAAGATGTGGTCGAGGAAATCGTTGGCGAAATCTTCAATGAAAACGACTCAAAAGTAATGCTTTCTATGAACTTCTTTTGCACTCTCTGTCTCCTCTTCTGGATAAGCAGTTCAATGTGAAAAACCAAGTATCACAGTACATATTAGAGAGTGTTCAAAATTGAAAAGAAAAGAAAATAAGTAGCCTTAGCTTCCACCAACTTATCGAACCCACTCATATGCTCATACATTGCCCTCTTTTCCTAGAATTTGAAGTCCATGCTTTAAAGTATTATTTGTCAAATGAAAAGGTTAATCTGTTGAGCCTGTTGTTTCTGCTGGCTGCTTCAGCCCATACCTAACATCTGTTCCAAGTTTATATGCTGTTTTGTTTTCCTTCATGAACCAGGAGGAGATTCAGAAGAAAACTGGCTACATTGTGATGCGTGCAGCGGGAATATTTGACGTGGATGCAAATACATCTATAGACCAGCTATCCAAAGATCTGAATATCAAAATGCCTGAGGTACTGAAGTTCTGATCATTTGTCCAAGAGCTTTCTTAAATGGCTGCTTGTTATTTCCTTTTCCATTTTTAATCCAAAATCTTTCCAAACTAGGAAAATATAAATGTAAGAACAAATGCAATAATAGTTGATATTTGTACATACAGGGTCATCAATATGAAACGGTATCGGGTTTTATATGCAAGGCATTTGGATATATTCCAAGGACGGGTTTGATTGGAAGGTAGTGATTATGGGATATGCAAGTGGACTGGTAATCGGAATCTCTGTTGTAAACATGGTGCTTTTCAGTAGACATTTTGATTACTGGTTTCCGAAAAAATTTGGAGAAGCATGACAGCGTAGAGCCAGCACTCGCTCAAGAGGGAGGAGAAGATCAAACTAACAAGCAGAGGAAAACATAATCTCTTGGGATGTCTGGAGAAAAGTAAGTTGACAAATGTCTTTGCAGTTAAAACTCTGTTTAATTTTTAGAACCAATCTTTATCGGCTTGTAATTATTTCTCTCTTTTGTGTTTTCAGATTTTGCTGTTGTACAGGAAGGTATATACTAAAAGTACTGCTGATGAAAACGAGCAACTAGCGGTCTACCTGAGTGCATCTTAAATAATAGTAATCGGAAGTCCTTTTTTTTTTTTTTTTTTTTTTCAGAGGGTCAAAGGATGTCTTGATGTTATGGTGTTTGTAATTAGATGTCTGAGTGCATATCCAATGCAATTGTTATGTTTTCGTTTAAGATGATGGCCACTCTTAATTTGTATCGCCTTTTAAATGATTTTGAACTGCTGTATTGAAAGGTTTGGTTGTGGAAATCTTGATGTACAGGTTTTGGTTTCGTTTACTGTTTCATTCTCATCTCTTAATTCTCATATCTCTTGTTTATCCTTTCATGCAGGGTGTTAAACACTTTAAGTAAAACGAAAAACTCACAAGTTTTGGAATCTTTCTTTGTAAAAATAGTGAATTCCTTGACAAAGGAATACGGGTCAACGATTTTTATATCTTGTGGAATGGGTACAATGAAATAAATCTGATCCATAATTAATATTTCATCAAAATTGAAAGGCCACACCAGGACTTGTCAATAAGTCTGAGTTTTGCTGTTACAAGTCATGAATTGATAGGATATGGATCCAATTTAATTTAACTTACCGAGAAGATACGTTATGGATGAGAGCAAGTTTCTTATTAATTACCCGTTTAATCTCGTTCCAAAGTCTAATTTTTTTCTCCATGATCAAGACATCATCCTTTGATTTTTCAAATTTGAGTTACGAGGATCTAAGATGACTTGGTCATCTATTTCATTCTTAATCTCTTAATTCATCTTCTCTCTTGTTATATCCTTTTCATGAAGGCATGTTAAACATGATACAATTAGAGCAAAAAGTCATAAGTTTTGAAATCTTTCTTTGTCAAAGTAGTAAATTGCTTGACAACAACACGGCCCAATTTTCCTCTGCATTTAATAAGTCTCTAGTAACAATCTCCATGAGTGAACCTGGATAATTTGAATGAAATGAGTAGTCGTTAAATGAAAAAAAAAATATATATATATATATATTAAACTGCTATTACAAATCATTTTGTAATTCATTTGCCCTAATCTCCATTCTATGAGCAAGGGAAGGAAATAAAAAGATAATTCACTAACAAGGTCAGTCGATATTAAAATAAACTTTACAAATCATCAACTTTATATACTTATGTTAAAAATATGTGGTTATGAATTTGATTTTTAACAGAAGAGTACATGAGCTCAAGTGAACCATTATGAGATAGAAAGTTGGTCAAGAAAACAGAGCACCTACAAATATAACCTCTTCTAATTGATTTGAAGATTCCTTATCAATCGGTTAAATCATCTGGACCACCTTGATCAGAACTTACAAGAAGGGGACTTTATTGTAATGCCGTGAGAAAACACCTTTCTCTCTCTCTCACTCTCTATTTTGATTTATTTTAGATTTTAAATTTTAAATACGATAATTTGAAAATCAAAATTGATTGAAATTTGACGTTTTTGAAAACAACTATATAAATGTAATAAATAAAAGAATTATTGAGTTATATGTAGTGTTTTGATTAAGCATTTGACACGCATAATTTTTTGAAAACTAATATGATCGACCTGCCTCACAGATATTTATTCCATAACGATAGATACATAGTGACATCTAAATCTTCACATTGTCATAATTAATAAGATGGGGGGTAATAAAAAATAGGATTAAGTGTCGTACCAAACTCCAATTAGTGAGAGGATATGATAAGAACGAAAGTTATAACTTATGGCCTTGAAGGTGATTGGATGGTCACTCCCCAACTCCTCATTGGTTGCGTGCATATGAGTACGACATAGGGACCCTTAGTAGACAATACATGTATATAATGAAGTATAATTAAACACACATAAATCACATGTATTTTTGAATATTCATGTTGTTACGTATAATGAAATGATTCATAAATTGTTTGTGAGTGTTGTTTGTACTTGCTGAGTGAAAGCTCATATGTGTGTATTCGTGCTGTAGGTAACATGGGAAGACAGCTTGCCACTTAGATGTTTTCTAGACTGATAAAGCTGTGCAGAGGTGATGAAGGAAGGGAGTGGGATACCACCACAATCTTAATTTCTACATTTAGACTTCTTAAATCATTTTGTATCGACTATATTTATAATTATGTTTTTAAATATTTTGGTACTATTGAACTAGTAGGAGTACTTTAAGAGAAAAAGATTTTATAATCTTTTCTTTTAACTCAAATGACGTTATAGTTTTTTAAATGTTATCTAAGTGCAAATTTAAACAAGATATTTTTTATTTAGAAATTTCAATTTTTCAGTTAAAATTTTAGTTTATTAAACTCTTCAAGTACAAATATAATCTGTATAAAAAAAAATCTATATTTTTGGAACCTAATATAAATAAGTGTTAAGATTAAATGAATTAAGAATAAGTAAGTTAGTTAACAATCTGAAAAGTCAGGTCGTTACAGAGAGAGCGATGAGAGAGAAGAGAGAGGACTGTGATTGTGAGAGAGAGAGAGAACAGATAGAAAAAATATGGAAATGAAAAAGTGCATGTGAAAACACAAATATATGCAGTGGGACAAAATGGGAATTTAAAATTGAAAATTAGAGGAAAATAAATTTAAAAAAAAATGAAATGGCGAAATTATTAGTTTTGATGTTAGAATGGATAAAATTATAAGGAGGTGTATAAATTATGGCTATTTCTCTATTTTTCTGTAATGATATTCTTTTGTCTCCTTGCAAAGGCTTGGATCGCTGACTTGATTGATATATTTTGGAGTCGGGCAAGCCCAACGGCTCGAAAATTCATTTTTTGTTGTCGTTTTAACATGTTAGTTAAGTTTTCGTTTACCAGAATGGCCCAACTTTTATTTCTTTTTATTATTATTTTCCTAGTGGAATAGCCAACATATTCGCAACAAGGAAAAATGTAAATTCTTCTAATTAATGTAGTCAAGTAGACCGCGTGACCTAAACGAATACACTTCCAAATCATATATTAAACCATAATGGACCACCTAATTTATGAAGCTGGAAAAATGGAGCATGTTGAATGAATCAAAGTCATCATTACTTTACTAAATCTGATTTCGAGATCTCCTCATTTATTCTTGTGGACCTTTTTGTGAGTGGTGACTCTTCAAACGTAGTGCAAAATGATATTTAAAGAGATAAGTATATTCTAAGACCTTGCTGTAAGAAGACTTAGACAACGATATCCCAAGCTCTTAATGTAAGAAGACTTAAGAGCCTGTTTGACAAAATTTTTACTTTTACTTTAATTAGTTGAAGAAGAAAAACAAAAACTATGATTTTTTGGTACAAATTTGGAGTAAAAAAGATTATAAGGTCTAAGTACGTTTTTGAATTTTCTAATAACTAATAAAAATATTAAAATGATTACGACAAATTTTACTATTAATGCTAGTTAAATTTCACGTAAAAATAATAGTTACATAAACATATAAATTTAGCAATTGAGGTGGTAGTTTGAGGACCAAAATTGAATATGAATTGTAGTTTATTAAGTATATCAAGTGAACATATATTACTCTAAAAAAGTCCATATTGTTTTTTTAAGTGCAACTTAGAATATACTATTAAGGGTTGGTCTTATATCAAGGTTGGTATCAATCAATATGAATCCTATCAAGGTTGGTCTTATATTTGGTAGTGGATGGTATCTGATAATGTGAGTTTCAACTATTGTAAATGCGACCTTTAGATATTAGAAATGTAAATTTATGTAAAAGGAAATGTAAAATAAGGAAAATTTATATTCACTTTAATTACATTTCCTTTTATATAAATTCTTAGAAACTGAAATTTACATTCACAATAACTGAAGCTTACATTACTGGATACTATATGGTATTGGATATAGCACTTGATGTATCATTGATCCCAACCGTTGCAAAATTAAGATGAAACAAAAATTTGATCTGCAAGAAAATAAGAAAAACTTCACTAGCAAAAATAGCAAAACAAAACTAGAACAAAACGAAAACAAAAACTTGCCTTTTTAAAGCATCAAAATAAATTTATAAAAAAATGCAAACGGTAGTCCCTTAGTCAAACTTTTTAGTTTCCTTGAACGTAACTGCCCTTCATGCCCTCAATGAATAGGAACTGTCCATTTCTTTATAAAAATAAGTCATACCATAAATAGACTTTTTACCTTATGTTTGGATGATATATCTAATTTTCAAAATTGAAAATTTTTCGAAAAGATTGTTTTTTCTTAACTTTTTTCATCGTTCTCTCATTTGAAAAAGGAAAACTACTTTATTTTCAAACTTACATTGTATAGTACCCTTTTGAAAAAATAAAATGAATCTTTTTGAAATCTTCTCATAATACATTATTCTTAACACCATTTCTTCTCATTCCATACAACTTTTTATTTTCAAAAGGAAAACTTTTGGACATCCAAACACTATCTTATACTCAGAATGAAAAGACTTTCTAATTTAAAATTAAAAAAAAATTTCTTTTCGAAAATAGACGCATGATCCAAACGAAGATGCTCAAGATTTCATTGGACTAGTCCCCCAGAAATGAACTAGGGCTGTAGAAGAACCTTTTTCTTTTTCTTTTTTTCGGGTATTATTGTTCAGCTGTAAGTTTCTGGACATATTCATGCAAAAACGTAATAGCTGCCACAACATTTCCTCCAAAAGCTTCGTCTCTCAGTTCCGGTTTTTTCTGGACTCTTATCGGTATCATAATCGTTATCACTAAAACACCTGCAGAGAATGGAGATTGAAAAACAAATTTACATTATAAGAGCCAACAACGAGAAGCTAAGCGTACATTAATATCCAAACCACAAGCCTCTTCTGTTTACACTGATAAGGAATCGGAGTCAATGACTTCAACAATTTGATAGAATTTCGAGTCACGTAATATGCCTTGACACGAGTTGGAGCCTGTTTGTAGGCCCTTTTAATGTCGTTTTACGTCATTTTTTGACAAGATTATTGACATTTTCATTTTTGTTGCATGTATAAAACTGATCTGTAGTGATTTTCTTTTTCACTGCAAGCATTAGAAGTAGAAAATGCTCCGATTGTTTATGGCCATACAAGGAGAAGTAAAAATTTATTATCTTCATCATGTGGTTCCTATATTGTTTTACTTTGTCTAATTGCAAAGATTTTAGTGTTGAATCTAGTGTACTGTGATTATTTACATAATTGAAGTTTAATTTGGATCTCTATAAAAAGACTTTGAATATTAGGATTGTGATAATAATAAATGATTGATAAGAACAATAAACAAGAATATGGGTCAACGATTTTTATATCTTGTGGAACAAGTATAATGAAATAAATTTGATCCATAATTAATATTACATCAAAATTGACAGGCCACAACAAGACTTGTCACGAAGTCTAGTATTGCTGTTATAAGTCATGAATTGATGGGACATCGAACCAATTTAATTTAAGTTAATTGATAAGATACATTATGGATGAGAGCAGGTTTCGTTATAGTCAATACGTGCTTAGTCTCATTCTAAAGTGTCCGAATTTTTCCTCCATCATCAAAAGAAGTTTTCATCCTTTGGTTATTCAAATTCAAGTTACGAGAATCTAAGATGAAATGGTCATCAATGTTGTATCTATCTATTTCGTTCTCAATCTCTTTATTTATCATCTTTCTTGTTATATGCTTTTCATAAAACCGCGTTAAACACGATATGATTATAACAAAAAGTCATAAGTTTTGGAATCTTTCTTTGTCAAAGTAATAAATTGCTTGATAAGAAAGTCTTTAGTGAAAATCTATACATTTATTGAAAGTCTTTAGTAACGATCTCCATGAGTTGAACCTGGAAATTTGAATGAAACGAGTACTCATCCATGAGTAGTAACAATCTCATTTTAGATGAATGAAATGGTTCAGTTTTCCTCTATGCATATATTGAATTCGTTTTCTAATTATGAATTTGGCAATCAGAGACTCCTATAGGATATGTTATAGCAATGCATATTTCTTCAAATATCTATCTTTTTAATATTTATGTCTTTATGTATCTTCTGATTTTCAGAGCATTTCATCTTCCTCTCTCCTAGGAGGTCTTTCATGGTCATAATCCTAAGGTGATTGAAAATATTTTGAATATGCATGGCTCATGTAATCCTAAAGGGGAATAGGAAATGATTCTCATTGGAATCCATGAGACATATTGTCTCATGTAGATTGTAGTCAAATATATATGGACAAATTAAGTTGACTACTACTAATGGATGATACCTTGATCAAATGAACCTAATTCCGTGAATTTATTATTTGATCAAGAAAGGAAGATGAGAAAAGTATACAAACAAAACAACCAAAGTCTAAAGTTACAAAAGAGAATTTCAATTAAATTAATAACTTTTATTAAACAAATTTGGTTTTTAATCGGTCCTGACTTGAGCCCAACGCAATAACTTAACAAAATAATTATTGTATAAAAATATCTTAAAAACCCACTGAACGTATAAATTAATGAATTCCTAATATATTAAAACTCTGTTATACAAATGACTAAATTAAGGGGTCTTTGTAAAATGTTTGTCTATTGTTGTTTATTGTTGGTTTCTTTTCACCTTTGACATGAGAAGCCGATGTTCGTATGACTGTTACCCCCCCCCCCCCCCTTTTTTTTCCTAAAAGTATATAATTGAGCTATGGTTTTTATTTACCTATTGTAGTTTATGATATTGTTTTATAAATATAAGTAGATTCATATTTATGCTTAGTTAAACAAATTACACGGAGTATGGTTAAAAAAAACAGAAATTATATATTTGAAAATGAAGTACATTCATGAATTTTGCTTGCTGAAAAAAAAAATAATAACATAGCATGTCAACTTTTTTTTGGTTATTGATTTTCAACTAATTCGGAAATCAAAAAATAAATAAATCTTCTAAATTTGATCTTTTTTTTTTTAAAACTGTTGTTTTGCCGCTCAAATCAAATTTGAAGTTGGTCCACATGGTAAAGGTGATTAACACAAATCAGAGGTTGGATTGGACAAATTATTGCACCATTAAGGAAGGAAAAATTAAAAATAAACAAACATAAATTAATAACCCAAGTGATCCTGCAAGTGATCCAACAATTAATACTTGGTACATTTATATCGGCAATCCCACATTCTCACATTAAAATTCTGTTTTTACTTCTAGAAGGTTTTTGAATTTCTAGGAAATTTTTACAAAATCTATCCCACAAAACATCATAGCTAGTAAAATGATATTATACTTAGACCAACATAGCAAACAAACATACCAAAAAAGCCACAATAAGGCTTGTAGAGTACTATTAAATTCCCATATAAAAAACAGACAGGAACAAAATTTATCATGAAATAAGTTTCTAAAATATGGTTTAAAAAAAAAAAAAAGCCTGGCGGAATATGCTTTATTTTAAATATTCTAAATACCTAGTCATCATATGTACTCTTTTAGTCATCACAGATTGGGTGCCTATAAATATGCATTGTCGCATGGCATATCATTCCACACAACTTTAAGAATACATTCTCTTTTAATTTCTCACTGAAATCATGATGATGGTATTCCTTGCATGGTTGGGTCTCCTTTTCTTCTTCCTTATTACTTCTCCATTCAACTCTTCATCTGCTTTTCCTTTTTCTCAATTTCCTTCTCATCTTCCACTGTGCCATCCCCATGAAAGTTCTGCTTTGCTCCACTTCAAGAACTCTCTTTCCATAACAAACAAAACTTATTACTTTTCTTATTGTTCTTATCGGCATGGAATTACTAATCCTAATAGTACAGTGCATTGGAATATGAGCAGGGACTGTTGCACATGGAGTGGAGTCACATGTGATGAGGTCTCCGGTCATGTCATTAGGCTTGATCTTGGCTGCAGTGGGCTTGAGGGCATCATCCACTCCAACAACAGTTTGATCCTCCTCACTCATCTCCTATCACTTGTTCTCTTCTCTAATAATCTTTATGGTTCCGAAATTTCACCCCAATTTGGCAGGTTTTCAAGTATGATTCACCTTGACCTTTTTGACTCTGGTTTCACAGGCCAACTCCCTCTTGAGTTCTCTTACTTGTCTAGTTTGGTTACACTTGATCTTGGTTACTCTGATTTGAGACTAGAGACATCTAGTTTGAAACGAATTGTTACAAACTTAACTAGTCTTAAAGAATTGAGATTGAGTGATGTCAACATGTCTTTTGCCTCACCTAATTCCTTTATGAATCTGTCAACTTCTTTGACATCTCTTGATCTTAGTTTCTGTGAACTGAAAGGAGAGTTTCCAGAAAATATTTTTAACCTTCCAAAACTTCAGAAGCTCGATTTAAGTTACAATGGGAATCTCAATGGTTCATTTCCTCAATATAATTGGAGTAGCCAATTGAGAAATCTGAATCTTTCTGAAACTGGATTTTTGATAGATTTACCTTATCTTACCAAAATTTTGAAGTCTTTGAATACTCTTTTTCTTAGCTCCTGCAAGTTGAGAGGATTGTCTCTTGCACTGCTTGGCAACTTAACACAAATCACATCCTTGGACCTCTCTTCGACTAAAGTTGGTGGCCAAATCCCATGGTCCTTTATTAATCTAGAGAAATTGACTCATTTAGATCTTTCCGATAATAATTTCATAGGTCAGCTCCCTGACATTTGCAACAACTCCACAAAAACAACTTTTTTGTGTGATTTTCCAAAACATCAGTTGTTGGGTTCTGTTCCCTTGAATTTGAAAGCTTTGTCCCTATCTAGTAACTTGCTTAATGGGACGATACCTACTTGGTTATATTCCCTCCCACAATTGCAGCATCTAGATCTAAATGGCAACCAATTCACTGGTCACATTGACGAATTCCAGTATTCTTCTTTGATTTCTCTTCATTTAGCATATAACAAACTAAAAGGCTTTATTCCACGATCATTTTTCAGCAAGTGAATCTTTCTAGTTTAGATCTTTCATCAATTAGCTTGAGTGGATCCACGTGGTTAGACCAGTTTTCAAAGTTAAAAAATCTCATCTCTGTTGGTCTTTCTTTTTATAGTATATCAAGGGATTCCTTCAACTCCATCATATCTGCTTTGCCCAATACCGTTCGATACTTGTCTTTGTCTTCGTGCAACATGAGTGAGTTCCCACTCTCTTTAAGAAGCTTTGAAAATTTAGAATGGTTGGACCTTTCCAACAACCAAATTGAAGGGATTGTTCCCCCATGGTTTTGGAACGTTGGGAAGCATTCATTGTGGTTTCTAAATATTTCTCACAATCTCTTAACACATATGGAACAAATTCCTTGGAAAGCACTAGATGTTGTTGACCTAAGCTCCAACCGGCTTCAAGGTCATCTTCCAATTCCACCACCTTTGACTGGTCTGTTTTCAATCTCAAACAATCAACTCGTTGGAGAGATACCTTCTTTGTTTTGCAACCTTACTTGGATTGAAACCCTTGATTTGTCAAACAACAATTTGACTGGGAGCATTCCTTCATGCTCTGGACTCTCAAGAGTAACAATGGCAAACTTCTTGTGGCTCTTGAACCTTCATGGAAACCAATTGGAAGGGTCACTGCCCCTTTTTTTGCAAAACTGTACGTTTCTGGAAATTTTGGATGTTGGGAACAACAAGCTTAATGGATCGTTTCCCCATTGGTTGGCATCTCTTCCAGAGCTTCAAATTCTGATCATGAAAGCTAATAGATTTCATGGTCCAACAAGTAATCCAGAGGTGAGATTCCCCTTCCAAAAGTTAAGAATCATGGACCTCTCCAACAATGATTTCACAGGTCTTTTACCGGCTGAATATTTTGGGAATTTAACGGCCATGATGGATGCTCACTCAGATGGTTTGGAATACATGGGACGATACATGATAGGTCGCTTCTATTATTCTGTGACAATGACAATCAAAGGAAACTTCATTGAGCTTCCAAAAGTCCAAAAAATGTTCATGACCATTGATTTGTCGAGCAATAACTTCACAGGAGAGATTCCAAAGGTGATTGGAAAGCTCAATTCACTCAAAGGTCTGAATTTTTCTCACAATCGGTTGTCCGGTCTCATTCCTCCATCGTTGGCAAACTTGAACAATCTTGAATGGTTAGACCTCTCCTCAAACAAACTTTCAGGGCATATTCCAGTGGAATTGGCAGCAGCTCTGAATCAACTTGAAGTCTTGAATCTTTCCGACAACAGACTAGAAGGACCAATTCCTCGCGGGAAGCAATTTCAAACATTCAACAGTGACTCATACGGTGGGAACCTAGGATTATGTGGATTCCCTCTTCCCAAATCATGCAGCAACGATGAAGCACAACCAGACCAAGGTAATGATGATGGAGAGCACGAGAGTGGAATGATGGAATGGAAGGTGGTGATGATGGGATATGCAAGCGGACTGGTGATTGGAATATCTGTGGGATACATGGTGTTTTTTAGTAAAAGCTTCGATTATTGGTTCTTCAAAAGATTTGGAGGAGGACGGCGTTGTAGAACCAGCACTCACTCAAGAGAAAGGAGAAGGTCAAACTAGCAAGTAGAAGAAAACAGAGTTTCATGGCAAGTCTGGATGAGTAAGTTTGTAATTTGTTTGTAGTTATAAATTCGTGATTTCCTTATAAGAACCAAACATTATCAACAACATAATTATTTTCATTTCTGTTATGACAGGGGGTTGGATAAAAAGTACCGTTCGTGATCAAACTGGCATGGATTTTGGCATGACTCTGATGAAATCACTATCTCGTCGTTTTAGTTAATTTCTTGTTCTGTATTAAGAGTGCTAAATAAACTGTAATCCCTATTGGGGATTCGAATAGGAAATCTGATGTTGTGGAGTTTGTATTTTAGTTCTTGTTCAATTGTATTGTCATCTATGCTTTTGTTTGTATTTTGCGTACTTTGATGTGTTTTTTCCAACATATTTGAACCAAATAAATTACAGTTTTCACATAATTGTCACTAGGAGGACATTATATATGCGAGTTCATTGCCTTTAGCTTCATGCATTCAAAAGATATAAGATTGTTTTTTTCTTTTTACAAAAAGAGAGAGAGAGCGAGAGAGAGAGAGTAACTATAAATATGGATTGTTTAAATGCTAAAAGGCCTTCATATAGAGCTCGGTTTACTTCAATACAATTGCTCAGACACAAGCTTTCTTTTTAAGCTTAAACAAAGGATTAATTTTTGAAAAATTAGATTGGATGGCCTGTTTTAATCACCTAATCTAATTAATAACTGAACTTTTATTTATTAAGCAAAATAACCAATTTTTATTTATTTTTTATTTTTTTATTTTAGTGATTGACTTAAAATTGGTAATCTATCTTATGGTCAATCTATGGTTGACTATGATCAATTATTGATTTACTGAATTAATGATATTAAATGGTCAATCACTAATTGATCATTTAAAAGAATTAATTGACTATTTTATTAAATGTTATTTACCTCTAAATCCTTTAATTTTTTTTTTTTTATAAATCACTTACTCAAAAAAAAAAAAATTCAAGAAATTATAGGTTTTTATTTTTTTTATTGTTTTAGTCACCGACGACAGTTTTGAACCCTTTTTATTTTTTTTCCTTTTATTTTCAGTTGTCTGTCGTTTTCAAGGATGTTGTTATTTTGTAATAAAATTGTCGTTCATGCTTTCTCAACTGTTTCTCTTGTTGTTGTCGTTTTCCAGCATGTTGTCGTCTTTCATGAAATATTTGTTTTATGTCGTTTTTGCTTATGTTTTCCTTTTTAATTTGTCGTTTTTCTTTTCATTGTCGTATTTCCGAACTTTTGTCATTGATGAACTTGGTTTCCCCAAACAAAGCAGAGCTATCTCTAACATACATGTGTTCCGATTTTCAAAACCCACCAACTTGCAATTCTCTCTCTCACTCTATCCCCTTCTATCTCTTTACACACACACACACACACACACACACACACACACGTATATATCCTCGACACGTGTTAGCCTTGAAGTTTGGAGTTTGCCAAAGAATCCATCGACATGGCGCTTGGCTCTTTGATCCGGAGCTCGCCAATGTTCATCAACGGCTCGAAATTGCTGAGCTTCCTAACGATTTGGCCTCAAAAGGTAGGGAATTTCTATCCACTAATTGGTAATTCTTACTATGATATATATATATGTACGTCTTTTATTATTATTTTTATTTTTTTATGTACATAAAATTTGTATATATATGTTGTTAGCAAAATATGAAAAATAGGACAACGAACAAATGTCGGAATTAACAGGCACGAAATTCGTTAGCAAAAAAAATACATAATAATACAAGATAATAGAATTTGATGATGAACACCGAGGCCTGTGTGTCACATGGTTTCCTTAAAACAGATTCGCCTCCTCACCTTCAGTGCTCGAGGATCAATCAGCGTCTGCTTCCCAGGATACAACGGTTTACAAGCGGTAACAATGCACCAAGTTACAGCTTTTAGCGAACTTGAAAAATGCTCGAACTCTATCACTTAAGACACCTAAACTCGGATCACTAAGAAAGAAAAAGAGAAGTTTGCATTTTCATGTACTCCTTTCGACTAAGAATGGATGCCAATTTATAGGCATTCATGTGAGGAATTAACTGGTCAGCCAATTACAATAGCGTAAGTAGCCAATAACTAGCCAAACGTTTCAGCCATTTACAATGACTTTAATGGCTTTAACTTTCTAGAAAGCAAACATTTTGGCTGTTACCAGTAGTCACAAACGTTTTCATGCTTTTGGAATTAATCATGGTATTATTCCTATTAATTAGAAACATTTTCCGAGGCTTAAAGCTTAACAACAGTAACCTTCATGGAGTAATTGCAGTCAATTACAAATTTAAGTTGGAAAAAAAAAAAAAAACCCAATTTAAAACTATGCAGCAAAATGAAGCCTGCATGGAGTGGGTAATTCAGTGCGACATCTTTCCCATGTGGGACAAGAGTTTCCTCACTTCCTTTCTCTAGTTTTTCCAACTTCATTGGTGTAATTTTATGTGTCAATTTTTCATTCACCATTTCATCATTTTGAGCGTTTTAAAAGTCGATTTCGATCTTCTTTTGGAGAAGAACACGAATTCATCATGAACTAACATGAAATAGGTCCCACTCAAATTCAAGCCTCAAAATGACCATTAAAATGGTTTTTACAAGCCATTTTTCCAACATATGTTGCTCTTCTTAGTTTGTGTTATGCATTATTCAATTGTAATTAAAATGAAATTTTGGCTATGGTAGAGAAATGCAAAATATCATTCGAATAAATACACTGGAAACATAAACTAACTAATAATTCTAAAGACGACGATATGGTAATAATGACATTTTAGAGGACATAATTATAAACATAACCTAGCGCTAATCATACACCGCTGACCAAAGATGAATGCAAATGAAGTACGCAGCATAAGCATCAATAGAAGCTTGCCTGATCTGCTTCTCACTTAATTTCGGTGCCATCCCACTCGCTGCCTAAAAGTAGTTCCGGAGCAAATAGCAAATCCAACTCTAACTCACGTGCAATTTCAACAACATTACAAACCCACGCCACACTGTGTTCAACAACATTACAATCAAGAATGGAAGATGAGAGAAGTATACGAACAAAATAATCAAAGTCCAAAGTCACAAAAGAGGCAGCGTGTAAAAAAAATATTTCAAAAACAGCACTTTGCTATTAAAGCTGTGCAATCGTAAAGTAATATTCTTCCAACTAAATTAGTCTAAAGACATAAGTGGAAATGATGCTTTTTAAAGGGATTGGGAATAAGTGGAACTAATAATAGTCTACTCCGATGTTCTTTTCTTGGAGTTTTCACGGTACCTGCTACTATAAACAAAGACCAAGAAAGATGCGGCAAAAAACAACAAAATAATAATAATAATAATAAAAAAGAGCCGCTCAGCTAGATAAAGATTGAAAATAAATCAATAAAGATGAAACATTATTGTGGGAGCACGATAAAATATTTAGAATTTTAAAAGGAGAAGGAGGTGTCGCAAGTTCACATATAATTTATAAAATATGACAACTTTAATTGATAGGACCATGTTTACTATTTACTTAAAAACATAAACTGCAGTATAATTTCAATTAATTAATGGCTTTGATTAAATAAATTATGTTTGCGTCGGTCCTGACTTGAGCTTAACGTAGTAATTTAACAAAATAATAGTATAAAAATATCTTAAAAACCCACTGGATGTATACATTAATGAATTTCTAATATATTTAAACTTTGTTCTACATATGACTAAATTAAGCGGTCATTGTAAAATGCTTGTCTATTGTTGTTTGTTGTTGGCTTCTGTAATGATCAATATTTTTGTTTTTCTCCTATATGTGAATTTTGTGAGTCAAACAAAAGTAGTGACTTTTCCAATTTAATTCACAAAATTTCTATTAAAATAGACCCAAGGCATTTTTCACATTTTCTTTATGTGCTAAAGTAATGTGACCAATTAAGACAAGTCATGGCATGAATGGTTTGTGTTACTCACATATTCTAATATAAACAAGTTCAACTTTGTGCTTAATGAATGGTGTTTCAAGATGATATCATAATGATTTTAATCCAAAGAAAGTATTTTTTTGATATTAATAACCTGTGATAAGGACTCAAAGCTCAGGCTGGAACTCAATACTAGATTTATGGGTGTATTAAAGACTTAACAAGCAAAAATAAGCATCATAAAATCTGAGTAAACTGATGCTATACTCATGGTAACCCACGGATTTTCTCTGCCAAAAACTGGGCAGCGTACTGTCAGTGATTTGCAGGCCACTTATGCGCCATTTAAATACCACACTGGGTTCCCAGACCAACTTAGAAAACAAAGACCCAAGTGTTTGGAACGTTTTTGCAAGAAACAACGATCGTAAAATTCCGTCTCTGCGGCACTGTTTTGGACGTTTTTCCAAAACCTGTGCAAGCAGGGTTTTGTTTTTTGTTTTTTTTGTTTTTTTTAAAGAAGATAAGCAAGAGTTTTCGTTTTTTAAAGAAACGAGACGCTTAGGAGCCGAATCAGAATTCGAACTAAACATGAAAGTTTTAGAACAATAGAAAACGAACGTTTTTCGTGAACAAAGTTGTGTCAAATTCCAGACGAATTTTAATATTATGAATTTTTATACAAACTTTTAAAAATAGATGAAAGGAGGATTTTAGTTTTCGATGTTTTAGAATTTTTAAAATTTGGATCTATGAGTCCTCGAAAGCAAGTAAAATGATTTTCACTTTTTGTGCTTAAATGCGATGAAGATGACAGGAACCAACAATGATCTCCCAAATTCTTTTCACGAACAAATAGGTGCAAAAATTGATATTCTTAAAAATAAGTGTTTTAACTCAACATCGATCTTACGATGTTTAAATAAGAAAATTAAAAAAAAAAAAAAAAAAAAAAAAAAAAAAAAAAAAAACCTCATTTCAAGTCCAGAAGTGTTTCAGAAAGCCAAAGATCAAAATTTTACGTTCTTCTCTAAGTATTGAGATAGTCCATATATAAATTCACCAAAAAAAAAAAAAAAAAAAAGAGGAGAGAGATAGAGTATTTGACTTATACCTTTACCAGATATGTTTTTCAGGCATAAAATTATCCGTAGCTAGATGTAGGTTAAAGAACTTGTTTATTATAAGATAAGTTTAAACCTCACCTACAGTATGAAGTTCAATTGTTTTCTTAAATATCTTACGATGCCGTGTTGTGTAAACATACTTACATTTTTAAGCACATGATAATCAAGTAATGATAACAAGATAAGAATAAGTTAAGTAAGTGATGGACCAACCTCTACTGAGGGGAGGATAAAGATTTCCAAAGGTGAGATATTCATAGACAGATGTCAAGGACCGATAGTGAGACTATGTGGGTTGCTCCTCCCTTTCTAGTCGTGTGCACTCGGTATGGTTACATGGGCCCACTACAAGTTCAAGATAAGATATACAAGATAAAAGTTTCATAAAAAAGCATGATTAGAATTAAACGTTGTTATTAAATGTTTTTATTAAAAATTTCACATGGTCGAGCGCACTCATGTATTTTTATTAAACGTTTTGTGAGAATTGTTTAGACTTGCTGAGTAAAAGCTCATCTAGTTCCTTCATGCATAGGAAATACTGCAAAAAGACCGATGTGATTGGTTGATGGACTTAATGTATTGGCAAGACTAGTGCGAGGATGGGCTATGGATACTGCTATAGTTTTTCTGCTTTTGATTTAATATTAGTATAAAAGATTTAATAAATCGCTATCATACTACTATTTGTTAGTGTCTCTTTTGAGATAACACCGGACTAATATTACTTATGACTGTAAGTTAGTATTATTTTTACTAGACATGATAAGTTTATGTTATTATTATTGGAACTATTATGTTGATTAGAAACTAGCTTATGGTTTCAAAAATAAAAAATAAAAATAAAAATAAAAATTTTGTTCCGTATTTTTACTATTAATTAAGTTTAAGTTAAGAAATCAGTTTTGAGATGGAAGCCAATGTTTGTGTGACTGTTGTCCTATGGTTTCTCCCCTCCCCCCCCCCCCCCCCCCCCAACCCAAAAAAAAAAGTAATCAATTGAGCTATGGTTTTTGATTTACCTATTGTAGTTTCTGATATTGTTTTGTCAATATAAGTAGATTCATATTTATTCTTGGTTAAACAAATTACACGGAGTATGGCTGTATTTTTTTTGTAAAATGAAGTATCTCCCTCAAAAAAAAAAAAAAAAAAAAAAAGGAAAGAAATTATATGTATTTGAAAAATGAAGTACATTCATGAATTTTGCTTGCTGAAAAAAAATAATAATATAGCTGTTGACATTTTTTTTTTTTTGGTTATTGATTTTCAATTAACTCGGAAATAAAAAAATAAGTAAATCTTCTAATTTGTTCAATTTCTCAAAGACTATTTTTTTTTTCGCTCAAATCAAATTTTAAGTTGGTCCACATGGTAAAGGTGACTAACACAAATCAAAGGTTGGATTGGGCAAATTATAGCACTACCATTAAGGAAGGGAAAAAAAAAAATAGGAAAAAGAAAAAAGACCCAAGTGATCCTGAAAGTGATCCAACGAGTAATACTTGGTAGATTTGTTTTTGCGAAAGCAACGATAACCATGATACATGCATTCAGACAGCGAATATACATATACATATATATATATATATATATTCATATATTTATTTGGACAATCCCACATTCTCACATTACTTTTAGAAGGTTTTTGATTTATAGGAAATTTTTACAAAATCTATGCCACAAAACATCATAGCGAGTGAACTGATCTTACATTGAGACCGACATAGCAATCAAACATACCAAAAAAGCCACAGTAAGACTAGTAGAGGAACATAAAAGTCCCATAAAAAACATACAGGAATATAAGTTTGCCGCGAAGAAGCTTTCGTAAATACCTTGTGATCATGTGTACTCCTCATAGCTTGGGCGCCTATAAATTGTCGCATAGAATGTCATTCCACAAATCAATAATAAAATCATGATGATGGTATTCCTTTCATGGTTAGGTCTCCCTTTCTTCTTCCTAATTACTTCTCCAATCGACTCTTTATTATCTGCTCTACCTTCTTCTCACCTTCCTTCTGACCTTCCACTGTGTCATCCCCATGAAAGCTCTGCTTTGCTCTACTTCGGGGATTCTTTTCAACTTTCATACTGTGCTAATTCTCTTTTGGAATGTGAGCAGGGATTGTTGCACATGGAGTGGAGTCACATGTGATGAGGTCTCTGGTCATGTCCTTCGCCTTGATCTTGAATGCGGAGGGCTTCATGGTATTATCCACTCCAACAGCAGTCTGTTTCCCCTCACTCGTCTGCAGTCGCTTGTTCTCTCCCACAATGATTTTTATGGTTCCAAAGTTTCACCCCAATTTGGAAGGTTTGCTAGTATGATATACCTTGACCTTTCTAACTCTTATTTCATTGGTCAAGTCCCTCTGGAATTAGCTAGCGTCCTTCCATTGAATTTGAAGTCCTTATACTTTGGATGACAATTTACTTAATGGGACGATCCCTTCTTGGTTATATTCTTCTTTGGTTACTCTCGGATTAGCATCCAACAAACTACAAGGTTTTATTCCACAATCCATTTTTTAAGCAAGTGAATCTTTCTATATTAGATCTTTTATCAAATAACTTGAGGGGATGCATACGGTTAGACCAGTCTTCAAATTTAAAAAATCTCAAGTTTATTGATCTTTCTTCTAGTAACCTATCAATGGATACTATCAACTCCATCATATCTGCTTTGCCCAATACCCTTCTTAGTGGATCCTCCCCATTGGTTGGCGTCTTTTCCTTGTTATATTATTTATTATTTTTCATTGCAATTGTATTTCAAATCGATTTATATTTTTTTCCAGTTACTTAGAAGATGCCAATATATCTTACATTCAGCCTGAAAAGTCGAACAGAGGCTTTCTTGACGATAAACATTTCTTGACAATATATATATATATATATAGACATTACTCCAACACACGATGATACAGAGTTACGCTTGCTATTCGCCACTTCACATCCACAACGTCCTTCAATTCAAGGTAGTGACCCTGAGACAATCAAATTCTTAGTACAGACATTGGAAAAACCATTATAGATTAATCTATTCTTCTTCCAATGAAATTCATGCTTGTCTTGGATGATAAAGACCACAAAGACCACAAAAAGCAGAGGAAAATGGAGCCTTGAGAAAAAAAAAGGTAATATTTCTCTAGCTATTTAACTACTTGTTTCAATTTTAGAACCAAACTTGATTGGCGACATAATAATCTTTTTTTTAATTATTTTTATTATTACTTTTTGTTTTTTTGTTTGCTGTTGTATGGGAAGGTACATGAGAAGTAGTGATGATGATCAGGTGCAATTGCTGCTCTGCCTTAGACTACGTTGTGCCTCCGAAGACACCACCATCTTACCCTAGGAATATCTTGTTAAAAGTACGTAGAAAGTTATTATGTTCTGGACTTTTGTTTTGTTTTGTTTTTGTTTTTGTTTTTGTCTTAACTTGGCATGGGAGATTCGAATTCAAAGGGTTTGTTTGGCATTCAATTTTATTTTAAATTAAACTGTAGTTTTTCATCATGATTTTTGTCTTTTTCTAAGAAAGTTTTTTGTTTTTTCTGAAAATTTTTTTTGTCTTTTCTGAAAAGTCAACAAAAATTACTATTAAAATTTAAAAATCTTAAACTAAACTCATGCACCAAACACCTCCAAAATCTTGTTGTAAAGTTAGGCGTGAAATTACTAATATACTGCGTCCGCAACCACGGAATCAACAGCCCAATAAGTCCATAGTCTTTGTGGGCACTTAGCATATGCATATGCTTCATGTCCATTTCTTGCATTGTAATATACCTATGTAATGGGTTTAATTGCTAAACTATACGCAGCAAACATTTCATTTTGAATTTTTTATTTAGTTTATAGAACTTATTTTTGTGGCCGTCATACACGCAAAACGTATCACTCAATCTAAATTTTGTAAAGGGCTTACCATTTTTTTTGTCTGCGTAATTTTTCCAGTCCTTGCAATATAGAGTGGCTTTTATGAATGTAGATTAAGAATTTTTCCAGTCTTTCTTTTTCTTTATTTTTTTCTTCCAGTTTAATAAAACTGAGTGGGGGAGTAAGCTCCTCCTCTCCATTTACATAAAAGTCAAATGTCGATGTCATCGCAAATATAATTCAAGATGAAAATGAAATTAACATACAATTTTTTTTTTTTTTGGTTCTAATCATAAGATGGGACGAAAAAAAAAATAATAAAGTTTTCTAAAGCACAAAAAAAATCTCTGAAACTTTGCTAGTCTTTATTTATGCCAGGGCATGAGCAATAGCTAGCTAGACGGCTAAAGGCCTCTAAACATGTGTTCCTAAACGGACTATTGATTGAAATATGTTATATATTTTAATATGAGTAATGAATTAAATAATGTCTTTTTTTCTTAGTGGATTTTTTTCCCGCCATGTATTTACGTATCTCATTTAGCTTGCATTTGTTTGGCTAGTTAGAGATGAAATTTTTAAGTTAGAATTGACTGATTTTTCAAAAATTAATTATAAATTTTGTTTACTTAAAAAAAAAGATAAAAATTGAGATGAAAAATTATATTTTAGTTGGAATTACCAAACAAAACCTTAGTTTTTCAACAAAGAATCCATGGACATGGCGCGTGGCTTTTCAATCGGCCAGAGTTGGGAATTAAATGGGTGGGTCAATTGGGTACCCGCCCCGTGCGGCAGGTGTTACCTGAAATGTACGGATTGTGGGGGGCGAGGCAGGGCGGGGCTGGTCATGACCAACATAGGTGCGGGTCGCCCCTTACCCGCCCTGTTTACAGTAAAAAAAAAAAACACACCCGAATTGGATTTTTTTTTTAATGCAAGTCGACGTCAAAATCAAGAGTAGAAAGCCAAAACACTCCTTCTCACAGATCGATACCTTCCACTGAGTCCTGGACATGAACACCTTCGTCGGCGACTCTTACGACCAGGTCCGCGAGATCTGCATCATCCTCCTCAATAAGTTCTCTTTCGCACCCGACAAGGCCCTCGCTGTCTACGTCCAGTCCCCTGGCTTCCCCTTCATCTTCTGCGCTGCCATCACTCTCACCCTCCACTCCGCCATCCTCTCCCTCCTCTGGCCCGGCCCCGGCGCCGGCGACCGCGGACAGCTCCAGATGGCAGCCGCAGTGCCGCCGGCGTCTGCCAAGATCGGGATGTCGATGGAGGAGTTGGCGGTGCTGCCGTCACTGGACGCGGCGGCGGAGAAGAGGACAGAGAGGGTGGCGATGAAGATGGGGGAGAATCTGTTCAATTTCATGCAGTCGTTTTGTGGGGTGGACGGGTCGAAGCTGTTGGTGCCGATAAATATTCTGGATAGGTGCCCCTAACTCACCCCATTTACAGATTTAACAAAAAAAAAAAAAAAAAAAGAATAGAATAGAAAATTTTTGTTAATGCAAGTGGTCCGCGGGGCAGGGCGTGTACCCGCTGACCCACACGGGTTTGACCCGCCCCGCACTTGCATAAAAATGGGGAAGGTATTTGCAAGGCGGGCTACTGTGCGGGGCGGGGTGGGTCGGCCTAAAACCCGCCCCATTTACATCCCTAGGCCAGAGCGTGCCCACGTTCATCAACGGCTCGAAGGGCATGGAATTTCTATATTGGTAATTCTTAGTATGATAAATCTGTCTTTTTATTTATTTATTTATTTTTGTTGAAAATACAATGTGTGTGGTGGGTTTTATGTATTTTTTACTCTTCAATTTTTCTGGTCGCTGTCAAATTTTAAATTTTTTCTTTTTCTCCTTCACAATTTGACAATGGGTTTTTTTTTACTAGTTTTGTTGTTTTCTTTAAAACTATGGTTAAATATATTTTTTATTTTGCATCATCGGCATCCTTTGAATTATTGCATAATTACAAACTATTTAAAGCTCTTATTTTGATAATTTACATCATCAATTTACGAATTTTCTGCAATGCAGAATCTTAACATACTTAATTAAACTACAACATTACTGTCTTATTAATCAATTGATGAAACATGGTTTGTCTTTTGCCAACGATTGGTCTCGGATGTTTATTTAATAAAACAATCACCAAGTTACAGAGGCTTTAAAGTGATCAATGCTATTTTCATAATGAACTTATATTTTAATTCTGTTAAGTCAGACGAAAAAATAATTATCAAAATACTGAATCTTGCTTCTTTAGTTTGAATCAAGATATTATCTAATACTAATATATTTTATTATATCGTTGTGAATATTTCCATCTCTAAGCAAGATCAATTTCAATGTTAGGATTGTTTTTAAATTCATAATAATGAGAGACAAACGAACCCAACCCACCCAGAAAATACCTTATCGGGCATAAACAAATTATGCTAATATTTGATATAATTACTTCTTTCTCCCGAAAAGACTTATAAGAACGGACACAAATAGAAATAAATCTTTACAATAAATGTTATATTTTGCACAAAACATGGGTATAGTCTTGACACTGAAGACGTAGAAAATGCAAGTCTAGAGCTGGATTTACCTGGAATTTTTATAGTATTAATGCTGTGATGAGAACTCTTAGTAACTCGTATAAAAGACGTCTAACCCGTAAGATAAGTCATTGATTTAAGGGAACCAGAAAATACGTTGTGGGATCAAGCGAACAAGAGGGACCTACAAAGACTCCATGATCTTCTGATACAATTAAATCATGTGGGCCATATTCATCAATAGTGACTCTTGATCAAAGTCCAGTATAGAGATTGACCATTAGAAGTCTTGCCGTTAGAAGACCTCTAGACTTGTGATACACTTCTTCTACACGGCATACCGGCAGACAAGTCATTAAAGACTTTGATACAAAATTTATAACATCTCTGGTACTTTCTATACTCCTAATCAATTTTCTAATTTGTCATTGTTTATGAAAATGACGTTATTACTTTGTTTTTGTTGTTATAGCAGTCTCAATTTCACATTATTTTACTAATACACTTGTTCAATAAAAGTTGTTAAATATATATATATATATATATAGATTGCGATACTGATATATATATGTCGCGACAAGTATATATATGTATATATTTCAACACTTATCAAACCAATCTGTACTCCTTTCTTAAGGTTTTCTAGATGATACGTGTTTGGGGGACTTATTTTAATTTTTTAGGAAGTTTTCGTTGTATGCTTAATTAATTAGCATAGACATTCTTTTTCCTTATTAGGTTTTTCTCTCTGACTAATTTTACTAATAAGATTTTTAACGAGGTCTATTATAGAAACTTACTTTCGAAAACATAGTTTCACCTTCGCCTTTTGGTGATAGATTGTTTTAATTGGTCGGTTTTTAATTTAGATGGGATTTATCATTGGGATTGTAATATCTTGGTTTGTTTCCCTTAAAATTTTTTTTAATTTTCTCCTATTTTAATAAAGTGAGCTTGGGGCCAGGGGTGTGATGGATTAAGGTTTTGAGTGCCAATCTTATTAGAATGCTTAACATTATTCTGATATCAGTTACCTATTTTCTTCCGTTAAAGAAAATGAAAACACCTATTAACATGGAAATTGAAGAAGGTAATTCATGCTTTTAAAATCTATTGAAGTTCTTTTGTTAAATCATTATTATTATTATTATTATTATTATTATTATTATTATTATTATTATATGTTAAGAATGAAGGTTTGTTTAGTTGTTTCCATTGTATTTAAAAAACAAAAAACAAAAAAGAGCAATTTGGTTAGGATCTTCTCATATGAAATATGTCCGTATATGAATAATGAAGGGTTTTTTTTTTTTTTTTTTCCACCTATTTCTTGACTTTTAATTTTTAAATACGAGGAAGTTTCCTCACTCTGAGCTGCTGTATTTTCCTTTGTGTTAAAGGGGAAAAAAAAACATCTTAAAGAAGTTTAAATATGTAAAAACGATTTTAAAATAAAAAAGATGATATTCATTTGAAGTTAATTGATTGATATAAAAGATCTAGTTAAGTTATTAATATAATGATATATTTATGGTGACTAAGGTAAAAAAATACAGGGAAATAGAAAAATGAAACAAAAATTTGTCAAATTACTATTCCATAGGTATATCATTTATGCACGATGGCACTAAGTAATTTATCTATAAATTGATAAAACATGATTGAAAAGTTACTACAGCGTTCAACAAAAAAAAATAGTGGTTTTAAAATTATGAGGACATGTGTCAATATTTGTTTGCCTTGCTTAGACTTTTGAGTCCCAAATGTGGTTGTTGTGGAATTGAATTAATGATTTTTATTGTCGTTTGTTTACACAGTAGCCTTTGGAAATTTTTGTAATACCACGTCACACATTGTCCTACACTATAAATGTGGACGGTCGTATAGCCTGTCATTGCACACAAACTCTTCCCCAAATATCTGTCATAGAGTCCAGATACAAAGTTGATAGTTACATAGTCCTTGTCTTTGGAAATGATGGTTTGGTTTCTTCCATGGCTGAGTCTTCTTCTGTTTCTCCTTCCTTCTCCATGCTACTCTTCTTCTTCATTTCCATCATCTCCTTTTACTCCTCCTCCTCCACTGTGCCATCCCCATGAAAGCTCTGCTCTTCTCCATTTCAAGAACTCTCTTTCCATAATCAATTCCAGTTTTTATTTTTATGATTGTGCTTATTATGGAATTGGTAATCCTAATAGTACTGTGTCTTGGAATATGAGCAGGGATTGTTGCACATGGAGTGGAGTCACTTGTGATGAGGTCTCTGGTCATGTCATTCGCCTTGATCTTTCCTGCAGTGGGCTTTATGGGTGTTATCCACTCCAACAGCAGTTTGTTCCTCCTCACTCGTCTTCAAACTCTTATCCTCTTCCATAATTGGTTTGGTGGCTCAATCTCACCCCAATTTGATAGGTTTTCAAGTTTGATTCACCTTGACCTTTCTTACTCTGGTTTCAGAGGCCAAGTACCTTTAGAGTTCTCTTTCTTGTCAAGTTTGGTTACACTTGATCTTAGTTTGAACAATGGTTTGACTCTTGAGACTTTTAGTTTGAAACGAATTATTTCAAACTTAACCAGTCTCAAAGAATTGTCCTTGAGTTCTGTCAATTTGTCTTGCATCTCGACGAATTCCATTATGAATGTTTCAGAACCTTTGCTGTCTCTTGATCTTAGTGGGAGTGAACTGATAGGGAAATTTCCAGAAAACATTTTTCACCTTCCAAACCTGCAAGAGCTCATCTTATCATACAATAGAAATCTCAATGGATCTTTTCCTAGATATAATTGGACCAGCCTACTTAGAGAGTTAGGCCTTTCAGAAACAGGACTCATACTAGATGTCCCATATCTTGTTAGGAATCTGAAACAATTGACTCATTTGGATGCTAGCTTCTGTGGTTTAACAGGATCCTTGCCAGCATTATCTAGCAACATCACTCAAATCACTTCCTTGGACCTCTCTTCTAATAGTTTCAGTGGTCAATTCCCATGGGACTTTCTCAACCTAGGGAAACTTACTTCTTTAGATCTTGGGTACAATAATTTCGAAGGTCAACTTCCTAAAATTTGTAGTAACTCCACAAAAAAAGCTCTTTTGTGTGACTATTTGAAAAACCAATCAGTGGGCTCTCTTCCATTGAATTTGAAATCCTTGGCCTTATCTGGTAACTTACTTAATGGGACGTTACCATCTTGGTTATGTTCCCTTCCGTCTTTGCAATATTTAGAACTAGGGTGGAACCAATTCACTAGTCATCTCTGTGAATTCCAGTATAACTCTCTGGTCTATCTTGATTTAAGCTCAAATAAACTACAGGGCCTCATTCCAACATCAATTTTTCAGCAAGTGAATCTTTCAGATCTATATCTTTCATCAAATAACTTCAGTGGTATCATTCAGTTAGGCCAGTTCTCGAAGTTGAAAAATCTCCAGATTCTCGATCTTTCTTTTAATAGCCTACCAATGGATTCTATCAACTCCATCATATTAGCTTTGCCTAATACCCTTCAGTACTTGGCTTTGTCTTCGTGCAATATTTCTGGGTTCCCATACTCTTTAAGAAGTTTAGAAAACTTAGAAGAATTGGACCTTTCCAACAATCGTATTAACGGGACTCCTCCCCCGTGGTTGCGGAACGTTGGAAACAATTCATTGATTTTTCTAAATATTTCTCACAACTTCTTAACTCATGTTGGGAAAATTCCATGGAAAAACCTAAATTATATTGACCTCAGTTCCAACCAGCTTCAAGATCATCTTCCAATTCCACCGCCTTACACGGTTGTGTTTTCAATGTCAAACAATCAATTGGTTGGAGAGATATCGTCTTTGTTTTGCAACCTTAGTGGGATTGAATTTCTCGATTTATCAAACAACAATTTGAGTGGGAACATCCCTTCATGCCTTGCAAATTTTAGCAGACTCTCTGTTTTAGATTTACGGATGAATCGGTTCCACGGACAGATTCCTCAACCTTTTTCAAAGGGTAACCACTTGAGGACTCTGAACCTTGAAGGAAATCAATTGGAAGGGCCATTGCCTCCATCTTTGATCAATTGTGAATATTTGGAGGTTTTAGATGTTGGAACCAACAAGCTGAACGGATCCTTTCCTTTTTGGTTGGAGTCTCTTCCTGAGTTGCAAGTTCTTATCTTAAGATCCAATCGATTTTCTGGGCCGATAAGTAATCCAAAGGTCCGATTTCCCTTCCAAAAGTTGAGAATCATCGACCTCTCCAACAATGAATTCATAGGTCTTCTCCCGACGGGGTATTTTCAAAATTTTGTGTCCATGATGGAGGCACACACAGATCACTTGGAATACATGAGAGAGCCTTCGGTACGGAGTTCCTATTATTACGATTTTGTGATTCTGGCAATGAAAGGGTTTTATATCGAGATGGTGATCCAAACCATGTTCATTACTATTGATTTCTCAAGAAATCACTTCGTTGGAAAGATTCCAGAGTCCCTCGGGAAGCTCAGATCGCTAAAAGGGCTGAACTTTTCGGGAAATAAACTGATTGGTCCCATTCCAGCATCATTGGGAAACATAACCAATCTTGAATGGTTGGACCTCTCCTCAAATGATCTGATTGGACAGATTCCACTACAACTGGCAGATTTGACACAGCTTGAATTCCTAAACCTTTCTCTCAACAAATTAGTGGGCCCAATACCAAGCGGAAAGCAATTCAACACATTCAACAATGATTCATATGGAGGCAACCTAGGATTATGTGGTTTCCCTTTGTCTAAATCATGCAGCAATGATGAGGCACGGCATGATGATCAAGGCGATAATGTTGAAGAGCATGGCAGCGGAATGATTGATTGGAAGGTGGTGATGATGGGATATGCAAGTGGACTAGTGATTGGCATATCTATTGGATACATGGTGCTTTTCAGCAGAAGCTTCAATTATTGGTTCTATAAAAGATTTGGAGGAGGACGACGTCGTAGAACCAGCATAGGGAGGAGAAGATCAAACTAGCAAGCAGAGGAAAACAAAATTTCGTTGGATGTCTGGAGAAATGTAAGTTTACAATGTCTTTGCAGTTACAAGTTTAGTCATTTAATTTTTATAACAAATCCTAATGGCTTCTAATCATTTTGCTTTCTTTTGTGTTTTTGTATTTTGTCTATTGTACAGGAAGGTTCATGATTAGTACTGTCGATGATAATGAGCAACTAGTGGTCTACCTGGAATAAGGCGTGGGTCTAGATGACGCCATTATCTTATTGTTTAGATAATTTCTTGTTTCAGTCTGTAAACAGAGTGCTTGTTAAATAATAGTAATTGAGGTTTTGTTCATAGGAAGCGCTTTTTTTTTTTTTTTTTTTTTTGAGGGCCGTCATGGATATCGTGATGTTGTGATGTTTGTGTTTTAGACGTCTGAGTACCCATCTAATGCAATTTGTATGTTTTCGTTTAAGATGATGACCATTCTCTTTATATTTGTACCACGTTATAAATGACTTTTGTTGCTTCCTTTAGTGCTATATTTGGATATAGTTTTGGTCGTAGGAAATGTTGATGTACAGACGGAGTTCAGAAGCCCTATACGAAGGCCTTCACGGCTCAGTCAAGATGAATTCAGCGTGGCAAGCTCAAAGACAAGAACAACACTACCTGATCAAACAGGGAAAGGTATGAGACGGGTTATAAAAGCATGTTCAAACGGGATCCTACATTTTCGTAGTAATCCAAATATGTGGTCTTTCTACAGGCAAAATTCCTTTTTCACTCATTTTTTTTTTCAATTTATTTTTCGAATCAAAATCGTTATAAGCTGTTAGGGAACTCTCAATTCTGGAACTGATTTTATGAGACACTTGTGGGTGCAGGCTGGCAGTGGGAAATCGACTCTTGTGTGCACGAACTTTCTGCAGCAAATTGACTGCAGGTTAGATTGAGATGGCATCACCGTATACTGAATTGGCCAGCGCGGTCTCAGGTCATGGGTAATCATCTTGACTCTCTCACAATCCAACCATGTTTGAAGGACTGGAAGAAATTACTTGGATCCACTTCAAGGGGTCAGTTTATTTGTTTATTTTCCAAAATAATCTCCTACTGTCAGCTTATTGTTTAACGTCTTTCTTTCATGTTTTAGCCCCTAGACAAGTGCTGACTTGTTGACAAAATCAGGAAGAAGGAAGGAGTTTTGTATTTTACATGTTGGTTTAAAGAGTAATTCCACAAACTACAAGCTTATTTTTTACCAAGGAGTTAATTTCGCCATTATATTCATGCCAATTTTGCAGGCATTCGGATTTGGAGAGAATTGGAGTATGGGGTGGAGGCAACTTTTCCCACCTTTGTAGCTTGCTGCTCAAGGAAAGATGGGTCCTGGAGCTTGATGAAGCCACAATATCCGTCGGCACAGCTGTCAACAATCGAATTCAGAAAACACTTCAACAACACTTTTTTGATTGCTCAGTTATTACCTTTGCTCATTGTGTAACTCTGTTTTTGACAGTGACATGCTTTTGCTTCTTAGTCATGGTAAATATTTTATGGCCTGTGATTATAATCCGCTGCCTAACTTGTTACCACTTTGCAGTTGTTGATTTTCAAAGTACTTGTCACGCTCTATTGATTTTCATCCAGGTCTTATTGAGGAATACGACTCTGTGGAAAGATTATCACAAAACAAGCGTAACTCCCTGGTATTTCTTGAAACTTTTTTTTTTTCGGTAAATATTTATACATATATAAATGTCTGAGAAGTTATAATCATCCAGATAACTTCGGAAATTTTATACATGATGGCTGGCATAGATTAGTTATAATCATCATATCACCAATTCATTTTCTAATTATGAATTTGGCAATCAGGGGCTCCTAAAGAATATGTTTTAGCAAGGCATATTTCTCCAAATATCTTTCTTTTTAATATATATATCTTTATGTATTTTCAGATTTTCAGAGCACTACATCTTCCTCTCTCCTAGGAGGTCTTTCATGGTCATAATCCTAAGGTGATTGAAAAAATTTTGAATATGCATTGCTCATATAATCCTAAGGGAAATAGGAAATGATTCTCATTGGAATCCAGGAGACATATTGTCTTCTCACTATTTTTTTAAAATTCAAGTGCCACATGTAGATTGTAGTCAAATATATATTGACAAATTAACTTGACTACTACTAATGGATGACTCATTGATCATGGAACTTGATCAAATAAACCTAATTCCGTGAATTTATTATTTAATCAAGAAAGGAAGATGAGAAAAGTATACAAACAAAACAACCAAAGTCTAGAGTTACAAAAAAGAATTTCAATTAAATTAATAGCTTTTATTAAATAAATTTTGTTTTTAATCGGTCCTGACTTGAGCCCAACGTAGTAACTTAACAAAAATAATTATAGTATAAAAATATCTTAAAAACCTGCTGAACGGATAAATTAATGAATTCCAAATATATTAAAACTCTGTTATACATATGACTAAATTAAGGGGTCTTTGTAACATGCTTGTCTATTATTGTTTGTTGTTGGTTTCCTTTCGTCTTTCAGATGAGAAGCCAATGTTTGTATGACTGTTGTCTATTGTTGTCTGGTCTCATTCCTCCTTCGTTAGCAAACTTGAGCAATCTTGAGTCGTTAGATCTCTCCTCAAACAAGCTTTCTGGACGTATTGCATTGCAATTGGCAACAGGTCTGAATCAACTTGAAGTCTTAAATCTTTCCGACAACAAATTGGAGGGACCAATACCTCGTGGGAAGCAATTCGATACATTCAACAATGATTCTTACAGTGGAAACCCAGGACTATGTGGTTTCCCTCTAACCAAATCATGCACCAAGGATGAACCACAACAGGACCAAAATGATGATGATGGAGAGCACGAGAGTGGAATGATTGACTGGAAGGTAATGATGATGGGATATGCAGCGAACTGGTGATCGGAATATCTGTGGGATACATGGTGCTTTTCAGTAGAGGTTTTGATTATTGTCTCTTCACAAGATTTGGAGGCAGACAACGTCGTAGAACCAGCACTCGCTCAAGATGTAGAAGATGGTCAAACTAGCAAACAGAGGAAAACAGAGTCTCGTGGCAAGTCTAGAAGGGTAAGTTTGCAATGTGTATTGCATCTATGAATACTTGTTTCTTTATGAAAACGAAACAGGATATGGAACATAATTATTTTCTTTTCTCTTGTGACAGGAAGATGCAAGAGAAGTTGTGTTGATGATCAAATTGGCATGGCATTGAGGCATGACTTTCATGAAACCACTATCTAGTCGTTTTAGTTAATTTCTTGTTCCATAAATCTGGATTAAGAGTGCTAAATAAATTGTAATCCTTATTGAGGATTCGGTCATATGAATCGTGATGTTGTGGAGCTTGTATTGTACGTTCTTTTTAATGGAACTGTCATTTGTGCTTTTGTTTAACTTATAATATAAATCTTATATATATATATATATATTGACACACATTTATGTACATATATACATATGATTATAGATCTAAATTAAGACAAATAAACTCTTAAACTCTTGAGATCTATCTTTCATCGCAAACAGATCCTTCAAAACTCAATTGCCCTGCAGCTCAACCACTCCTCATATTCCTTAATAGCATCTGAAGTTTTATTTCACTATAATTCTCTACATGATTCGTGTCATGTACAGTATATCCTACTTATTTTAGTTATTATTTCTTGTAAATTGTATTTCAAATCGATTTTTTTTTTTTAACTTCTTAGCAGATAACAGATTTTACATTCAGCCAGGAAAGTTGAACAGAGGCTTTCTTGACGATAAATATTTGAACCAAAAGAGTTACCGTTTTCACATAATTGTCACTGATGAGGACATTAGACATGCAAGTTCATTGCTTTTAGGTTCATGCATTCAGATTTCATTTCAGATGTCATACTCTGACCTTTGTGTATAATTTTCATTTTCTAAAACTAAAACAAAGAAAGTTGATTTCCTTTACTAGAAGTGGAATATGACTCTTAAACAGAACCAAGTCTCACAGTCCAAGCAAACGAACCAAGACTTAACAAAGGCAAACTAAAAGGCACACTCGAATTGCCTTCAAGAACCTGCATATTCTTTAAGATGCTTGAACAACAGCAAAATGGAGGGATCTCCTGGTAACATTCCGACCTCGGCACTGAAGAAGCATCCGTCAGTAGCCTCTAATACCTGACAATACAAAGTTCCGCCTGCTATTCGCCACCTCACGTCCACAACCTCCTTCAATTCAAGGTAGTGACCCTGAGTCAATTAAATTCTTAATACAGACATTACTTGGAAACACCATTATAGATTAATTGTTTTCTTGTTCCAATAAATTCATTCTTTTCTTGGAAAATAAGACCACAAAACCCCGACTTTGTTGTACTCTGCCACTGCAAATCTCAGGATTTCGGTGTTCCAAAATGCAATTTAAATGCCTTGCGGCTTCACCAATCTGGTTTCATAATGCTACATTCCACAAAGGGCTTTACAAGTCGAAATTATAATGCAATGTTTGATTAGAACTAAACTTGATTAATTTTCTGCTAATTAATTTGTTTGTTTTCTCTAATTTGTGGTGTGTTTTGCAAGTTCTGTACATTATACCCGCAACTGCTGCTCTGCTTT
>CM046381.1:15426174-15478497 GCA_025413485.1 Ficus microcarpa | reverse complement strand
CAAACCCACGCCACACTGTGTTCAACAACATTACAATCAAGAATGGAAGATGAGAGAAGTATACGAACAAAATAATCAAAGTCCAAAGTCACAAAAGAGGCAGCGTGTAAAAAAAAATATTTCAAAAACAGCACTTTGCTATTAAAGCTGTGCAATCGTAAAGTAATATTCTTCCAACTAAATTAGTCTAAAGACATAAGTGGAAATGATGCTTTTTTAAGGGATTGGGAATAAGTGGAACTAATAATAGTCTACTCCGATGTTCTTTTCTTGGAGTTTTCACGGTACCTGCTACTATAAACAAAGACCAAGAAAGATGCGGCAAAAAACAACAAAAAAAATAAAAAATAAAAAAGAGCCACTCAGCTAGATAAAAGATTGAAAACAAATCAATAAAGATGAAACATTATTCTGGGAGCACGATAAAATATTTAGAATTTTAAAAGGAGAAGGAGGTGTCGCAAGTTCATATATAATTTATAAAATATGACAACTTTAATTGATAGGACCATGTTTACTATTTACTTAAAAACATAAACTGCAGTATAATTTCAATTAATTAATGGCTTTGATTAAATAAATTCTGTTTGCGTCGGTCCTGACTTGAGCTTAACGTAGTAATTTAACAAAATAATAGTATAAAAATATCTTAAAAACCCACTGGATGTATATATTAATGAATTTCTAATATATTTAAACTTTGTTCTACATATGACTAAATTAAGCGGTCATTGTAAAATGCTTGTCTATTGTTGTTTGTTGTTGGCTTCTGTAATGATCAATATTTTTGTTTTTCTCCTATATGTGAATTTTGTGAGTTAAACAAAAGTAGTGACTTTTCCAATTTAATTCACAAAATTTCTATTAAAATAGACCCAAGGCATTTTTCACATTTTCTTTATGTGCTAAAGTAATGTGACCAATTAAGACAAGTCATGGCATGAATGGTTTGTGTTACTCACATATTCTAATATAAACAAGTTCAACTTTATGCTTAATGAATGGTGTTTCAAGATGATATCATAATGATTTTAATCCAAAGAAAGTATTTTGTTGATATTAATAACCTGTGATAAGGACTCAAAGCTCAGGCTGGAACTCAATACTAGATTTATGGGTGTATTAAAGACTTAACAAGCAAAAATAAGCATCATAAAATCTGAGTAAACTGATGCTATACTCATGGTAACCCAAGGATTTTCTCTGCCAAAAACTGGGCAGCGTACTGTCAGTGATTTGCAGGCCACTTATGCGCCATTTAAATACCACACTGGGTTCCCAGACCAACTGAGAAAACAAAGGCCCAAGTGTTTGGAACGTTTTTGCAAGAAACAACGATCGTAAAATTCCGTCTCTGCGGCACTGTTTTGGACGTTTTTCCAAAACCTGTGCAAGCAGGGTTTTGTTTTTTGTTTTTTTGTTTTTTTGTTTTTTTTAAAGAAGATAAGCAAGAGTTTCGTTTTTTAAGGAAACGAGACGCTTAGGAGCCGAATCAGAATTCGAACTAAACATGAAAGTTTTAGAACATTAGAAAACGAACGTTTTTCGTGAACAAAGTTGTGTCAAATTCCAGACGAATTTTAATATTATGAATTTTTATACAAACTTTTAAAAATAGATGAAAGGAGGATTTTAGTGTTCGATGTTTTAGAATTTTTAAAATTTGGATCTATGTGTCCTCGAAAGCAAGTAAAATGATTTTCACTTTTTGTGCTTAAATGCGATGAAGACGACAGGAACCAACAATGATCTCCCAAATTCTTTTCACGAACAAATAGGTGCAAAAATTGATATTCTTAAAAATAAGTTTTTTAACTCAACATCGATCTTCCGATGTTTAAATAAGAAAATAAAAAATAAAAAATAAAAAAACCTCATTTCAAGTCCAGAAGTGTTTCAGAAAGCCAAAGATCGAAATTTTACATTCTTCTCTAAGTATTGAGATAGTCCATATATAAATTCACCAAAAAAAAAAAAAAAAAAAGAGGAGAGAGATAGAGTATTTGACTTATACCTTTACCAGATATGTTTTTCAGGCATAAAATTATCTGTAGCTAGATGTAGGTTAAAGAACTTGTTTATTATAAGGTAAATTCAAACCTCACCTACAGTATGAAGTTCAATTGTTTTCTTAAATATCTTACTGTGCCATGTTGTGTAAACATACTTACATTTTTAAGCGCATGATAATCAAGTAATGATAACAAGATAAGAATAAGTTAAGTAAGTGATGGACCAACCTCTACTGAGGGGAGGATAAAGATTTCCAAAAGAGTGAGATATTTATAGACAGATGTCAAGGACCGATAGTGAGACTATGTGGGTTGCTCCTCCAGTCCCCTTTCTAGTCGTGTGCACTCGGTACGGTTACATGGGCCCACTACAAGTTCAAGATAACATATACAAGATAAAAGTTTCATAAGAAAGCATGATTAGAATTAAACGTTTTTATTAAATGTTTTTATTAAAAATTTCACATGGTCGAGCGCACTCATGTATTTTTATTAAATGTTTTGTGAGAATTGTTTAGACTTGCTGAGTAAAAGCTCATCTAGTTCCTTCATGCATAGGAAATACTGCAAAAAGACCGATGTGATTGGTTGATGGACTTAATGTATTGGCGAGACAAGTGCGAGGATGGGCTATGGATACTGCTATAGTTTTTCTGCTTTTGATTTAATATTAGTATAAAAGATTTAATAAATCGTTATCATACTACTATTTGTTAGTGTCTCTTTTGAGATAACACCGGACTAATATTACTTATGACTGTAAGTTAGTATTATTTTTACTAGACATGATAAGTTTATGTTATTATTATTGGAACTATTATGTTGATTAGAAACTAGCTTATGGTTTCAAAAATAAAAAATAAAAATAAAAATTTTGTTCCGTATTTTTACTATTAATTAAGTTTAAGTTAAGAAATCAGTTTTGAAACACCACAAATAGTCTGGTTTTCACAGTTTCCTTTCATCTTTGAGATGGAAGCCAATGTTTGTGTGACTGTTGTCCTATGGTTTCTCCCCCCCCAACCCAAAAAAAAAAGTAATCAATTGAGCTATGGTTTTTATTTACCTATTGTAGTTTCTGATACTGTTTTGTAAATATAAGTAGATTCATATTTATTCTTGGTTAAACAAATTACACGGAGTATGGCTGTATTTTTTTGTAAAATGAAGTATCTCCCTCAAAAAAAAAAAAAAAAGGAGGAAAGAAATTATATGTATTTGAAAAATGAAGTACATTCATGAATTTTGCTTGCTGAAAAAAAATAATAATATAGCTGTTAACAATTTTTTTTTTGGTTATTGATTTTCAATTAACTCGGAAATAAAAAAATAAGTAAATCTTCTAATTTGTTCAATTTCTGAAAGACTTTTTTTTTTTCGCTCAAATCAAATTTTAAGTTGGTCCACATGGTAAAGGTGACTAACACAAATCAAAGGTTGGATTGGGCAAATTATAGCACTACCATTAAGGAAGGGAAAAAAAAAAAAAAGGAAAAAGAAAAAAGACCCAAGTGATCCTGAAAGTGATCCAACGAGTAATACTTGGTAGATTTGTTTTTGCGAAAGCAACGATAACCATGATACATGCATTCAGACAGCGAATATACATATACATATATATATATATATATATTCATATATTTATTTGGACAATCCCACATTCTCACATTACTTTTAGAAGGTTTTTGATTTATAGGAAATTTTTACAAAATCTATGCCACAAAACATCATAGCGAGTGAACTGATCTTACATTGAGACCGACATAGCAATCAAACATACCAAAAAAGCCACAGGAAGACTAGTAGAGGAACATAAAAGTCCCATAAGAAACATACAGGAATATAATTTTGCCACGAAGAAGCTTTCGTAAATACCTTGTGATCATATGTACTCCTCATAGCTTGGGCGCCTATAAATTGTCGCATAGAATGTCATTCCACAAAACAATAACAAAATCATGATGATGGTATTCCTTTCATGGTTAGGTCTCCTTTTCTTCTTCCTAATTACTTCTCCAATCGACTCTTTATTATCTGCTCTACCTTCTTCTCACCTTCCTTCTGACCTTCCACTGTGTCATCCCTATGAAAGCTCTGCTTTGCTCTACTTCGGGGATTCTTTTCAACTTTCGTTCTGTGCTAATTCTCATTGTTTTGGAATGTGAGCAGGGATTGTTGCACATGGAGTGGAGTCAAATGTGATGAGGTCTCTGGTCATGTCCTTCGCCTTTTTCTTGAATGCGGAGGGCTTCATCTTATTATCCACTCCAACAGCAGTCTGTTTCCCCTCACTCGTCTGCAGTTGCTTGTTCTTTCCCACAATGATTTTTATGGTTCCAAAGTTTCACCCCAATTTGGAAGGTTTGCTAGTATGATTTACCTTGACCTTTCTAACTCTTATTTCATAGGTCAAGTCCCACTGGAATTAGCTGGCGTCCTTCCATTGAATTTGAAGTCCTTATACTTTGGATGACAATTTACTTAATGGGACGATTCCTTCTTGGTTATATTCCCTACCGTATTTGCGGGTTCTAGATCTAAGTAGAAACTAATTCACTGCTCAAATTGACGAATTCCAATATTCTTCTTTGGTTACTCTCGGATTAGCATCCAACAAACTACAAGGTTTTATTGCACGATCCATTTTTAAGCAAGTGAATCTTTTTAGGTTAGATCTTTCATCAAATAACTTGAGGGGATGCATGCGGTTAGACCAGTCTTCAAATTTAAAAAATCTCAAGTTTATTGATCTTTGTTCTAGTAACCTATCAATGGATTCTATCAACTCCATCATATCTGCTTGGCCCAATACCCTTCTTAGTGGATCCTTTCCCCATTGGTTGGCGTCTTTTCCTTGTTCTATTATTTATTATTTTTCGTTGCAATTGCATTTCAAATTGATATATATATTTTTTCCAGCTCCTTAGAAGATGCCAATATATTTTACATTCAGCCTGAAAAGTCGAACAGAGGCTTTCTTGACAATAAACATTTCTTGACAATATATATAAATATATATTGTATGTGCTAGACTACTGACCTTTATGTACGATTTCAATTTTCTTAAAAAAACAAAAAAAAAAAAAAAAAAGTACAGACATTACTCCAACACACGATGATACAGAGTTACGCTTGCTATTCGCCACTTTCACATCCACAACGTCCTTCAATTCAAGGTAGTGACCCTGAGACAATCAAATTCTTAGTACAGACATTGGAAAAACCATTATAGATTAATCTATTCTTCTTCCAATAAAATTCATGCTTGTCTTGGATGATAAAGACCACAAAGACCACAAAAAGCAGAGGAAAATGGAGCCTTGAGAAAAAAAAAAAGGTAATATTTCTCTATCTATTTAACTACTTGTTTCAATTTTAGAACCAAACTTGATCGGCGACATAATAGTCTTTTTTTTTTTAATTATTTTTATTATTACTTATTATTTTTTGTTTGCTGTTGTATGGGAAGGTGCATGAGAAGTAGTGATGATGATCAGGTGCAACCGCTGCTCTGCCTTAGACTACGTTGTGCCTCCGAAGACCCCACCATCTTATCCTAGGAATCTCTTGTTAAAAGTACATAGAAAGTCATTATGTTCTGGACTTTTGTTTTGTTTTGTTTCTGTTTTTGTCTTAACTTGGCATGGGAGATTCCAATTCAAAAATCTTGTTGTAAAGTTAGGCGTGAAATTACTGATATACTACGTCCGCAACCACATAATCAACAGCCCAAGAAGTCCATAGTCTTTGTGCGCACTTAGCATAAGCACAGATGCTTCATGTCCATTTCTTGTATTGTAACATACAAATGTAATGGTTTAAATTGGTAAACTATATGCACCAAACATTTCATTTTGAATTTTTTTATTTAGTTTAGAGAACTTCTTTTTGTGGCCATCATACATGCAAAACGTGTCACTCAATATAAATTTTGTAAAGGGGTTATATCATTTCTTTTTTTCTGCGTAATTTTTCCAGTCCTTGCAATATAGAATGCCTTTTATGAATGTAGATTACGAATTTTTCCAGTCTTACTTTTTCTCTATGTTTTCTTCCATTTTAAGAAAACTGAGTGGGGGAGTTAGCTCCTCCTCTCCATTTACATAAAAGTCAAATGTCGATGTCATCGCAAATATATAATTCAAGATGAAAATGAAATTAACATACAATTTTTTTTTCTTTTTTTTGGTTCTAATCATAAGATGGGACGAAAAAATAATAACAATAAAGTTTTCTAAAGCACAAAAAAAATCTCTGAAACTTTGCTAGTCTTTATTTATGCCAGGGCATGAGCAATAGCTAGCTAGACGGCTAAAGGCCTCTAAACATGTGTTCCTAAACGGACTATTGATTGAAATATGTTATATATTTTAATATGAGTAATGAATTAAATAATGTCTTTTTTTCTTAGTGGATTTTTTTCCCGCCATGTATTTACGTATCTCATTTAGCTTGCATTTGTTTGGCTAGTTAGAAATTAAATTTTTAAGTTAGAATTGACTGATTTTTCAAAAATTAATTATAAATTTTGTTTACTTAAAAAAAAAAGGATAAAAATTGAGATGTAAATTATATTTTAGTTGGAATTACCAAACAAAACCTTAGTTTTTCAACAAAGAATCCATGGACATGGCGCGTGGCTTTTCAATCGGCCAGAATTGGGAATTAAATGGGTGGGTCAATTGGGTACCGGCCCCGTGGGCCAGGTATTACCTGAAATGTACGGATTGCGGGGGCGAGGCAGGGCGGGGCTGGTCATGACCAACGTAGGTGCGGGTCGCCCCTTACCCGCCCCGTTTACAGTTAAAAAAACAACACACCCTAATTGGATTTTTTTTTTTTTTTTGATGCAAGTCGACGTCAAAATCAAGAGTAGAAAGCCAAAACACTCCTTCTCACAGATCGATACCTTCCCCTGAGTCCTGGACATGAACACCTTCGTCGGCGACTCTTACGACCAGGTCCGCGAGATCTGCATCACCCTCCTCAATAAGTTCTCTTTCCCACCCGACAAGGCCCTCGCCGTCTACGTCCAGTCCCCTGGCTCCCCCTTCATCTTCTGCGGTGCCGTCACTCTCGCCCTCCCCTCCGCCATCCTCTCCCTCCTCTGGCCCGGCCCCGGCGCCGGCGACTGCGGACAGCTCCAGATGGCAGCCGCAGCGCCGCCGGCGTCTGCCAAGATCGGGATGTCGGTGGAGGAGCTGGCGGCGCTGTCGTCACTGGACGCGGCGGCGGAGAATAGGATAGAGAGGGTGCCGATGAAGATGGGGGAGAATCTGTTCAATTTCATGCAGTCGTTATGTGTGCTGGACGGGTCGAAGCTGGTGGTGCCGATAAATATTCTGGACAGGTGCCCCTAACTCACCCCATTTACAGATTAAAAAAAAAAAATAGAATAGAAAATTTTTGTTAATGCAAGTGGTCCACGGGACAGGGCGTGTACCCGTTGACCCACACGGGTTTGACCCGCCCCGCACCTGCGTAAAAATGGGGAAGGTATTTGCAAGGCAGGTTACTGTGCGGGGCGGGGTGGGTCGGCCTAAAACCTGCCCCATTTACATCCCTAGGCCAGAGCCTGCCCACGTTCATCAACGGCTCGAAGGGCATGGAATTTCTATATTGGTAATTCTTAGTATGATAAATCTTTATCTTTTTATGTATTTTTTACTCTTCCATATTTCTGGTCATTGTCAAATTTTAAATTTTTTCTTTTTCTCCTTCACAATTTGACTATGGTTTTTTTTTTACTAGTTTTTTGTTTTCTTTAAAACTATGGTTAAAATATATTTTTTATTTTGCACCATCGACATCCTTTGAATTTATTGCATAATTACAAACTATTTAAAACTCTGATTTTGATAATTTACATCATCAATTTACAAATTTCTGCGATACTTAATTAAGCTACAACATTACTATCTTATTAATCAATTGATGAAACATGGTTTGTCTTTTGCCAACGATTGGTCTCGGATGTTTATTTAATAAAACAATCACCAAGTTACAGAGGCTTTAAAGTGATCAATGCTAGTTTCATAATGAACATGTATTTCAATTCTGTTAAGTTAGAGGAAAAAATAATTACCAAAATTCTGAAGCTAACTTCTTTAGTTTGAATCAAGATATTATCTAATACTAATATATTTTTAGTATATCATTGTGAATATTTCCACCTCTAAGCAAGATCAATTTCAATGTTAGGATTGTTTTTAAATTCATAATAATGAGAGACAAACGAACCCAACCCACCCAGAAATTTCGTTATGGGGCAGAAACAAATTATGCTAATATTTGATATAATGACTTCTTTCTCCCGCAAAAACTTATAAGAACAAACGCAAATAGAAATAAATCCTTACAATAAATGTTATATTTTGCACTAAACATGGGTATAGTCTTGTCACTGAAGACGTAGAAAATGCAAGTCTTGAGCTAGATTTACCTGGAATCTTTATAGTATTAATGTTGTGATAAGACCTCTAAGTAACTCGTATAAAAGACATCTAACCCATATGATAAGTCACTAATTTAATGGAACCAGAAAATACGTTGTGGGATCAAGCAAACAAAGGGGACCTACAAAGACTCCATGATCTTCTGATCCAATTAAATCATGTGGGCCATATTCATCAGTAGTGACTCTTGATCAAAGTCCAGTTTAGAGAAGTCTTGCTGTTAGAAGACCTCTAGACTTGTGATACTCTTCTTCTACATGGCACACCAGTAGACAAGTCACTATAGACTTTGATGCAAAATCTATAACTTCTCTGGTACTTTCTATGCACCGAATCAATTTTTAATGTTTAAATATGAGGAGGTTTCCTCATTTTGAGCAGTTGGTTAAGGGAAAAAAAGAATCTTAAAGAAGTTTAAATATGTAAAAAAGATTTTTAAAATAAAAAAGTTGATATTCATCTGAACTTAATTTATTGATATAAAAGATTTAGTTAAGTTATTAATATAACTGGTGATTAAGGTAAAAAAATACTAGGAAATAGAAAAATAAAACAAAAATATGTCCAATTATTGTTTTATGGGTATATCATTTATGCGCAATGGTACTAAATAATTTATCTAAAAGTTGATTAGACATGACTGAAAAGTTAATACAACGTTCAACCTAAAAATAGTGGTTTTAAAATTATGAGGACTTATAACAGGACATGTGTCAAAATTTGTTTTCCTTGCTTAGACTTTTGATGAGTCCCAAATATGGTGGTTTTGGAATTGAATTATTGATTTTTATTGTGGGTTGTTTGCACAGTACCCTTTGGAAATTATGTAATACCACGTCACCCATCTTCCTACGCTATAAATGTGCATGATAGTATGGCCTGTCATTGCACACAAACTCTTCCCCCAAATATCTATTCTAGAGTCCATAAACAAAGTTTGACGGTTTTATACTTGTCTGAGAGAATGATGGTTTGGTTTCTTCCATGGCTGAGTCTCCTTCTATTCCTCCTTCCTTCTCCATTCTACTCTTCTTCATTTCCAGTACCCTCTCCCTTTACTCCTCCTCCTTCTCCTCCTCCTCCACTGTGCCATCCCCACGAAATCTCGGCTTTGCTCCACTTCAAGAACTCTCTTTCCATAACAAACAATACTTTTTACTTAATTCCTTATTGTGCCGAGTATTTAGGAATTACTAATCCTAATAGTACAGTGTATTGGAATATGAGCAGGGATTGTTGCACATGGAGTGGAGTCACTTGTGATGAGGTCTCCGGTCATATCATTCAGCTTGATCTTTCCTGCAGCGGGCTTCAAGGCATCATCCACTCCAACAACAGTCTGTTCCTCCTTAGTCGTCTCCAAACTCTTATCCTCTCCCATAATTGGTTTCGTGGCTCAATCTCACCCCAATTTGGTAGGTTTTCAAGTTTGATTCACCTTGACCTTTCTGCCTCTGGTTTCACAGGCCAACTCCCTCTAGAATTCTCTTTCTTGTCTAGTTTGGTTACACTTGATCTTAGTTTGAACAATGGTTTGACTCTTGAGACTTTTAGTTTGAAACGAATTATTTCAAACTTAACCAGTCTCAAAGAATTGTCCTTGAGTGATGTCAACATGTCTTGCATCTCGACTAATTCCTTTATGAATTTGTCAGAACCTTTGTTGTCTCTTGATCTTAGTTTTAGTGAACTGATGGGGAAACTTCCAGAAAGCATTTTTCACCTTCCAAACCTGCAAGAGCTCATCTTATCATACAATGGAAATCTCAATGGATCTTTTCCTAGATATAATTGGACCAGCCCACTTCGAGAGTTAGGCCTTTCACAAACAGGATTCATACTAGATGTCCCATATCTTGTTAGGAATCTGAAACAATTGACTCATTTGGATGCCAGCTTCTGTGGTTTAACAGGATCCTTGCCAGCATTATCTGGCAACATCACTCACATCACGTCCTTGTACCTTTCTTATAACAATTTTGGTGGTCAATTCCCATGGGACTTTCTCACCCTAGGGAAACTTACTTCTTTAGATCTTGGGTCCAATAATTTCGAAGGTCAACTTCCTGAAATTTGTAGTAACTCCACAAAAAAAGCTCTTTTGTGTGACTCTTTGAAAAACCAGTCAGTGGGCTCTCTTCCATTGAATTTGAAATCCTTGGACTTGTCTATTAACTTACTTAATGGGACATTACCATCTTGGTTATGTTCCCTTCCGTCTTTGCAATCTTTAGAACTAGGGTCGAACCAATTCACTGGTCATCTTTGTGAATTCCAGCATAATTCTCTGGTCTATCTTGATTTAAGCTCAAATAAACTACAGGGCCTCATTCCAACATCAATTTTTCAGCAAGTGAATCTTTCAGATCTATATCTTTCATCAAATAACTTCAGTGGTATCATTCAGTTAGGCCAGTTCTCGAAGTTGAAAAATCTCCAGACTCTCGATCTTTCTTTTAATAGCCTATCAATGGATTCTATCAACTCCATCATATTAGCTTTGCCTAATACCCTTCAGTCCTTGGCTTTGTCTTCGTGCAATATTACTAGATTCCCGTACTCTTTAAGAAGTTTAGAAAACTTAGAAGAATTGGACCTTTCCAACAACCGTATTAACGGGACTCCTCCCCAGTGGTTGCGGAACGTTGGAAACAATTCATTGATTTTTATGAATATTTCTCACAACTTCTTAACTCATTTTGGGAAAATTCCATGGAAAAACCTAAATTATATTGACCTCAGTTCCAATCAGCTTCAAGATCATCTTCCAATTCCACCGCCTAACACGGCTGTGTTTTCAATGTCAAACAATCAATTGGTTGGAGAGATATCGTCTTTGTTTTGCAACCTTAGTGGGATTGAAGTTCTCGATTTATCAAACAACAATTTGAGTGGGAACATCCCTCCATGCCTTGCAAATTTTAGCACACTCTCTGTTTTAGATTTACGGATGAATCGGTTCCACGGACTGATTCCTCAACCATTTTCAAAGGGAAACTACTTGAGGACTCTGAACCTCGAAGGAAATCAATTGGAAGGGCCATTGCCTCCATCTTTGATCAATTGTGAATATTTGAAGGTTTTAGACGTTGGAACCAACAAGCTGAATGGATCCTTTCCTTTTTGGTTGGAGTCTCTTCCTGAGCTGCAAGTTCTTATCTTAAGATCAAATCGATTTTCTGGGCTGATAAGTAATCCAAAGGTCAAATGTCCCTTCCAAAGGCTAAGAATCATCGACCTCTCCAACAATGAATTCATAGGTCTTCTCCCGACGGGGTATTTTCAAAATTTTATGTCCATGATGGAGGCGCACGCAGATTACTTGGAATACATGAGAGAGCCTTCGGGAGGGAATTCCTATCATTACGATTTTGTGATTGTGGCTCTGAAAGGGTTTTATACTGAAATGGTGATCCAAACCATGTTCATTTCTATTGATTTCTCAAGAAATCACTTCGTTGGAGAGATTCCAGAGTCCCTCGGGAAGCTCAGATCGCTCAAAGGGTTGAACTTTTCGGGAAATAAACTGACTGGTCCCATTCCGGCATCATTGGGAAACATAACCAATCTCGAATGGTTAGACCTCTCCTCAAATGATCTGATTGGACAGATTCCTCCGCAACTGGCAGATTTGACACAGCTTGAATTCCTAAACCTTTCTCTCAACAAATTAGTGGGCCCAATACCAAGTGGAAAGCAATTCAACACATTCAGCAATGATTCATACAGAGGCAACCTAGGATTATGTGGGTTCCCTCTATCTAAATCATGCAGAAATGATGAGGCACGACATGATGATCAAGGCGATAGTGTTGAAGAGCATGGCAGCGGAATGATTGATTGGAAGGTGGTGATGATGGGATATGCAAGTGGACTAGTGATCGGAATCTCTATTGGATACATGGTGCTTTTCAGCAGAAGCTTCGATTATTGGTTCTATGAAAGATTTGGAGGAGGACGGCGTTGTAGAACCAGCAGAGGGAGGAGAAGATCAAACTAGCAAGCAGAGGAAAACAAAATCTCGTTAAATGTCTGGAGAAATGTAAGTTTACAATGGCTTCGCAGTTACAAGTATAGTCATTTAATTTTTATAACAAATCCTAATGGCTTCCAATCATTTTGCTTTCTTTTGTGTTGTTGGATTTTTCTATTGTACAGGAAGGTTCATGATAATACTGTGGATGATAACGAGCAACTAATGGTCTACCTGGAGTAAGGCGTGGGTCTAGATGACGCCATTATCTTATTGTTTAGATAATTTCTTGTTTCACAGTCTGTAAACAGAGTGCTTGTTAAATAATAGCAATGGAGGTTTTGTTCATAGGAAGCCTTTTTTTTTTTTTTTTTAGGGGCATCATAGGATGTCGTGATGTTTGTGGTTTAGACGTCTGAGTACCCATCTAATGCAATTTTTATGTTTTCGTTTAAGATGATGGCCATTCTCTTTATTTTTGTACCACGTTATAAATGATTTTTGTTCCTTCCTCTAGTGCTATATTTGGATAAGGTTTTGGTCGTAGGAAATGTTGATGTACAGATGGAGTTCATAAGCCCTATACGAAGGCCTTCATGGCTCAGTCAAGATGAATTCAGCGTGGCAAGCTCAAAGACAAGAACAACACTACCTGATCAAACAGGGAAAGGTATGAGACGGGTTATAAAAGCATGTTCAAACAGGATCCTACATTTTCGTAGTAATCCATATATGTGGTCTTTCTACAGGCAAAATTCCTTTTTCACTCATTTTTTTTTTCAATTTATTTTTTGAATCAAAATCGTTATAAGCTGTTAGGGAACTCTCAATTCTGGAACTGATTTTATGAGACACTTGTGGGTGCAGGCTGGCGGTGGGAAATCGACTCTCGTATGTACGGATTTTCTGCATCAAATTGACTGCAGGTTAGATTGAGATAGATGGCATCACCATTTAGTCGATTGGCCAGCATGATTTCACGTCACGGGTAATCATCATCTCTCACGATTCAACCATGTTTGAAGGACTTTAAGAAATCACTTGGATTCTACATGTTGGTTTAGGTAGTAATTCCGCAAAACACAAGCTTATTTTCTACCATGGAGATAATTTCGCCTTTATATTAATGCCAATTTTGCTGGTACTCGGTTTTGGAGAGAATTGGAGTATGGGTAGAGGCAACTTTTCCCACCTTTGTAGCTTGCCGCTCAAGTAAAGATAGGTCCTGGTGCTTGATGAAGCCCCAACATCCGTTGGCACGGCTATCAACAATCAAATTCAGCAAAAGCTTCGACAACACTTCATGGATTGATCTCCGTTATTACCATTACTCATTGTGTAACGCTGTTCTTGACAGTGAGATGCTTTTGCTTCTTAATCATGGTAAGTATTTATTGGCCTGTGATTAAAATCCGATGCCTAACTTATTATGATTTTGCAGTTGTTGATTCTCAAAGTCCTGATCATGCTCGATTGATTTTCATGCAATATTCTTATTGAGGTATAAGACTCTCCGGAATGATTACCAGAGAACAAACTGTCTGATCTTCACTAAATCGTGGCAGAGTACACCGTGAGATCAAATTTGAAATTGTGACAAACTGGTAGAATATATTGAACTGCGAATCATTATGAAAATTAAGTAGTGGCATGTTAGGTGATGAGCGAACAAACATATTCATGTAAAAATGCATTTTTATTAATATCTAGACGTTAGTATTGTAATTTGATTTTTTAGTTTGAGTTTCCATATACGTAAACGTTCTAGTGCACAAAGTTCAATTATGTCGATGTTTAAAAACATCATCAGTAGTAAAAATCTTCAGGTGGCCATTCCAAGCAAACTAGCAGATTTGGTAAAGCTCGTGTTCCTAAACGTTTCATGGAACAAATTGGCGGCGCCCATACCTCGTGGCAATCAGTTTCAAACGTTCGGAAACGATTCATATATCGGAAATGTGGGATTATGTGGATTTCCTTTGTCCAAAACATGCAGCGTTGAAGGGGCTCAACATCCATCTCTATCGAACTCAAAGCATGAAGATGACACATTTGACTGGAAGATTGTGTTGATGGGATTTGGATGTGGAATTGTAATCGGCGTATCCACAGGATACATGGTGAAAAGATCGTCGAAGAGAAATGCTCATAGATTTGTAGAGATGAGTCAATCAGCTGCAGGTATCATGTTCCTTTCTTTAAGTAAATCATGTTTCCCGTTTTTTTCCCAATGTTTCAAATTTTCTTTTCTTATGAATAATTATGTCGTTTCTTCTCCTCGATATCTTTGTAGTTAAATCTATGGTTGTTCATATTCTTCTTTTGTGCTTCTTGCTATTGTACAGGAAAGTGTATGAGAAGTACTTCTGATGATCAAAAACAATAAGAGCTCTACCCTGGATCGAGAGGCGTGGCTCTTAAAACCCAATTATCTTTTCTAGTTAATTTCTTGTTTCAAAAAACTTTGTGGCTGGAGTGCATCTGAGATAATTTTATCATTTAGTCCTTGCGTTTAGTGTCTATTGGTGTCTCGAGAAATGTTCAGATTCTCGTAATAATAAATTTTGTCATAGGAAGTCCTGGTGTTCTTGTGTTTGCATTTTATTTTCTGTACAAGTATTATTGAGGATTCGCTCGTGTGGGAAATCCTGATGTTGTGGAGTTTGTATTTGACTTTCTTATTCAATCCGCAGAATTTCAAGTGAATAGACTGTGTTTTTTTTTTTTTTTTTTTTTTTTTCCTAGTGGAATAACTAACATCTTCGCAGCAAGGAAATAACGGTGGGACCTAAACAAGGACGACCTAATTTATAAAATTGGAAAAATGGAGCTTGTTGAATGAATCAAAGTCATCATACTTGACTAAATATTATTTTGAGATCTCATTTATTCATGTGGAACTTTGTGTGATTGGTGGTGAACCTTCAAAAGTCCTTGCCGTAAGAAGACCTAGACAACCATATTCCAAGCCCTTAATGTAAGAAGTCCTAAAGAGTCCCTACAGTAGAGTTTTTTCTATGATATTTTGTTTCACTCGAAAGACTTTGACTCCGCCTCCCCCTCTCAACAAAAAAAGAATTATAGGTTGGCATCTTACACATTAATCATACTCCAAATGCATTATTATTTTTTTCCAGAGATATATCTATTTTTGAAATCAATTATGTATTTTTTTGGTAATTTTCTTGATAATATTATTTAGAGCCATCTACAATATGGCATACAGCAGCTAGAGAAGTCACCAAAGACTTTGTTCCGAATATTATTGGAGAATTTTGTAGTAGGGTATCAAAAGAGTGTGCTACTTATAGGAGATAGAGGATATAATTTCTTCTTACATTACCTCACCCTTTCTTCAAATACAGGAAAAAATAAGTTGCAGATAGAAACCATATAGTGATATTGACTTCTTTTCTTATATAAATGATGAGCTTGAGTTACCAATATCGAAGTAATTTAAAACATCATAACTAAGTTGACACTTCCTAAATTTTATGGCACTTAGCAATATTCACTTTGAAAATCATATGTCCTTTTTTTTTTTTTTTTTTGGTTTTTGATTTTTGATTTTTTTTACTGTAGTTATAATTGTTCCATGTACTTGGTGAATAATAAGATTCAGTTCAATCACTAATAACATCTTAATTCTCCATTTCACCTGGAATATTGCACTGTCTTAATTGATATCAACATTTACCAATTAAGCTAGGAGGTCATTTAAGCCCCTGATTTGAATACTCGGTGACAACCGAAAGAGAAAATTACACTAATATTCCATAACTTTACCAATATTACGTTGACACCCCTTTGATCGAACTTAATACAAATACACCACTTTAGTCGTTTAAATTTCACAAACTACGTAAAATACCCTTCTAAATGAAAAGAAAAGAAGACGCATTTTAAGCAACTGGTATATGCTTGTATGATATGATTATTTCACCCCCCTCAAACATGATACATCGAACACATTCATATTGAAAATTAAATTTTAATTACGTGCTTAATTTTTTAAAATTTTAATCTTTGATTGTAATTTTCTTTTTTTTTTTTTTTTTTGTTTTAATTATGTATCTCTTTTAATTCTGTCCTCTCTTTTGTCTACGTTTGCAGTAGAATATTTTTTTTTCCCCTTCCAAATTTGTGATTTCTGTTCGTTTACAATCTAAAGTTAGAATTTGTGCAGGATGTAACATCCATCTACATGCCCTCCTGGACACTAAATTACAAAGTGAAAAAAAAAAAAAAAAAAAAAAAGACTTTCTTTTTTTTTGTTTGCAAAACATGACATAAATCAAAAGTGTAGTTATTATTAATGACATAAATTGTCCAGTTTATTTATTTAAATCAAAAGTCAATGAGGATTTTTAAATTAAATTTGTTTTAAATATAAATTTAGATTAACATCAATTTAAAAACCAAAAAAAAAAAAAAAAGACTTTTCAAGTTTTCATGCTCTTAATTAATGACCAATATTGTGCAAGTCATTTGTCGATTTCAAAAATATGTATATTATATTTTTTTGAGGGAACAGAAACATATGTACTAAAATTGTTATAAATGGAAACGGTTTGCTACACATTTACAAGTTCAGGGTATAAATTGTAAAAAATTTAGTGAGTAAATTGCAATTGTAAGACAAGTTCAGGGACACCATTGCAAAATGACCATTTTCTTTCTTTCTTTTGCTTTTAATCTCTATTGTTAACGCCGTAGATAGCACCTGTGGTGAAATGATCAAAATATGTCGGTTTTGAGTTTAATGAATTCAAATAGGACCTAAAAGGGGATAAGTTGTAACTGGGATAATCATAGATGACCACCCAAGCATTGGAATAACAGAATTTAATTATATAGACTTAAATACCCAAGCATAGCATGCATTAAAAGAAATAGGAGTTATATATATATATATATATATAGAGAGAGAGAGAGAGAGACAGAGAGACAGAGAGACAGAGACAGAGAGATAGAGAATGATTATGAATATTGTCTTGTCCACGTTTCCCCCTTTTTTTTAGCTTAAACAAAGGATTTACATTTTTTTTAATTACTTATTTTAAAAATTCAAGAAATCCCTGATTTTAATCTTTTTAATTTTGTTTTTTTGTCACCGCCAACAGTTTTGATCTTTCTTTAAAAAATAAAAATAAAAATAAAAAAACTAATTTTCGGTTTTTTGTCGTTTTCAAGATTACTGTCATTTCATTGTCGTTCATGAGTTCTCAACTATTTCTCTAACTGTTGTCGTTTTCTGTTACTGTCATTTTGGTTGCGGATGTTTATTCAATAAAACAATCACTATGTCACGGGGTTTAAAGTAATCGCTAGTTTCATAATGAACATGTATTTCAAATCTATAAAGTCAGATGAAAAAAAATATATTACTGGAGTTAATATGTAGTTTTTTTAGTTAGAATCAATATATGATCTACCCAAATATACACTGGCATGGTTAGTACTAACTATAACTTATTATTTTCGTCGTGGATATTCAAAATGACACCAACCAAAACCGAAAACGACATAACGAAACAGAACACAAGAAACGACAACAAAATTTACATGCAAAAATGACAGTCCATGACATGCGGACATTGCATAAATAAATATTTTACTCAGATATTGATTCAGGACATAGTTGGACGATGGGGAAAAAAAAAGTGAAAGGCTATACCCAAAATATTTGGGTATAGCTAGACTTGACTCTGAAGACGTAGAGAATGCAAGTCCAAAGCCGAACTTACCTGGAATCTTCATGGTATTAATGTTGTGACGAGACTTTTGATTAATTTGTATAAAAAACGTCCAACTCAAAAGACAAGTCATGAATTTAATAAAACCAGAAAATACGTTTTGGAATCAAGCAAACAACAGGACCATATACATCTGTAAAGATTTCATCTTCTGATCAATTGGCTGATGACTTTTCAATTAAATTGCATATGGACCATATTCATCTATAGTACTCTTTTGAAAGTCCACTATAGAGAGTGACCTTTAGAAGTCTTGCCGTAATGTGACATTCAGAAAATTTATTATTTAATTCTCCAATTCTAATTGAGAACATAAATTATAAATTTACCTTTAAGAATGTTTTTATGTAATGATGACAAGAAAATCATAAGAAATTAAAATCGGTGACTACCCATTTATTCTTAGAAATTGCTAAGCTCCAAAGGCTTCGGTTTTGTAGAATTATTCAAGTTCCATAACTTTCATGAAGAAAAATTTTTCAAATTCCAAAGAGATTTTGAGATAATAATGGATCTTAAAAACTGTGCAGGAAACAGGAAATTCCTGCACTGGATTTTTAGAAAACAGTGCGTAAACAGGAAATTCCTGGAGATGCATTTATAACCAGAGTTTGAACTGTTCCAAAGAATGATTTCAAGATTTGATGATTTTTAACTATTTTTACTTAAAAACAACAGTTTTCCAAAAATACGATTTTAAGGAAATTAAAGTTTTTACCAAGACTTTTAAGTGAAAACTTGACAAAGTGTCATCAAGAAAAGAGAAAAGCAATTAAGCTAAAAAGTGTTTTTGGAAACATGATAATAAAAAGATAACCGACGGTAAACAGATAGGATACCCAAGATATTGGGTTAGGCCTCACACCCGATGTTACCAATAGTAACCTAATAGGGTGATGCTTTTAAATTAATTGGGCCCTAGTAGCCCAATAGGGTATCATTCATGTATAAATAGGCTCTACCCTAAGGTTACCCATAGTAATCTAATGGAGTATTTATTTAAAATTAATTGGGCTTAAAACCCAGGGTTACCCATAGTAACCTAATGGGAGATGGATTAAAAGTAATTGGACTTAGGCCCGAAGTTACAAATAGTAACATAATACTATTCAAGTATAATTGGACCTAGTACTTAAGGTTACTCTAAGTAACTAAACAAGTTATCATAAGGTATTGTAGGGGGGACATATAATTAGGTTACTCATGGATGTTGGTTAGGATACCAACATTTAATGTAATGATTTATGATAAGATAGGATGATTCTTATTTTACATTCTTTTGAAAACAGGAAAGTAACCTGTTGTTGCAACCAGTTAGAGCAACAAACACAGGACATAATCTAACCTGTAAGTACAACTCCGCCTACACATAGGCAAATTGTTTTACTACATTGCATGTTTTTTAAAGCTCATACATGCATATATGTGATGCATATGATTTATGTTATACTTTTATGGCATCATGAAGCATGTCCACTAATGATAAATCACATGGTAAGAATAAAATTTAGTTTCAAGTAAGAAACTGTTTTTAAATATGGAATGATTTTCCGAGTATGAAATGGTTTTTCAAGTATGTTTCAAAACAAGAACAAGTTTTTAAAGATAATAGCAAACAAGTTGTCTTGGGTCATACCGACCCACTCTAGGTCGGGTTTGATCCATGGTTTGAGTTGGATTGGACTAGCTACCCCAACCACTCTATGGCTGCGCGCCATGGTACGAACACCCATGTTATGTAAGGGGCCCAAAAAGATGCTAACATAAGAAAGCATAAAGAATGCGATAAGAAAGCATAAATGGATCATGCATATATTTGTCAAAATAGTTTTGCGGAAGATAAGTTATACTTGCTGAGTGAAAGCTCATTACTTACGTTTATGCTGTAAATAAGCAGCCTATCAGTAATGTATGATATATGATTATGGATGATAGCGCTGCAGACTGTGAAATTTGGAATGGACACCGCTACGCATTTTGAGAGTTCATCATATTATGTAGTATTTAGTAAGAGTTGTGTGATATGTTATAAAGGTTCAAACCATGTTCCTTAATTAAGTATGTACTTGTATATATATTTATATAAGTATAAAGTTTGGAAAAAAAAATTTTTTTAATACTTTTTCATGAATAAGTAAGATAAGAATAAGCAAGATAACAGTCCTACGGGTTGTTACATGATCGTACTCTTAAACTCTATTGAAGTTCCTATCACTTTATCAGTAAAGAGATCCTCCAAAACTCATCTCCCTAATTTCATCCTATCACATCCATATTTCTTCAACATCATTTATAAGTTTTTATTATACCACTGTATTTCAAATGAATTATTTTCAAACACCTTAGCAAATGCGTAGACATTTAACATCAGCAAGAAAAGTTGAACAATCCAGTTTATAATAGCTTTCTGAATAATGAATATTTGAACCAGAAATTCAAAGAAAAACATATTTTGAAAATTTGAACAGGAGGTTCAAAGAAAAACTTTATACTCGCATAATTTTCACCGATGAAAATATTATATATGCTTGACTATGTCATTGAATTAGTATTTGGTTTGATGATTTTGTTATAATTTGTCATTTAAATGATTTAATTAGGTTACAACTTGACACTGACATATGAATAAAGTTAGTGTATTTGATTAGTGTGATTAAGTTATATTGTATACCTGTTATTCATGAATTTTTGAAGTATTATTATCTAACTTTATAAACTTTTTTACTTGAACTTTTGGGAAATACAGAGTTATGCACTTTAAGACTTGGACGTCGTTCTAGACGAATGGGGAGGAAAATTGATGCAGTTTTTTACAAATTGAACAAAATGACTCGGCAATTTTTCGTTTTTCTTAGCATATATAGTGCTTATAAATTTTTAGAAGAACCAGTCTTTTATACATTAATTATTTGCGTATAGTCATTTTTATTCTTCTTCTACTTTTTATTATTTATATATATATATACATATATATATGGTGCTATGAAATCTAGGTAGAATCAATAAAAGCCTATGATATGTGATTTTTTGGGGCACTTCCTTTAAGCAGTCAGGGAAGGGGAAAAAAAATTTTTCCCTGACAGGGATTTTGACGTGAATTAAAAATAGACCCTTTTAACATCGTTCAAATTTTAACTTACTAAGCCTCTGTTTGATAAACCATCGTAAATTCAAATTTTTCATTTCAGTTTTTGTCTTCTTCTGAAAAGTCAACAAAAATTATAACTAGTTTTTAAAAAGTCAATCAATTCAAACCATTTTACCAAACGGACCCCTAATATCTTTTGATATCAGTTTAGAACTGACGTTGAAAGTTTTCCTTGTCAAGTTTGTGAACGAAAAGAAAGATTTGTAACATCGGTTATCTTCGTAGGGTTTAGATGCATCATCAAAATTTCAACAGTAGAGCAAACTTTGGATTTTGGCATTCAAAATATTGATGGACAATTTGATCTATGTGGAATAAGTAAGTTTAAATATGCAAAGAACAAAAAGTTCTGTAAATCACATTCATAAACAAATATTATGCAGAAATTAATTAAGTTCATTCTTCCTAAGCTGAATATGTTCACTTGGTAAAAATTCCCGGGAGGAAACTGTTAAAAAAATTTTACTAGGATTATATTTATTTTAGGATTACAATTAGATTTTTTATTTATCTATCTTATTAGTAAGGGTAAATTTGGTCTATTATTATTAGGTAGTTTGGTCTTTTGATATTTGTTTGGAGGGTTAAACCTTCTTATTGAAGTATTTTTATTTAAGCAATTGCTTTAAAAAAATATTTATATATATAAATAAAAAAAAATGAAAAAAAAAACCCTTAACAACTTGTTTGGTTTCTCTTACTAGGACTCTAGGAATCTCTGAGGTTTTTTTTTTTTTTTTTTGGGAGGAGTCTCTGAGTTATTCATTGAAGAAGACAACATTGAATCACGTAAAAATTTAAAAATAAATAAATAAATGAAACACGGATAATGGACAAACGACAACAATATGAAAATAAGGACAGGCGCAAAAGGACGAGAACTGCGAAAACTGAAAGCTACACACGCAAATTACACCACCCGCGCCAAAAAAAAAAAAACTACCCACGTCTATGTCAAAGACAAAACGAGGAAAGAGTTTAAAAACGACAATCAAATAATGTCATGAAATGATGCCGAAAACGACGACAATAGTATTGAAGACGACGTCAAGCAGGAAAACAAACAGAACAAGAATAACAAACGTTCAAAGGGATCCCCCTTTTTTGCTTTTTGTTTCTTTGGTTTTTGGTATGAATCCACTACAAAGATGGTATCAGCAAAAAGAAGGGGAAAAAAATAGTTAAAGGGATCATTACAATAACCTAATATGTATTTAATTTAATTTTGTTTTATTTCTTACTATTATTATTATGCAAATACCTATGGTCTAATACAGTTAATATTAGGGGACGTGCCTTTAGCATCGCAAACTCTATCGATTTGTAAAGAGTCAGTGTGGAATTACTACGCCTGCAAACATAGGAGACATTTTAAATTTCTAGGTTTAATTTTACATTTTAAAATTAAACGCGGTGAGCTCCACCTAAAAATTAGAAATTATATTCAACTTATAATGTCCTGTTAAGGGAGAACTTTATCTCCTCCAACTTACTGTAAAAAATAATAACAAATTTGAATTGAATAAAATACTTTTTTAATTGCCTTATTTTGTTCTAAGTTCTCACAATCCTAGCAATATAATCAATAGAATAGGAAAATATACTCCCCTGTAACTTTTCTTTAAAGGTATAATTTTCGCGTAACTTAAATGTCCGATAGACTAGTATACACTTCCATGTCAAATTATTCAGTTGCTCTGATGCCAATTGTTGAAACTTAACATTCCTATTAGTGTCTATGACACAGTATAATCATCAATTCATGGGGTTAACAGTCGGAAGCAGTGGCGCCACTTGAGAGCCACCGAAACCCGCCGAAGAAGAAAGCTTGAGGGTGATGGAGCTATCACTCCGCGCTACTGAAACCACACACACGCATGGTAAACTCAAACACTCTTTCGCGTATTCAAGCTCTTAAACTATTGAAGTTCACGTAACTTTATCACTCCCTTGAGTGCATCTTAGCATATTTATAGCCCCCATTTAAATCAAAAATTCAAACATACTATTCAAACTTTTTTTTCGTACTGTGCTTTCTCGCAAAAAAAAAAAAAAAAAAAAAAAAAAAAAAAAAGGTTCTATTCAAACTTCTACACCATACAGGCCAATCTAAACTACATCATTTATTGTTTTCGATTACAATTGTATTTCAAATCAATTATTTTCGAACACCTTGGCAAATTTCTAGACATTTAACATTCAGCAAGAAAAGTTGGAACAATCAGCTTTTAACAGCTTTCTGAGCAATGAATTTTCGAACCAGAAATTTTAGAAAAACTTTGTTTTAACATTTGAACCAGAAGTTCAAAGAAAAACTTTTGCTCCGTTTAGTGAAATATCTTAAACTCAAATTTTTCATCTCAGTTTTTGTCTTTTTCTGAAAAATCAATAAAAATTATAACTAATTTTTAAAAAATCAACCAACTTAAACTTAAAAATTTTAACTTAAACCGTTATCCTCACATAGTTGTCACTGATGAAGAAATTATGCGAGTTCATTGCCTTTAGCCTCATGCATTTAGATTTCATTTCAGATGTCATATTATCACTACTAATTATTCTGGTAGAAACAAATACAAGAATTATAACAATTTCGTCCAAAAAAATGAGAGGAACTTTTTTGTGAGAATGTGCAAGATTTGTGACCTTTTGCTTCTATTGCCAAACAAAACATATAATTCCAATTTTTTCACAACTGAAACCAAAGCTGTTTTCCTCTAGTACGAGTCAAATGAAGCTGTAAACAAACCTAGTCCTACGGTCCAAGCAAAAGAAACAAAGTCGAGAAAAAAAGGTCCATACTGGTGTGTACCAAACCAAGTCTAACAAAAAGCAAACTGAAATTGCCTTCAACAACCCTTTGCATAGTCTTTAAGATGCCTGAACAGCAGCAAAATGGGGGGATCTCTAGGCAGCAATGTGACCTCGGCCTTAAAGAAGCATCCGTTAGTACACTCCAATATCAGATAATACACAGTTCTGGTTGCTATTCGCCACTTCACCTCCACAATCTCCTTCAGCTCGAGATGGTGACCCTGAGACAATCAAATTCTTACATGTATTTCTCCAAAAATATCAAAATAGAATAATCTTTTCCTTTTCGAATGAAACTCATTCTGTCTTAGGGGGGGAAAAAACAAAAAAACAAAAACAAAACACAAACACAAACCTCAATTTGTTGTACTCTTCCACTGCGAATCTTGCTGCCACTTGTACATCCTTCTCTGATTTGTTGCATGGGACAGCCGCACCAACCCAATCAAGTCCACCAGCTTTGAACAATCTTACAAAGATATTTTCTATAGGAGCCTGCAAATTACAAGGTTCCACTTTCACTCTCAGGATAACCACAGAATAAATAATACAAAAATTGATAGCTTCAAAGTTTTAATAATTTAATTATACCTTTAGATCACCAGTTTGCTCGGAACTCTTGCTGCAGTTAACAATGTCTGGTTCAAAACCTTGCGCAAGTGGATTCTTTTCCTGATATCAAGACCATTCAATGCATGAGCTTATAAAAAAGTCGCACAAGCAGAAAACTGTTTCATGTAAAGATTGATAACCAAATTTATAATTTGCCTGGACCTCGGCTACCATTGGTATTAATTCAAGCAAAACAATAATACAACACTGTATGTTAAAAGTCATTAGCAATCCAAACATTAAAACCTCGAAGGAAAGGGATATTACCTCAACAGAACAGTTTTTCTCGAAAAGCTCACAGACTTGCTTCGAGTCTGACTTACCATTGAGAATGTTACTCTGACAGCAGACATTTTTATGTATCAGCATATACAAACAAAATTAAATACATGAACAAATCATTTAATCATTTAAAGACATTCATGAAAAGTGAATCAAAAATTAAAAGGTGCTTAAAATGTTACCTCAGAAGAATGACCACAGTCATAAACTACATGACTGGAATCTGCAATCGTCTCCATTGCTGCTTTGAACTGAAAGAGTGTCAATACAAAGCCAAAAAATCTAAGCTATCACCCGAATTTTACATAAAATAAAAATTTAGTGCACGGTTACGAAAACCATCAAAAGCAGCATAGAATAAGCATAGAATAAAAATTTAGTGCACATTCCCTTCAAAGAACATACGAAAACCATCAAAAGCAGGGAAGAGAGAGAGAGATTATCCCTGGAATTCGCAGAGACATAGAAGAAACATACCAATTTTACAAAAATAAATAAATAAATGAACAAAAATATCCCTAAAGTAATTCGAACCAACCATCAAAAGCGAAAATAAAAAGAAAATCAATTTCCACATAAAGTAGCAGCGAAAAGAATTTCTTGAAACTGAATCGCCAGAAACCCTAAATTGGGAGAAAAGAAAACAACGAAATCGGACAAATGCGCTTACCAGATCGATGAACATAAATACATATATACAAATTTTGATATATGTATATAAAGAACATTATTTATATATATGCATATACATATATATACCTAAAATAGAAGAAATATACCAAGTTCACAAAAAAATAAATAAATAAATGAACAAAAATACAAGTAATTCGCACCAACCATCAAAAGCGAAAACAAAAAGAAAACCAATTTCCACATAATGTAGCGGGGAAAAGAATATCTTGAAACGGAATCGCTAGAAACCCTAAATCGGGAGAGAAGAAAACAACGAAATCGCGCATATGCGCTAACCAGATCGATGAACATAAATTCATATTTATACACACACACATATATATAAAGAATACGATACAGAGAGAGAAGCAAGAAAGTACCTGTAAATGGCTTCGTGATAGGAAAGAATTGAGAGAGAGAGAGAGAGAGACTAAATGGCTGGTTTAAAGACTGTAAATGGCCTTTTATAGAGGTCTGGGTCGGCCGAGCGAGTTTACGAAGGAGGGGGAAAAAAAAAAACACAGAGATTTTCCCGCCGGTTTAGGACACCACAAAAAATATATATATATATAATAAAATAAAGGGGTGAAATTTAGATTTGTATTTTCATATTGTCAAAAAAAATTTTAATATATAATTTAATCGGATAATATCTAATTTTAAAAAACTAAAATATCCTTAAAGAAAAAATTAAAATTAAAATATTATTTGCTTTTTATAATCTGTATTTGTTTTTGTACATAGAGCATATTATGTAATTTGGAATTTTATAATTTGCATCATTAGATTATAATTTTTTTTAAAGTATCATTAGATATAATTAATTCATAAATCTTTATATCTTCTTGACAAAGCTTAATTTTAACCTGAAAAATTCTCAAAATATCATCAAAATTAAAAATAAAAAATTAATTGAAGAATTCTAATAAAAAAAACTAAATAATGAACAAAACCCAATCATTTATCTCGCTGCCTACGTACTGCCACCTACCGTGCTTATAATATATCTTACCCAACCCCCTAATGTTCTAATTATAATTGGAAATGTTTTACATATCAAATCATTACTCTCATAAATTATACTTCTTCATAAAAATTTCATAAATTTCCTTTGAATTAACTGCACTATTATCAATATGTACCTGAATTATAAAACATATATGTTGTATTCTGAATTTTAATATATATGTCAACTTGTACTTTCAATTAATTTTCATTACTTTTTCTATTTGTTTTTGTGTCAAAATACACATGATCTTTGTTTCGATGTCAAGTTACTTCTCATCTTTGTATTTATGTCAAATTGCCTCCTAATCTTTAATATTTGTGAGAAACTACCTTATCTATTTTATTTTATTTATTCAATGTTGTATCATTACATAATAATAATCATATTTTTAGAATAGGTAAAAAATTATATTTTTTAAGAAAATAATACTTTTTTTTTTTACCAAATAAAATTCATGCGTAGTTTTCTTTACTAAGTTTTCTTCTTCTTCTTCTTCTTTTTTTTTTTTAGGTTGAATTCTTTTCAACATACTTACGAATTGCTCCAGTGGGTAGGTGAGCCAGCAAGAGAAATGGTAGTAAAAAGTATTTTTTAAGAAAATAATTAAAGTAAATAACAATGTTTTAAAATATTTAAAATAAATAATAAATTTATTAGATAATTAACAAATTTAGTGTGTAAAATAATATATATATATAAGATGTAAGTAAATTATTTATCTGATAAATTCGTTATTTGTTAATAGATAAGGGTATGTTTGATTAGAAGGAGAGGTGGAAGGAGGGAGAGGGGTGGAGGGAGACAAATCATCTCTTGTTTGGTTGGAAGGAAGAGGGGAAGGATGGGAGAGGGAGTCTCCCTCCAAACTCACAAAATGGAATCCTTCCATTATTCAACAAATCCACTACTTTTATGTGAATAGTCTATTTTACCTCAAAAAATAATTATTTAAAAACTATACCAACAAATAATAGCATAATTAAACAATTAAATATCATCTATCCTTTTAACTCTCACTCGCTCCTACCAAACAACATGAATGAATCTTATAATCCTTTTCATCATTCATATTCCCCATCTTTCATACCCTCTCCATCCTTCCAAACAAATATAGCCTTAATCTTGAACTCGATGAGTTTTTTTTATTCGTTTATTTATTTATTTGTTTTGTCATCCTTCATATATATATATATATATATATATATATTTTTAACTTTCCTCACCCAAGAGAGAATTTTTGAAAATGACAGAATTAGGTATACGACAATCAACAAAGCGTCGTCTGTGAGAAAGCAAACTCTAAATAGTTTGTGCATAATCTGTATTTCATGTCTAATTAGCGCTCACCTTTCTCTAATTGGTGATGATGATACCATTTTCTATATAGCAAGATTCGCGATTAAATTATTCATGCAGCATAATCGTAATTGAAGATCCCAATTGAAAAGCAAAAGCCCAAGAATCGAAATTTATTAATTCCCAACAAATTAAAAAAAATCCACTCTTTTTAAGGTTTACTCTTCCAAAAGCAGAGCTTTCTCAGGAAACTCTGATTTATGTACTTTTTTAACGTTTAAAGAAGTGCCTCCTATTCCTATGCTATTTGTATGAGGAAATGCCACCGAGAAAGTATATTCTGGTGCTTTTTGCATGTGTGCTTTCTTATCGGTGGCACATAGTGATTAAAATTTCACTCAAAATTTAAATTAGAACTCCTACATGGAAAAAGTGTTGGGATAGACTGGATAGTAATCTTAATTGTCTATCACGGGTGTGACGATTTCGTTACCGATGATGATAAATAGCATGATGGCAAAAAAAAACAGATTAATTTTGGCCGACCTAAAAGGTGAGATCAAGTTTTACACGCTCAAGGCATCAGTTTCAGTACGCAATTATAGCTTTATGGATTTCTTTGTGCTCCTTTGGAAATATAGGAAAGAGGGATAAGAGGAAAAGTAGATAGATCTTGAGTAGAAAGTATGGACAGATAAGGTCTAAATTTTTTCTAGACCCCATTTAAAATGTTTCTCTTAAGCTCTAATTGTTTTGAATCTGACCTGAATCCTGGTTAGTTTCACACTCAAAACAAAATCATGTCAAAGACAGTCCCACAAGCTGGATACCGTGCATCGTCACACAAGACTCTCCCATAGCCATTGATTCCCCAACGCAATCCTTTAGAGTTCCGTACCACGTAGTACTCGGTTCCATCATTTTCTGTGCCGTGATGTATCGCTACCATAGCGTGCCGTCCGATAACATCCTCCTTGTCAACAACATCATAGTTCATTATTATTTTGTTTTTACAAAAAGATTAATTACATAAAAGGTAAGACTTGTATTAGTAAATAGAGAATTTCTATGAATATACCTCTCTTCGGGGACAACCCTCTAATAAAAACTTTTTTTTTTTTTTTTTGAAAAATCCAAAATAAAAGAAAAACATGGAAACAAAGAAGAAGGGTTTTTTTTTTTTTTTTTTTTGCCCCCCTTTACTTTTTAAATGTACGTTACCTTTTTTTTTTTTTCCATTTTTTCTTTTGAGGGGTATTTCCATCATTGTCTTAGTTAAAATTAAATGTTGTCCTCTTTATGGAATGAATGTGACTACATACTTGAAATGTTGGCTCAAAAGAGATCATATATATTCTTAATAAAATTAAAATACATGGTATATTTATATAGACTTCCTTTGTAAAACATATCAACTATCAACCATAGTTTAAATGTGAGAGTAGTTACCCAATCTTCTTTCATTCCAAATCCAGTTCGTGTAAACACAGCAACGATGAGTTGGCCTTCTCACTAGTAAAAATTGCAGTTTACACGATGGTTATTTACCATCGTGTACCGTCATGTAAGCTTTACACGACAGTTCTGTAACCATCGTATAATCCAGCGTCGTGAAAGATACCACGATGGTAAAACCATCGTGGTATCTCAATGTTACACAACGGTTAAAACCGTCGTCGAAACAAGAAATATAGTTGTAGATAACGACAAATTGGCTACATTACATGACGGTTCCAATTCAAAACCATCATGTAATATGCATAATTACACGACGGTTTATTCCACACCGTCGTGTAATGTATATACAATCAACGAGAAAAAAAAAAAAAAATTAAGCAACATTACACGACGGTTCTCCCAAGAACCATCGTGTAAAGTGAGTTTTACACGACAGTTCCACTGAGAACCGTCGTGTAAAGTACAGTTTAAAAACTGTCGTGTAAAGTCCAACATAAATTAAAAAATAATTTGACATTTTTTGGTGATTTCCCACAGGTGGCCTAACCCCGTATGTTATCATTACACGGCCCAAGATATGATTGACAAAATATTAGCTACATTATATCAGAGTAAAAAAAATCATCCATTACGTTATCAATTTACATATCATAATTAATGAATTGCATTACAAATTTTGTCCCCTAATCAAATCCATATCATCCCAAGTATAATATTCTTTTTTTTTTTTTTAAGTACGCCAATTCCATTCAGCACTATGTCCCTCATAAAACCTGCAAAAAAAAATAATAATAACCACATTCAACACTTCCCTCTTAGTGAGGACAAGGACAATCCAAGATTTTTGTTTATTAATACTGCCGTCTTCTTTTAATCCATTCTCCGACTAAAAGCTTCCAATCCATTAGGTCCTAGCAAGTTTGCAAAATTCAAAATAATTAAGATGCATACCATTAAGATAAATCAAACAAAATTCTATTTTGATATTTCATCGAGCATATGGTGGGCAGAAAAAAAAAAGCGTAGAATATTATGTGTTCGTAGATCTTAAAATGCCAAAAAATTGCACAAAAGATTAATTTATAAAGAGCAACAATAAAAAAAAATTTTGAACAACAATAAATACACAAATTGCATTCCAAAAAAGTTATAAAATAATTGTGTGTTCGTATTTTTGTTGGAAAACAAGATTTTGAGCAATATGGAAGTCACATTGCCTTTCTTTGATGCAAAATAGTTCACAGCCTTGATGGGAAGACAGAGTGACAGTGAAGGTGGTGATTGCAGCAGCAAAAAAAAGAGAGAGAGAGGGGAGGGCGACGGGAGAACGAAGGGGAGGGGATGGCGGCCTTGCGGACGACGGTCGAATGAGGAAGAATGGATGGTGGGCGGCATCACCGGAAGAATAAGAGAGAGGGTAAGGCATTGGCGCTGTCGGCGGAAGAGCGAAGGAGATAATGGGTAGGATAAATCTTTAAGTGGTCGAGAAGGAGAAAGATAAAAATGATGATAAAGGAAGAGGAAAGTGGATTTAAGTTAAGGTTTACACGCAAATTTTAAAGCACAAAAATTCAAATTTTTAGAGTGATTTTCGGAAGATTACATAACGGTTTTTGAAAACATCGTGTAATCTTATAAAAATCGGAAGATCACAACGGTTTTTGGAAACCATTGTGTAATCTTCTGAAAATTACACTAAACATTTGAAATTTTTTCAAGGGTTTACGCGCGAATTTCACAAAATAAAAATTTGAATTTTGATTTTCAGAAGATTACACGATAGTTTTTAGAAACTGTCGTGTAATCTCGACATTACACGACGGTTTTCAAAAACCGTCGTGTACTTATCCGATTTTCATAAGATTACACGATAGCTTTTGAAAACCGTCGTGTAATCTTCTGAAAATCACTCTAAAAATCTGAAATTTTGTCAAGTGCTCACACGCGAATTTCACGAAGTAAAATTTTAAATTTTGATTCTCGGAAGATTATAGACGGTTTTTAGAAACCGTCATGTAATCTCAGCATTACACGACGGTTCTCAAAAACCGTCGTGTAATCTCGAGATTACACGACGAATTTTGGAAACCATCGTGTAATCTTATGAAAATTGAAAGATTACATGATGGTTTTCCGTCGTATAATCTTGTGAAAATCGAAATATTGCACGACGGTTTTAAAAAACCGTCATGCAATCTCGAGAATACAGAACCGTCGTGTAATATGAAAATCAGAAGATTACACGATGGTTTTTGAAAACCGTCGTGTAATCTCGACATTATACGACGGTTTTAAAAAACCGTCGTGTAATCTTATGAAAATTGGAAGATTACACGAAGGTTTTTGAAAATTGTCGTATAATTTTTTAGAAACCATTGTGTAATACACGACATTACACGATGATTTTTGAAAACCGTCGTATAATCTTATGAAAATCAGGAGATTACATGATGGTTTTTGAAAACTATTGTGTAATCTTATGTAAACCGGAAGATTACACGTCAGTTTTTCAAAACCATCGTGTAATGTCGAGATTACACGATAGTTTTTGGAAACCGTCATATAATCTCGAGATTACACGACGGTTTTGTAATCTTATGAAAATCGGAAGATTATACGACGGTTTTTGAAAACCGTCATGTAATCTTATGAAAATCGGAAGATTACATAATGGTTTTTGAAAATCGTCTTGCAATGTCGAGATTACACGACGGTTTTTGAAAACTGCCCTACAATCTCGAGATTACACGATGGTTTTTGAAAACCGTCATGTAATCTTATGAAAATTGAAAGATTACACGACGGTTCAATCTCGAGATTACACGACAGTTTTTGAAAACCGTCATAAATCGGAAGATTACACGACGGTTTTTGAAAACCATCGTGCAATCTCGATATTACACGATGGTTTTCAAAAACCATCGTGTAATCTTATGAAAATCGGAAGATTACACGACGGTTTTTGAAAACCATCGTGTAATGTCAAGATTACAGGACGGTTTTTAGAAATCATCGTGTAATCTTATGAAAATCGGAAGATTACACGACGGTTAACCATCGTGTAATCTCGAGATTACACGGCAGTTTTTGAAAACCGTCGTTTAATCTTATGAAAATCGGAAGATTACACGACGGTTTTTGAATTGAAAACCATCGTATAATGTCAAGATTACACAACAGTTTTCAAAAACCGTCGTGTAATCTTATGAAAATCGAAAGATTACACGACGGTTTTTAACAATCATCGTGTAATCGATTACATGAAGGTTTTCGAAAACCATCGTGTACCGTCGTGTAATCTTATGAAAATCGGAAGATTACATGACGATTTTTGAAAACCACTGTATAATCTCATGAAAATCGGAAGTTTACATGACAGTTTTTGAAAACAGTCGTCTAATCTTATGAAAATCGGAAAATTATACGACGGTTTTTGGAAACTGTCATGTAATTTTACGAAAATCAGAAGATTACACGACGGTTTTTGAAAACTGTCGTGTTATGTCGAGATTACATGACGGTTTTTGTAAACCATTGTGTAATCTCATGAAAATCGGAAAATTACATGACGGTTTTTGAAAACCGTCGTGTAATCTTATGAAAATTGAAAGATTACACGACGGTTTTTGAAAACCGTCATGTAATCTGGACATTATACGACGGTTTCTAAAAACCGTCCTGTAATCTTATGAAAATCGGAATATTACACAACGATTTTTGAAAACCATCGTATAATATCAAGATTACACGACGGTTTTTAAAAACCGTCGTGTAATATCGAGATTGCATGAAAACCGTTGTGTAATCTCTAGTTTACATATCGGTTTCAATAAATCGTCGTGTAATCTCCGTCGTTTAAGCCACCTTTTGTAGTAGTGTCTTTCACAGCTTTTTTGATCTCCGCAGCACAATAAGCCATTTCGAATGATGATATCGGAAACATTAGATATCCCTCCTGTGACATAGGAAAAAGATGCAAAGAAAAAACACACACATGCATATCATTTGAATGGTTTTGAACATTTTGTGAGCTTGACATATTTGAAACACTTCTTAAGCTAGATTGATATGGATTACTTTATAGTTTGGTATATTGTTTCTTAAGCATAAAACGTTTTTAATTTTTCTAGTACTCTAATTCAGTGTCTAAAGATACATCCTATTAATTTTGGCTAATAGATTTAAAGTGATTCTACCCCATGTAATTATCTCGGATTCTCAGAGTGCCTTTAGTTTTGGTAGGCTTATTAGCAACAATGTCATTGTCGCCTTTGAGCTTATTCATTCTCTAAGGCAAAAATGAAGTGGAAAGAGGGGATTTATGGCTCTCAAGTAGGATATGAGCCAAGCATATGACCGTTTGGAGTTTAGTTTTTTCGGAGGCCATAACGTGCAAGCTTTGCTTTCCAAGGAGTTTCACAGATGTGCTTATGGATTGTGTTAGTAGCTCTAGGTTCTCTCTAATTTTTTTTTTGAAATTTATGGATCTCCTCGAGGTAGAGTTGTTTCACATCAAGGTTTGCGCCAAGGATGCCCGTTATCCTCCCATCTCTTTTTGCTGTGTGGCTGATGTCTTTTGTCAAAAGCTGAAGAAGAGAGAAGTCTTTTCGGGCATGCTATGTGCAAGAGGAGGGCCCTCGTGCACAACTTATTTTTTGCTGATGAAAGTGTTTTGTTTTGTCCGGCTAGAGTTGATGAAAGTGAAAATAAATTAAAGAAATTCTCGATCTTTATGAGAGGGCTTCAGGGCAATAGGTGAATATGTCGAAATTGATCACATCTTTTACCCCTTAAGTGGGAAATGTACTAGATGTACCATTGAATCAGTGTCAGGTTTGTTGGATAGTCAGGTGCATGAAAAATATGTCCGGTCTCCCTTTGGCGATTGGACAAAATCAAAGAAAGATTTTTCGAGGGCTCAAAGAGAGGGTTCAGAGAAAATTACAGTTACGATAATGAGGAAACTTTTTTCTGTTGGAGGCAAGGAAATCCTTATAAAGGCGGTGGGCCAAGCAATTCTGAAACACTTGCTGCCGAAGAAATCGGCTGTCCAAGCGTGTGTGCAATGCCGGTTCAGCAAATCAGAGTGGTAGGACTCGAGTTTAAGGCGGAAAATATGCCAGTTCAGGGGAGACACAGGTGAGGAGTTATGTGCTGAATTGTTTCACGAAATCTGTTGGGGGGGAAAGAAATTATGTTCGTTCATGAAGGCCGACTCTGCACGGCATCTAGATTGGTGGAGGCTATTATCTTTAGGAAGGATTTTCAATAAGCTCAAGACATAGAAAGCCTAAGGCCTGGTTCTGTCCTGTCTAGTCTTTACCAATGGCGGCCAACTTCCTCAAGGGGTCTCAAGATCAAAATGGATGCTGCAATTTCCTAGTGAAAAGGATTTCAATGGTGTGGGTGGAGTTATCTGAGACCATAAGGGTTTTCCTTTGCTGCCATGGCGAAGAAAATTCATGGTTTCATGAGTCGAAAGACAACAGAGGCTATGGCAATGAGGGAATGCAATTTTAATGTCCAAAAAAAATGTTGAGCCTCAGCATTTCCTGTGTGGACAAATTCTTCACTGGAGTGTGAATATTTTCATTCAAAATGTAGAATTTGAATTATGTGTTTGGATTTAAGTTGAATTGTTGTGAACAATTGAAAACATTCCAATTATTTCAGTTCAATAATTTGCCCAAACAAATGTACATTTGACACTACTACATGACAGTTTCTAAAAACCATCATGTAATCTTCTGATTTTCATAAGATTACACGACGTTTTTCAAAAACTGTTGTGTAATCTTCCAATTTTCATAAGATTACACGACGGTTTCCAAAAACCGTCGTGTAATCTCGACATTACACGACGATTTTCAAAAACCGTCGTGTAATCTTCTGATTTTTATAAGATTACACGACAGTTTCCAAAAACCGTCGTGTAATCTCGACCTTACACGACGGTTTTCAAAAACTGTCATGTAATCTTCCGATTTTCATAAGAACTGTCGTGTAAAGTGAATTTTACACGACGTTCCTCCGAGAACCGTCATGTAAAGTGAGCTTTAAACGACGGTTCTCGGAGAACCGTCGTGTAATGTTGCTTAAAAATTTTTTTTGGTTTTTCTCATTGATTGTATATACATTACACGACGGTGTGGAATAAACCGTCGTGTAATTGTGCATTGAATTGGAAACATTGTGTAATGTAGTCAATTTGTCGTTCTCTGCAACTATATTTCTTGTTTTGACGACGGTTTTAACCGTCGTGTAATATTGAGATACCACAACGGTTTTAAAACCGTCGTGGTATCTTCCGCAACGCTGGATTACACGACGGTTACAGAACCGTCGTGTAAAGTTTACACGACGGTAAATAACCATCGTGTAAACTGTAATTTTTACTAGTGCTTAAAACCGTCGTGGTATTTTTCACGACGCTGGATTACATGACGGTTACAGAACCGTCGTGTAAAGTTTACACGACGGTAAATAACCGTTGTGTAAACCGTAAGTTTTACTAGTGTGAATACAATAATTGACATCTCTGATGATGTTTTGTAAAGACATAGCTTTAATTGAATGAGAACCAAGTTCAGTCCAAAAAAGAACAAAAAAAGAAATTATGATAAATTTTATTTGAACCATTAACCATAGCAGGAAAAATATATATATATATATTTAGGGCATGTAAACAGGCATGTATTCACTAGACATAGTATTATATTTAAAAACGAATAAATATTTCTCCAAGTACCTAATTTAAAAAAAAAAAAAAAGAAAAAGAAGAACATGAAAAGAATGTAAGAAACTAAGCCGTTAAAACAAAAAATAAAACAGAATTACCTTCTTGTCTTCTATTCCATGTTCTTTGATGTGCTCGAGGGCTTTCGCAACTGAGAATCCTGTTTCTCTGTCGTTGTGCAAAAGGTTGACTAGTTTCTTAACATCAAAGGTACACTCTAATCTATGAACCTGCTTCATCTTTGCTTCAAGGCAGGAAACAATCGCCATCGCCCAGCAGGTGGCTGCGGCGAAAACAATTATTAGAATAGGTAGAAAATAATAAAATTATACCAAAAAATAAAAATAAATAGAAGATACTTTCTTAAAGATTAATCTTACTTTAAAGATACTCACATTGTGATACTTGATCCCTGACTTCACTCACGAACTCATGAAATGGCCTCAGCTTAAAGAGAAAAAGAAAAAATTTCCTGTTAAAATTATGTTATGTTATATACTCTTTTTTTTTTTTTTTTAACCTGTTAAAATTTTCCCTCCCCCTTTCTTTCTTTCTAAAATAGGAAGGACTAAAACACAAAAATGACAAAAGCAGAGTTCAATTAAAAGATTGATCAAACAAACTCGATAAGAGACATTATGCATCATATTTCTAATTTGCTTGACCTCTACAAGCATTAGCATTACTTCAAGCAAAAAATAGTAAATATGGTTTTATTTACTAGTCAAAAAAAGCAATAGGTGACGTTCTCATACCTCTTCCATCGTTCATTTAGTAATCTAATGAAACCGATCCCTCATCGCCCATCAAATTAACTTAGAGATACAAATACGGCAATCACAAACTCATAGTTTTCGTAAGAAACACCAATTTTTTAAAGCTAGACTTTAAAGCGAAAAATATGACGATTCAAACTACAATGTTGAGATTATGGGGAAGATCTAGGACGTGCGTCGACGACTAGTATACCATCATCACCCCTGCCAAACTTTGGCTTAATATTATGAGGAATTGAAAAGTTAAACATCTCCTGTGAGAAGTTTCAGTAAAGGAATTCGATATCGTACCTCAAAAGCATAAACTTGCTCTAAAACATCAGAAACTTGCTTGGAGTACTCGGAGTTGATTACTTTGGGCTCAAGTTCCTTTTCACCATTTTTCTGTTAGCAAGCCGTCGAATGTATTAGTACATATGAACAATGTCAAATACATACATATATATAGTATGATTAAACAAAGAATACTAATAAATAACATCGAAAAGGTGATCAAGATTGAAATTGCCTTCTCCATTTATGCTACTCTGGACCCCTCTTTAAAACCTAGAGTAAATCACGAAAATGAAACCCAAATTTTCGTCAAACGCAGAGCAAAGATTACATACATTTTGTTTTCATCTATACACGTATATATATATATATATATTTATAGAGAGAGAAAGAGAGAGTGAACCGTATAATATGTACCTTGGAGGCTAGGAGTGAGAAGACACAGAGAGTAAATGAAGCAGCAGCGTAATGGCGATTTCTTTGAGGTCAGGGTGGATTGGGATTTTATTTTGATATATATACCTATATATTTGTATATTTATAAATCATAAGTCTGCGTTTGACATCTCGTGGACCGCTCTCCTCAACCGAATATTTCGGATATGCAAAAATTTTTAATCTGCTGTAATCAGTAGGCAAATTACAGGTGTAAGGACAGTACTATACCCCCATTACCAAGGAAGCCAATAATATTTGTACCTGCGTGTTGTGTCTATATATATATATATATGTATGTATGTATGTATATTTATATTTCAGCCTTGTACGTGCTAGTCTTCAAAACATTTTGATTCAGTTGAAAGGAATTTCCAGAATACTATTTTTGCTACCATTATTATTTTAATTGTTATTTTGCTGGAAATTTTAGCACCCTAGCTATTTTTTTTTTTTTCTAATTAGGCAACATTATTTCTGTTAATATCAATACTATTTATTAATTTGTATGTCGCCATCTTTTTTTTTCCATTTATTTTTGTCCTGTCTTTTTATAGATTTTCTTTTTTATCCCCATTAAAAATAAAAACTCTGACATAACTCTTATTAAAATTAATCTTAGCTAAAAATTTTATGTTTTTTTTTTGTTTTTCCTAATAAAAATTAAAAACTCTCACCCAGGTCCACTAAAATTTTTCATTTTGTTGTCACCTACATCTGACTAATTTTTTTTCTTTCTCTCTCTCTCTCTCTTTTTCTCTCTAAATATTTGGACTAAATGTCTTCAGTCCACGGATTCCGATTTTACTTTCATGACTTGTGTGCTCTGTCTTAGTGACACGTTGTTGCTTTCTTCATCTTTATTTAATTCACCAGGTGAAATATGAACGGAATAGATAAACAAAATAAAAAATAAAAAATAAATTTTTTATTTGACAATTGTCATATGATAGATTTAGGATCCATGCAAAATAGACAAACAAAACGATGTAAAATAAAAAATAAAAAATTATTTTTTAATTTTTATAAATTATTTTTATTTATTTAAAAATACTACACGGCAAGCTTAGAACCCGCCACATGACAACATGGGAGGCAAGGACAGTAGGCACCATTTTGGTGTCTTTCATCCTTTTAAATAAGGGTAATAGACTAATTGACAGGCACATGTTATGCGTAAACTGGAGAGACAAGCAAAAAAAAAAAAAAAAAAAAAAAAGTCACATGATGATTTATGACCTACTACATAATGCTGACGTGATCATTACATGACATTAACATCGGATCAAAAGAGTTATTCGTTCTTTTTACATGGTATAAACATATTTTTGCTGACTTTCCTTGCCACATAATCACAATTATAGTATTTTATTTTTATTTTGATAATTCATATTTTCACATTAATAGTTTGTATAGTATTCTATTTCAAGATATTTTATAGCATTATTTAATTTTTTTTTAAGTTTTCTTATAAAAACATAAATTTATTATACTTTTTGAATCTATAATCTAAATGGGAATTAATATTCGCATAAGATATGAGCTTTGGATTTTTGCTTGCAAAGGTAAAAAGGTAGTCTCACATGGAATGTGATGTGTACAATATTAATAATTGGTTATGAACCTTACGTGGATACTAATTATGTGATAATTTGATCATAGACTGACATCCTTACGTGGATGCAAGGAAACTTTATTTTTGTTTATTTATTTATACTTCTTCTTTGATTGGCTTTGTGAAGGACAAAAACGACAATAATATGAGAACACTGCCAGGAACAAAAGGATGACAATCTTGAAAACGACATGTCAAGGATTAAACGGTAGAACAGCTTTAAAACAACAATTGAATATAGAATCACATATAAACAATGTCCAAAAAACGACACTTACTTGAGAAATGACAATGATATTGAAATGACATGAACCAAGAAAACAAACTGAACTTAAAGCAAGGTAACTTCCCATCGCCTCTCTGCATTCCCCTAGCCCACACTCCTTTGTGATCCGGACAAGATTGCGATAATCAGAAAATTTACGGACCTTTTTGCTAAAAATAAAAAATCAAATATCAATTTCATAAAAAGATTAAATATCAAATGAGCATTTTACCTTATTTATTAGTGATTAGCGATCGACTATGTAAACAATCATTCTGTCAATCATTTAATTGGTCATTTTGAAAAGCAATAACCGCTTGATTTAATCAAAATTAAGGTTATTTATCCAAATAACTTTGTATATATATATTAATTGTATGAATGAATAAAAATACAAAACAAAACAGAAGTAAAAGTTAAAGAGAAAACAAGTCTACATATAATAATATGATGATTACGAAACGATAATATAATAATCACGTGATTAGTACGTTACAAACAAGGATGTTACGATCAAAAAACCAGTGGTCCTTTTAACACACAGGTAAGTGATACTCGGTTTAGTAGCCACTTGCCTCTGCCAAACTTTGCTTCACCAAACAAATTCAGCCATCTTTTAGACTTCTTTCCTCTGCAGAGCTTTCTCCAACGTACATACTTGTTGATGATACCAAATATCTCCAAATACCCCAACTTGCAACATTCTCTCTCCTCTTCTCTCTCTAGAAATTTTTTTTTTCCTGTAAAACCTAGCCCTCAATTTTTTGATTCACAAAACCAAACCAAATCCCCTGTACATACAAACTTGATTTCAAAACACAGAAAATTTGGGTTTGTTTGCTTAATTAGTTCATTTCAACTCTAGTTGTATTGTTTTTTATCTTTTTCCTAAAAAATTTTTATTTTTTTCTTAAAAAATTTTTTATCTTTTCTGAAAATTTAAAAAAATTTACCGTTATAACTAAAATGTTTCAACTCAAACTAACCAACCAAACACGTACTTAATCTTTTTCTCTCTGGGGTGTGAAACCTGGATTAGTAATTAAGATTCAGCTTAAAAATCCATGGAAATGGCCCTTGATTCTTCGATTCTGAGCCGCCCAAGTTCATCAACGCCTCCAAATCCCTGAGCTCTTCCACTACAGCAGCCGAATCGGACAGCCCACCAGAAATTTCCCGCAAAACAACCGGTACTCATTTCGACTGGTCTCGAAATCCCGCGAATTCCGGAGCTTTTCGAGTAATGGAACCAACTTGTGTATTGGAAGAGCTTGCTTGCGACCAATGGGCAAAAGGGAAGAAACCTTGAGCTTCGAAAATGGGAGTTCGGTTTCGGATTCAGGATCAGGGTCGGGTTCGAGTTTCGAGTTTTTTCGGGGAATTGTGAAGCGTGGGGTGGTTTTGGTGGCGATGGTTTGTGGAGTTTTGGTGTATGGGTGTAAAAGGGCGTTTGCGGTTGAGGGAGTGATGAATGCTGGGTATTGAGTTATTGGGCATAGCATTTTGTTGCTGAGAAATGCGTGGCCAAAGACTCTGCAGGTTCTTCAGATATTTAAAGGGCAACGGATAGTTTTGGCTGTGCTTTTGGGTCTCTCTGCGTTTTTCCCCATGGCTGAGACTTCTATCACCACGCTCTGGCCTTGGAAGGTAATGAATTTCTTGTCCATTTGCTAATTCTTAGTATGATAGAAGTAGTGAATTTCGCAAGTGTTCATGCGTTTGTTCTCATTAGTTGTCATTTTGTGGACACTTATGTGAAATCTTTAGGCTTGAAAAGTAAATTTGCACAGTAAATTTAAATTATTGTAAGAGAAAACACTCTTTAGAAAGCTTTTATATAGTGCCCAAAAACAGTCTTCCAAACGGGCTATTAGTTCGTGTTATTATTAATCTTTGGGTTATATCCTGAAAGTCAATGTATTAAGAGGAGTTGTCCAAGCCCTTTCAAACCCATTCTCCATTCACAGCAACGTCAAAATCCCCACTAAGTCGGAGCCCCAATACCCTGGAGTTAGTTTCCAACTCGAGAGTTCGTTTTCACTAAGAATTTCACTGTCCATCACGTTCTAACTCCCGGGGGCCATCAACCTTTATCTGATTTCTCCTGGCATTCATCTTATGCATACACGTGGCTACATTTGGAATTTGACTCTAGAACCACTTGTTAGGCTTTGGTTCCATCCTAGAAGATAATGTATTATGAGGAGTTGTACAAACCCTTTCAAACAAAATGTTATTGCTCTATTTGTGAACAATATGTTATCTTGACAACCAAAAGCATACATACAAGACTTTTGAGTAGAGAAATGCTAAATACTCGTTATGTAATGGTTTTGATCCGTTAGATTTTAACACAAAAAACTGCATTGATCACTGTGTGATAATATGTTCATCACAGAGTTGACATGTGAATAATTAATTAGTCACTCAACAGTTGGTAATTGTTAGTTTGTGTTGTGATATTACTGTGTCAGGTGCGAGAGTTAGCTGAAAAAGAGTCCGAAGATGGTGTCTTCAAAAGGCCTCATAGTGATGTCAATCACTTCTTGACAACATACTAATTGGCACAACGTATTTCCTATTTTCTGTTTTCATTTCGATGTCCCTTCATTATAAGTTTTAAGTGATCTCTTTCGCATTATATACTTTGTTCATCTGATCAGTGTTGTGAACATTGGAGCTACTGCTTTAGCGACAGAAGTTGCAACAGCAATATTTGGTGTGCTGGTGTTAGTGCAGCAACTGGAGTAATGACCGTATGTTTCAGTATCCTCACTTGATCAGTTCAAAGATAATGTGCTATGCCAGCTTTCTTTTGCTTCTGTTGCTTTGTTCTCGAGAATGTAATGATATATACATATATACACAAATGTACTACTTCACTTCACCTAAAATTTGAAATTTTGTCCTTTTCTTGTTCTTAATGATGCTAGGTTGCCATTTTACTCCTCACTGAGATCACACCGAAAAGCATAGCTGTTCACAATGCCACAGACGTTGCTAGATTTGTGGTAAGTTTTTAGTTTTTAGGTTTTAGGTTTTTATTTTATTTTATTTTATTTATTTTTATTTACTTTTTGTAATGTTTTGTTAACTGAATCTCACTGGCAAATTCTTCATAGACATCTGTGTAATTCTGTTTTGGTAGTTCAATTTTAATGCTTAGCAAGATGTACTCCTGCTGCTTTGCTTTCTTTGACAGTTTTTGTATGTGTCTGTAGACCAGACCAGTGGCATGGCTTTCGTTAGTGTTATACCCCGTTGGCAAAGTTGTTACGTTTCAATCAATGGGCATTTTAAAATTGCTTGGGTTGAAAGGAAGAAGTTGTGCTTTCTAAGAACCCCATTATAACGTATATGCACCTTCCATTTGAACTTTTATTTTAATTGTGCCTGCTAAGTGTTCTTAGAAACCTTAAATATCATGTCAAGATTAATATATTTGATTAAGAATTGATATTTCCTGTAATGTGAATAGCCTGTGATAAACATGCTTCCAGTTCCTCTTAGATGAGAAATAAATTACGGCACTTTAATATAAAGCATGAAGTTACTGATAAAATTTTCTTTCAGAAATTGTGTCATTGCTTTAAAAATTAAAATTCACTATTTTTCTTTGATCAGTGAACCATATGTTACAGAAGAAGAGTTGAAGTTGATGTTGCAAGGGCCAGAGTTAAGTGGAGCGATAGAAGAGGAAGAACAGGTGTTACGCAAGGTTTATTTTGAAAGTATTCTTCTTAAATAGTGATTTGGCACTGGAAAATACGAACAACAGAAGCTATTTCTGAATGTATTTGAATGGTTTAACATCAATATGCAAGTTGTTTGCATTGAATGCACTGCTATCAAGAGTTCCTCTGCTTTCATTAACATGTGTCTTGTTTGTTATCTCAAACTTTGTGCTACCTTAGAATCCCTCAGAAAATCTGTTTATGTTATGTACACAAAGAGAGACTGATTTTAATTTTTATTTGTTTCATTATATGGCAGGATATGATTGAAAATGTCTTGGAGATTAAAGATACGCATGTGAGAGAGGTTATGACACCTCTTGTGGATGTGGTCGCCATCGATTCCAGTGCAACACTAGTAGATTTTCATAACTTGTGGTTAACTCATCAATATTCAAGGTACACCAGAACTGCAATGCTATATTTATTCTGGCAATAACTATTTAATTTACTATGACAATGAGACGATGAATGTGTTTTCTAGGGTGCCTGTGTTTGAGCAGCGAGTTGATAATATAGTTGGTATTGCATATGCAATGGATCTACTTGATTATGTTCAGAAGGTTTGTCCAATTTTTATTCTCCTTCACCTCTTAGAGGTTCAAATTCATTGAGTATTAATTATATGCAACAATCTTATAGTGTGCAGAATTATAATGTTTGATTTTGAAGGGTGATCTACTAGAAAGTACTAGCGTTGGAGATATGGCTCATAAACCTGCATACTTTGTACCTGGTAATTTTCATGCCAATTTCTAGAACTCTATTTTGTACAAATCTTGACGGTATTACAATTTCTGATATTGTCTTCTGATTCTAGTTTTGTATTCAGAGTTGGTATTACACACTTGTGTATAACGTTTCAAATAAAATATAGCAATGGAATTCCAATACTCTGCTTTGGCCGCAAGTGTTTCAGCGACATGATTTGGTTTCTTGTAACTAGTAGTTTGGTGATTGCTTTGTTGCTTTGGCAATTTTTCACTGGGTTTAGTCAGGGTTGTGTTAGGTAGGCCCCATTTCGGTAAAATTCTTAGGGATACCATTAGTCCCGAATCCTTTGGGATCTATAAGTCGCCCATGTAGTTCTCTCCAATGGGTTTACGTTGCTTGAGTCTCAATTCTGAGCTTAGTTAACAAGTCAATATCTTTTTTCACATTTCGGCTACCATTATTTCAAAATGGAAAGTTTGTTATGGTCAAATTGATCTGATCATCGAAGGCCCTTTTTATGTGGATGGACCTTTGAGGTTCCTGCTCTTCCAATTAAGTCGCATTTTGCCATCTAAGTCGCTTGCATTTTGTTAACTAAGGCTCTAGCAGTTAGGCAGCATTTTCCTATTAGTAGTCTCTATCCCAGTTGTGCATTAACTATTGCCAACCATTTTTAATTTTCCAGAAAATTGTTTACAAGATTGTGTTCTCCATTTCTTTACATATATTCTGATCTGACAGCATTGATTGAACATCTCAATGTTGCCACCGAAAATTTTTCCAACGGTAAATTACATTGTTAATTGTGCAGATTCAATGTCAGTCTGGAATCTTCTTAGAGAGTTCCGCATTAGAAAGGTCCACATGGCTGTGGTTCTTAATGAATATGGCGGTATCACAGGGTATGTTCATTGATTCTATCATCATTGAATTGAGGAATGCGCTCTACTAGTTGTACAGCCCCTTACGTGTGCATTATTATATTTTTCATGTTCTTATGAATTATATCACTAACCTTTCTTTTTCCCACAATTACCAGTTGGTTATTCTTGAAGATGTGGTCGAGGAAATCGTTGGTGAAATCTTTGATGAAAACGACTCAAAAGTAATGCTTTCTATGAACATCTTTTGCACTCGCTGTCTCCTCTTCTGGATAAGCAGTTCAATGTGAAAAACCAAGTATCACAGTACATATTAGAGTGTGTTCAAAATTGAAAAGAAAAGAAAATAAGTAGCCTTAGCTTCCACCAACTTATCTAACCCGCTTATATGCTCATACATTGCCCTCTTTTCATAGAATTTGAAGTCCATGCTTTAAAGTATTATTTGCAAATGAAAAGGTTAATCTGTTGAGCCTGTTGTTTCTGCTGGCTGCTTCAGCCCATACCTAACATCTGTTTCAAGTTTATATGCTGTTTTGTTTTCCTTCATGAACCAGGAGGAGATTCAGAAGAAAACTGGCTACATTGTGATGCGTGCAGCGAGAATATTTGACGTGGATGCAAATACATCTATAGACCAGCTATCCAAAGATCTGAATCTCAAAATGCCTGAGGTACTGAAGTTCTGATCACTTGTCCAAGAGCTTTCTTAAATGGCTGCTTGTTATTTCCTTTTCCATTTTTAATCCAAAATCTTTCCAAACTAGGAAAATATAAATGTAAGAACAAATGCAATAATAGTTGATACTTGTACATACAGGGTCATCAATATGAAACGGTATTGGGTTTTATATGCAAGGCATCTGGATATATTCCACGGACGGGTTTGATTGGAAGGTGGTGATTATGCGATATGCAAGTGGACTGGTAATCGGAATCTCTGTTGGATTCATGGTGCTTTTCAGTAGACGTTTTGATTACTGGTTTCTGAAAAACTTTGGAGAAGCATGACAGCGTAGAGCCAGCACTTGCTCAAGAGGGAGGAGAAGATCAAACTAACAAGCAGAGGAAAACATAATCTCGTGGGATGTCTGGAGAAAAGTAAGTTGACAAATGTCTTTGCAGTTAAAACTCTGTTTAATTTTTAGAACCAATCTTTATCGGCTTGTAATTATTTTTCTCTCTTTTGTGTTTTCAGATTTTTCTGTTGTACAGGAAGGTATATACTAGAAGTACTGCTGATGAAAACGAGCAACTAGCGGTCTACCTTAGTGCATCTTAAATAATAGTAATCGGAAGTCTTTTTTTTTTTTCTTTTTTTTTTTTTTTAGAGGGTCAAAGGATGTCTTGATGTTATGGTGTTTGTAATTTAGATGTCTGAGTGCATATCCAATGCAATTGTTATGTTTTCGTCTAAGATGATGGCCACTCTTAATATTTGTATCGCCTTAATTATAAATGATTTTTGAACTGCTGTATTTGGATAAGGTTTTGGTTGTTGGAAATCTTGATGTACAGGTTTTGGTTTCGTTTACTGTTTCATTCTCAATCTCTTAATTCATCATATCTCTTGTTGTATTCTTTTCATGCAGGTGTGTTAAACACTTTTAAGTAAAACGAAAAACTCACAAGTTTTGGAATCTTTCTTTGTCAAAATAGTGAATTCCTTGACAAAAGAGTACAGGTCAACGATTTTTATATCTTGTGGAACAAGTACAATGAAATAAATCTGATCCATAATTAATATTTCATCAAAATTGAAAGGCCACACCAGGACTTGTCATTAAGTCTTAGTTTTGCTGTTACAAGTCATGAATTGATAGGATATGGATCCAATTTAATTTAACTTAACCGAGAAGATACGTTATGGATGAGAGCAAGTTTCTTATTAATTACCCGTTTAATCTCGTTCCAAAGTCTAATTTTTTTCTCCATGATCAAGACATCATCCTTTGATTTTTCAAATTTGAGTTACGAGGATCTAAGATGACTTGGTCATCTGTTTCATTCTTAATCTCTTAATTCATCTTCTCTCTTGTTATATCCTTTTCATGAAGGCATGTTAAACATGATACAATTAGAGCAAAAAGTCATAAGTTTTGAAATCTTTCTTTGTCAAAGTAGTAAATTGCTTGACAACAAACACGGCCCAATTTTCCTCTACATTTAATAAGTCTCTAGTAACAATCTCCATGAGTGAACCTGGATAATTTGAATGAAATGAGTAGTCGTTAAATGAAAAAAAAAAAATATATATATATATATATATATATATATTAAACTGCTATTACAAATCATTTTGTAATTCATTTGCCCTAATCTCCATTCTATGAGCAAGGGAAGGAAATAAAAAGATAATTCACTAACAAGGTCAGGTGATATTAAAATAAACTTTAAAAATCATCAACTTTATATACTTATGTTAAAAATATGTGGTTATGAATTTGATTTTTAACAGAAGAGTACATGAGCTCAAGTGAACCATTATGAGATAGAAAGTTGGTCAAGAAAACAGAGCACCTACAAATATAACCTCTTCTAATTGATTTGAAGATTCCTTATCAATCGGTTAAATCATCTGGACCACCTTGATCAGAACTTACAAGAAGGGGACTTTCTTGTAATGCCGTGAAAAGACACCTTTCTCTCTCTCTCACTCTCTATTTTGATTTATTTTAGATTTTAAATTTTAAATACGATAATTTGAAAATCAAAATTGATTGAAATTTGACGTTTTTGAAAACAACTATATAAATGTAATAAATAAAAGAAATATTGAGTTATATGTATTGTTTTGGTTAAGCATTTGACATGTATAATTTCTTGTAAACTAAAATGATCGACATGCCTCACAGATATTTATGCCATAATGATAGATGTATAGTGACATCTAAATCTTCACATTGTCATAATTAATAAGATGGAGGGTAACAAAAAATAGGATTAAGTGTCGTACCAAACTCCAATTAGTGAGAGGATATGATAAGAACGAAAGTTATAAGTTATGGTCTTGAAGGTGATTGGATGGTCACTCCCCTAACTCCTCATTGGTTGCGTGTATATGAGTACGACGTAGGGACCCTTGAGTAGACAATACATGTATATAATGAAGCATAATTAAACACACATAAATCACATGTATTTTTGAATATTCATGTTGTTACGTATAATGAAATGATTTCATAAAATTGTTTTGTTAGGTGTTGTTTGTACTTGCTGAGTGAAAGCTCATATGTGTGTATTCGTGCTGTAGGTAACATGGGAAGACAGCTTGCCACTTAGATGTTTTCTAGACTGATAAAGCTGTGTAGAGGTGATGAAGGAAGGGAGTGGGATACCACCACAATCTTAATTTCTACATTTAGACTTAAATCATTTTGTATCGACTATATTTATAATTATGTTTTTTAATATTTTGGTACTATTGAACTAGTAGGAGTACTTTAAGAGAAAAAGACTTTATAATCTTTTCTTTTAACTCACATGACGTTATAGTTTTTTAAATGTTATCTAAGTGCAAATTTAAACAAGATATTTTTTATTTAGAAATTTCAATTTCTTCGGTTAAAATTTTAGTTTAGTAAACTTTTCAAGTACAAATATAATCTGTATAAAAAAAAAATCTATATTTTTGGAACCTAATATAAATAAGTGTTAAGATTAAATGAATTAAGAATAAGTAAGTTAGTTAACAATCTGAAAAGTCAGGTCGTTACAGAGAGAGCGATGAGAGAGAAAGGGAGAGAAGAGAGAGGACTGTGATTGTGAGAGAGAGAGAGAACAGATAGAAAAAATATGGAAATGAAAAAGTGCATGTGAAAACACAAATATATGCAGTAGGACAAAATAGGAATTTAAAATTGAAAATTAGAGGAAAATAAATTTTAAAAAAAATGAAATGGCGAAATTATTAGTTTTGATGTTAGAATGGATAAAATTATAAAGAGGTGTATAAATTATGGCTATTTCTCTATTTTTCTGTAATGATATTCTTTTGTCTCCTTGCAAAGGCTTGGATCGCTGACTTGATTGATATATTTTGGAGTCGGGCAATGAACCCATGGAGCCCAACGGCTCGAAAATTCATTTTTTGTTGTCGTTTTAACATGTTAAGTTTTCGTTTACCAGAATGGCCCAACTTTTATTTCTTTTTATTATTATTTTCCTAGTGGAATAGCCAACATATTCGCAACAAGGAAAAATGTAAATTCTTCTAATTAATGTAGTCAAGTAGACCGCGTGACCTAAACGAATACACTTCCAAATCATATATTAAACCATAATGGACCACCTAATTTATGAAGCTGGAAAAATGGAGCATGTTGAATGAATCAAAGTCATCATTACTTTACTAAATCTGATTTCGAGATCTCCTCATTTATTCTTGTGGACCTTTTTGTGAGTGGTGACTCTTCAAACGTAGTGCAAAACGATATTTAAAGAGATAAGTATATTCTAAGACCTTGCTGTAAGAAGACTTAGACAACGATATCCCAAGCTCTTAATGTAAGAAGACTTAAGAGCCTGTTTGACAAAATTTTTACTTTTACTTTAATTAGTTGAAGAAGAAAAACAAAAACTATGATTTTTTGGTACAAATTTGGAGTAAAAAAGATTATAAGGTCTAAGTACGTTTTTGAATTTTTAATAACTAATAAAAATATTAAAATGATTACGACAAATTTTACTATTAATGCTAGTTAAATTTCACGTAAAAATAATAGTTACATAAACATATAAAATTAGCAATTGAGGTGGTAGTTTGAGGACCAAAATTGAATACGAATTTTAGTTTATTAAGTATATCAAGTGAACATATATTACTCTAAAAAAGTCCATATTTTTTTTTAACTGCAACTTAGAATATACTATTAAGGGTTGGTCTTATATCAAGGTTGGTATCAATCAATATGAATCCTATCAAGGTTGGTCTTATATTTGGTAGTGGATGGTATCTGATAATGTGAGTTTCAACTATTGTAAATGTGACCTTTAGATATTAGAAATGTAAATTCATGTAAAAGGAAATGTAAAATAAGGAAAATTTATATTCACTTTAATTACATTTCTTTCTATATAAATTCTTAGAAACTGAAATTTACATTCACAATAACTGAAGCTTACATTACTGGATACTATATGGTATTGGACATAGCACTTGATGTATCATTGATCCCAACTGTTGCAAAATTAAGATGAAACAAAAATTTGATCTGCAAGAAAATAAGAAAAACTTCACTAGCAAAAATAGCAAAACAAAACTAGAACAAAACGAAAACAAAAACTTGCCTCTTTAAAGCATCAAAATAAATTTATAAAAAAATGCAAACGGTAGTCCCTTAGTCAAACTTTTTAGTTTCCTTGAACGTAACTGCCCTTCATGCCCTCAATGAATAGGAACTGTCCATTTCTTTATAAAAATAAGTCATACCATAAATAGACTATTTACCTTATGTTTGGATGATATATCTAATTTTCAAAATTGAAAATTTTTCGAAAAGATTGTTTTTTCTTAACTTTTTTCATCGTTCTCTCATTTGAAAAAGGAAAACTACTTTATTTTCAAACTTACATTGTATAGTACCCTTTTGAAAAAAGAAAATGAATCTTTTTGAAATCTTCTCATAATACATTATTCTTAACACCATTTCTTCTCATTCCATACAACTTTTTATTTTCAAAAGGAAAACTTTTGGACATCCAAATACTATCTTATACTCAGAATGAAAAGACTTTCTAATTTAAAATTAAAAAAAAAATTTCTTTTCGAAAATAGACGCATGATCCAAACGAAGATGCTCAAGATTTCATTGGACTAGTCCCCCAGAAATGAACTAGGGCTGTAGAAGAACCTTTTTCTTTTTCTTTTTTTCGGGTATTATTGTTCAGCTGTAAGTTTCTGGACAATGATGAACATTAAGTAGTGGTGTGTTTTGGGCCAACAAACTACGTAACATATTCATGCAAAAACGTAATAGCTGCCACAACATTTCCTCCAAAAGCTTCGTCTCTCAGTTCCGGTTTTTTCTGGACTCTTATCGGTATCATAATCGTTATCACTAAAACACCTGCAGAGAATAGAGATTGAAACCAACAAATTTACATTATAAGAGCCAACAACGAGAAGCTAAGCGTACATTAATATCCAAACCACAAGCCTCTTCTGTTTACACTAATAAGGAATCGGAGTCAATGACTTCAACAATTTGATAGAATTTCGAGTCACGTAATATACCTTGACACGAGTTGGAGCCTGTTTGTAGGCCCTTTTAATGTCGTTTTACGTCATTTTTTGACAAGATTATTGACATTTTCATTTTTGTTGCATGTATAAAACTGATCTGTAGTGATTTTCTTTTTCACTGCAAGCATTAGAAGTAGAAAATGCTCCGATTGTTTATGGCCATACAAGGAGAAGTAAAAATTTATTATCTTCATCATGTGGTTCCTATATTGTTTTACTTTGTCTAATTGCAAAGATTTTAGTGTTGAATCTAGTGTACTGTGATTATTTACATAATTGAAGTTTAATTTGGATCTCTATAAAAAGACTTTGAATATTAGGATTGTGATAATAATAAATGATTGATAAGAACAATAAACAAGAATATGGGTCAACGATTTTTATATCTTGTGGAACAAGTATAATGAAATAAATTTGATCCATAATTAATATTACATCAAAATTGACAGGCCACAACAAGACTTGTCACGAAGTCTAGTATTGCTGTTAGAAGTCATGAATTGATGGGACATCGAACCAATTTAATTTAAGTTAATTGATAAGATACATTATGGATGAGAGCAGGTTTCGTTATAGTCAATACACGCTTAGTCACATTCTAAAGTGTCCGAATTTTCCTCCATCATCAAAAAGAAGTTTTCATCCTTTGGTTATTCAAATTCAAGTTACGAGAATCTAAGATGAAATGGTCATCAATGTTGTATGTATCTATTTCGTTCTCATCTCTTTATTTATCATCTTTCTTGTTATATGCTTTTCATAAAACCGCGTTAAACACGATATGATTATAACAAAAAGTCATAAGTTTTGGAATCTTCTTTGTCAAAGTAATAAATTGCTTGATAAGAAAGTCTTTAGTGAAAATCTATACATTTATTGAAAGTCTTTAGTAACGATCTCCATGAGTTGAACCTGGAAATTTGAATGAACGCGATACTCATCCATGAGTAGTAACAATCTACATTTTAGATGAATGAAATGGTTCAGTTTTCCTCTATGCATATATTGAATTCGTTTTCTAATTATGAATTTGGCAATCAGAGACTCCTATAGGATATGTTATAGCAATGCATATTTCTTCAAATATCTATCTTTTTAATATTTATGTCTTTATGTATCTTCTGATTTTCAGAGCATTTCATCTTCCTCTCTCTAGGAAGGTC
>CM046381.1:15410849-15426074 GCA_025413485.1 Ficus microcarpa | reverse complement strand
GTAATTTAGATGTCTGAGTGCATATCCAATGCAATTCTTATGTTTTCGTTTAAGATGATGGCCACTCATTATATTTGTATCGCCTTATAAATGATTTTTGTTGTTTCCTTAGCTGCTGTATTTGGATAAGGTTTTGGTTGTTGGAAATCTTGATGTACAGGTTATGGTTTCGTTTATTATTTCATTCTCAATCTCTTCATTCTATCATATCTCTTGTTATATCCTTCTCATGAAGGCGTGTTAAACACAATATAAGTAAATTAAAAAACTCATTAAGTTTTCTAATCTTTCTTTGTTAAAATAGTAAATTCCTTGACAAAGGAATATGGTCAACGATTTTTATATCTTGTGAAACAGGTACAATGAAATAAATCTGATCCATAATTAATATTTCATCAAAATTGAGAGGCCCCACTTGGACTTTTCATATGGCATTAGTATTGCTGTTATAAGTCATGAATTGATTGGATATGGAACCAATTTAATTTAACTTAACTGAGAAGATACCTTATAGATGAGAGTGAACAAGTTTCTTATTAAATACGCGTTTAATCGCGTTCCAAAGTCCTAATTTTTTCTCCATGATCAAGACATCATCCTTTGGTTTTTCAAATTCAAGTTACAAGGATCTAAGATGACTTGGTCATCTATTTCATTCTTAATCTCTTCATTCATCATCTCTCTTGTTATATCCTTTTCACAAAGACGTGTGAAACATGATATGACTAGAGCAAAAACTCGAAAGTTTTGGAATCTTTCTTTGTCAAAGTATTAAATTGCCTTAAAAGGAACATGGCCCAATTTTCCTTTATGCATTTAACAAAAGTCTTTAGTAACAATCTTCATGAGTAAACTTGGAAATTATCAATGAAATGAGTAGTCATTAAATGAAATGAAAAAAATTATATATATTAAACTGCCATTAGAGCAAGGGAAGGGAATCAAAAAGATAATTCACTAACAAGGTCAGTCAATATTAAAAATAATAAACTATAGAAATCATCAACTTTCTATACTTATGTTAAAAATATATGGTTATGAATTTAATTTTTAGCAGAAGAGTACATGAGCTCAAGTGAACCATTATGAGACAGAAAGTTGAAAACAGAGGACCTACAATTATAACCTCTTCTAATTGATTTGAAGATTCTTTATCAATGGGTTATATCATCTGGACCACCTTGATGAGAACCTACAAGAAGAGAACTTTATTGTAATACCGTGAGAAGACCTCTCTCTCTCTCTCTCTATTTTGATTTATTTGATATTTTAAATTTTAAATATGATAATTTGAAAACTAAAATTGAGTGAAATTTGGCATTTTTTAAAGCAACTATATAAATGTAATAATTAAAAGAATTTAGACGAAAAATGCACCTCTAAACTGACATTATTCGTTTGTGCTTCATATGATAATTCATGGTTTGTCATTTAATTACACTTCAAAAATCTCTTATATGTATTGAGAAGATTAATAAATAAGGAGGATGATGCAAAACTCTAATTTCTTTTATTATTATTATTATTATTCTTGTTAAGTAGGTCCAACGAAACTAATATATTCTAATATCGACTTATTCCAAATGGGGTTAAATCATGGACCACCTGATTTTTGACATTTGGAAAAAAGTGAAGCATCTCTGTCTACTTCAATTTTGGTCATTTCATGTCTACTTTAACATCAAAAAAATGACATTCGTTGTAGAATTCCACATATAAGACTAAAAAATAACATTCACCAGTGAGCGATGAGAAAGATTTTTTCTTGATGAGAAAGATTTTTTCTTACTTTTCGGTGGCTCATGGACTACTTGAAAACTAACATTTGGAAAATGTAAGCCAACTTGCATTGGAAATGGGAAAGTTTAGACGAAGAAGAAAATGTCCAATCCAATGAATAAGTAACACAAATAATGGGATTCATTCCTGTTACACACAAATTATCTATCTTATCTACTTAGGGGGACCTACATGAGACTATCTGTGTATGAATACTGAGATACAATCCTTTTTAATTTAACATTGGTCCCTTCAAGAATTCATGTTAAATACAGATACATATTTTGTATCAGTAAAAAGACTAACTTGATATTTCTTCCAACTTTTTTTTTTCCTGTAAATTTCTATAGATATATAAATATCTGAGAAGTTATAATCATCAAGATAACTTTGGAAATTTGTACATGATGGCAGGAAAGATTAGTGGAAAGGTCTATGTTTATGCATGTCACAAGATGGGATAGATTAGTCATTTTACGTCATTTTTCGACGAGATTATTGACGTATTTTTTTTTTTTTTTTTTTTTGCATGTATAAAACTCATCTGTAGTGATTTTCTCTTTCACTGCAGGCATTTGAAGAAGAAAATGCTCCGATTGTTTATGGCCATACAAGGAGAAGTAAAAATTTATTATCTTCATCATGTGGTTCCTATATTGTTTTACTTTGTCTAATTTCAAAGATTTTAGTGTTGAATCTAATGTGCTGCATTATTTATATAATTGAAGCTTTAAAATCGACCTCTATAAAAATACTTCGAATGTTAGGATTGTGAAAGCCAATTTAAAACTGTGAAACAATTTCAATCTAATCCGACCCAGATAATACGTTTTGTACAGAAACAAATTGTGATATCTAATGATTGATAATGACAATAAACAGGAATGGGTCAATGATTTTATCTTGTAGAACAAGCACAAAGAAATAAATTTGGTTCGTAATTAACATTATATCTGAAATGATAGGCCACAACAGGACTTGTCTTGAAGTCTTAGTCTTGCCGTGATAAATCATGAATTGACGAGATATTGAACCAACTTTATTTAACTCAACCAGAAGATACGTTAGAATGAGAACATGTACGGATGACTTTTTTTATTTATGGGTACGGGTACCCGCCTCTAATGGGGTGAGTATGGGAGATAGTATATGGGTATGTGGGTGGGAATTGGGGGTTAGATTAAATCCTAACCGCATACCTGTACCCGCCCCGCTTTAAATATGTGTATTTTTAGTGTTTTAATATTTTAGTTTGTTTTATGAGTTTAGTTTATAGATTCCTATAATATGGTTTTTTTTTTTAATTTTAGTTTCATTTTCAGTTATATTAGTGATTACATTGATAAATATTATGAGAACTTGTTTTTAAAATTTTTTATTCTTAATGGGTAAATGGGTAGAATATATATTTAGCAATCCCAGTGAGGATTACCCACTCCACACATGCATTAAATTACGTAGTTATGGTGGTGGGTATGAAGGGTAAAAAGGATGATATGGGGAAAGCGTGCCACCCTATCCCGTCCCATTACCATCCTTAAGAATGTGTTTCGTTAATTAACATCCGCTTAGTCTTGTTTCAAAGTCTCTTAATTTTTCCTCCATGATCAAGACAGAAGTTCTCATAATTTGTTTTTTCAAATTCGAGTTACAAGGATCTAAGATGATTGTTGATGCTGTGTTTTTTTTTTTCCTCAATCTCTTCATTCATCATCTCTCTTGTTTTATCTTTTTTGTGAAGTCATGATAAGCACGATATGATTTTAATGAAAAGTAAATTCCTTGACAAAGGAACACGGCCCAATTTCCCTCTTTGCATTTAATGAAAGTCTTGAGTAACAGTCTCCATGAGTTGAACCTGCAAATGATGAATAAATTGAGTAGTCTTTCAATTAAAGAACATTAAACTGCCATTACAAGTCATTTTGTAATTTGTTTGCCCTGCCTCCGTTCTTTTAGCTAGGGAAGGAATTCAAAAAGATGAGAAACTAACATGGTCGGTTAATTTTAAAATAAATTTTAGAAATTATTAACTTTCTATACTTGTGTTAAAAATATTTTGTTATGAATTTAATTTTTAACAGAAGTACCATGAGCTCAAGTGAACAACAAATATAACCTCTTCTAATGGAGCTGAATATTCCACATCGATCGATTGAATCATCTGGACCACCTAGATCAATACCTATAAAGAGAGAAGACCTCTATACTAGCTAGAGAAGATAAGGTGAAATAAAATATAGACAAGCTCCGAAATTTTGACTCTCTCTATTTTGATTTATTTGAAATATAAAATTTTAAATATGATTATTTAGAAAAAGAAAATTTAAACAATTATATAATTGTTATAATTAAAAGAATTCAAAGGAAAAATATGCCTCTAAACTAACAGAAAGTTGGTCAAGAAAACAGAGGACCTACAAATATAACCTCTTCTAATTGATCACCTTGGCCAAAACCTATAAGCAGAGGACTTTATTGTAATGCCGTGAGAAGAGCTCTCTCTCTCTCTGTTTTGATTTATTTGAGATTTTAAATTTTATATATGATAATTTGAAAACCAAAATTGAGTGAAATTTGGCATTTTTTTTTAAAACAACTATATAAATGTAATAATTAAAAGAATTTAGATAAAAAAAATACACCTCTAAATTGACATTATTCATTTGTGCTTCATATGATAATTCGTGGTTTTTCGTTTAATTACACCACAGAAATCTCTTATATGTATCGAGAAGATTCATAAATAACGAGGATGATGCAAAATTTCAGGTTCTTTTCTTATTATTATTATTATTATTATTTATTATTATTCTTGTCAAATAGGTCCAACAAAACTAATATATTCTATTATTGACTTATTCCAAATGAGGTTAAATCATGGACCACCTGATTTTCGACATTTGGAAAAAAGTGAAGCATCTCTGTTTACTTCAATTTTGGTCATTTCATGTCTACTTTAACAACAAAAAATGACATTCGTTGTAGAATTCCACATACAAGACAAAAAAATAACATTCACTGGTGAGCGATGAAAAAGATTTCTTTCTTTCTTTTCGGTGGCTCATGGACTACTTGAGAACTAACATTTGGAAAATGTAAGCCAACTTGCATTGGAAATGGGCAAGTTCAGACGAAGAAGAAAATGTCCAATCCAATGAATAAGTTACACAAATAATGGGATTCATTTTTGTTACATCACAAATGATCTGTCACATCTACTTAGTGGGACCTATATGAGACTAACTTAGATACAATCCCTTTTAATTTAACATTAGTCCCTTCAAGAATTCATGTTAAATACAGAATATACATATTTTGTATCAGTAAAAAGACTTTAACTTGACATTTCTTCTAACTTCTTTTTTTCTTCTGTAAATATATATAAATATATAAATGTCTGAGAAGTTATAATCATCAAGATAACTTAGGAAATTTTGTACATGATGGCTAGAATAGATTAGTGGAAAGGTCCACGTTTATGCATGTCACAAGATGGCTCATCCAATCACCAATTCGTTTTCTAATTATGAATTTGGCAATTAGGGGCTCCTATAGGATACTTAAATTTTTAGCAATGTATATTTCTCCAAATATCTTTCTTTTAAATATATATGTCGTTATGTATTTTCAGATTTTCAGAGCATTGCGTCTTCCTCTCTCCTAAGAGGTCTTTCATAGTCATAATCTTAAGGTGATTGAAAAAATTTTGAATATGCATTGCTCATATAATCCTAAGGGAAATAGGAAATGATTCTCATTGGAATCCAGGAGACACATTTTCTTCTCACTATTTTTTAAAATTCAAGTGCCACATGTAGATTGTAGTCAAATATTTATGGACAATTTAACTTGACTAACACTAATAGATGACTCATTGATCATGGAACATGATCAAATAAACCTAATTCCGTGAATTTATTATTTAATCAAGAAAGGAAGATGAGAAAAGTATCCAAACAAAATAACCAAAGTCTAAAGTTACAAAAGAGAATTTCAATTAATTAATAAATTTTATTAAAAAAATTTTGTTTTCTATCGGTCCTGACTTGAGTCCAACGTAGTAATTTAACAAAATAATTAGAGTGTAAAAAAATCTTAAAAACCCACCAAACGTATAAATTAATGAAAATCCTAATATATTAGAACTCTATTGTACAAATGACTAAATTTAGAGGTGTTTGTCTATTGTTGTTTATTGTTGGTTTCCTTTCACCTTTGAGAAGAAAATTCAATGTTTGTATGACTGTTGTCCTATGTTTCTTTATTTTATTTTATTTTATTTTATTTTATAAAAATATATAATTGAGCTATGGTTCTTATTTACCTATTGTAGTTTGTGATACTGTTTTGTAAGTATAAGTAGATTCATATTTATGCTTAGTTAAACAAATTACACGGAGTATGGTTGTATTTTTGTAAATTGAAGTATTTCCTTTAAAAAAATTATATATATTTGAAAATGAAGTACATTCATGAATTTTGCTTGCTGAAAAAAATAATAATATAGTGTCAACTTTTTTTTGGTTATTGATTTTCAATTAATTCGGAAATCAAAAAATTAAGAAATCTTCTAAATTTGATCAATATTAAAATTTAAAAAAAAACACTGTTGTTTTTCCGCTCAAATCAAATTTTAAGTTGGTCCACATGGTAAAGGTGATTAACACAAATCAAAGGTTGGATTGGACAAATTATAGCACTACCATTAAGGAAGGAAATTTAAAAAAACAAAAAAACAAAAAACAAAAAAACAAAAAACAAAAAACCAAAAACAAAAAATCAAAAACCAAAAAAAACAAAAAACAAAAACAAAAGCCCAAGTGATCCTGAAAGTGATCCAACAATTAATACTTGTTTGTTTTGCGAAATAAACGATATCCATGATCTCTATGCCTTCAGACAGCGAATATACATATACATATATATATATATATATATAATATACACATATATGTGTACCTATTTGTATAGATAATCCCACACTCTCACATTGAAATTCGGTTTTTACTTCTTGAAGGTTTTTGAATTTCTAGGAAATTTTACAAATTCATAGCCAGTGAGATGACCTTATACTTAGACCAACATAGCGAACAAACATACCAAAAAAGCCACAATAAGGTTAGTATAGTAACATTAAATTCCCATAAAGAAACAGACAGGAACAAAGTTTGTCACGAAATAAATTTCTGAAATATGGTAAAAAAATAATAATAATAAGCCCGGCAAAATATGCTTTATTGCGTTCACTGTATTTTTCCATGTGATCATACGTACTCCTCTTAGATTAGGTGCCTATAAATATGCATTGTCGCATAGCATGTCATTCCACACAACATTAAGAATACATTCTCTATTAATTTCTCACTGAAATCATGATGATGGTGTTCCTTGCATGGTTGGGTCTCCTTTTCCTCTTCCTTGTTACTTCTCTATTCAACTCTTCATCTGCTCTTCCTTCTTCTCACTTTCCTTCTCATCTTCCACTGTGCCATCCCCATGAAAGCTCTGCTTTGCTCCACTTCAAGAACTCTCTTTCCATAACAAACGATACTTCTTACTTTTCTCATTGTTCTGATTCCTTAGGAACTACTAATCCTAATAGTACAATGCATTGGAATATGTACAGGAACTGTTGCAAATGGAGTGGAGTCACATGTGATGAGGTCACCGGTCATGTCATTAGGCTTGATCTTGGCTGCAGTGGGCTTCAGGGCATCATCCACTCCAACAACAGTTTGTTCCTCCTCATTCATCTCCAATCACTTGTTCTCTTCTCTAATTATCTTTATGGTTCCGAAATTTCACCCAAATTTGGTAGGTTTTCAAGTATGATTCACCTTGACCTTTATGACTCTGGTTTCACAGGCCAACTCCCTCTTGAGTTCTCTTACTTGTCTAGTTTGGTTACACTTGATCTTAGTTACTCTGATTTGAGACTAGAGACATCTAGTTTGAAACGAATTGTTACAAACTTAACTAGTCTTAAAGAATTGAGATTAAATGATGTCGACATGTCTTTTGCCTCACCTAATGCCTTTATGAATCTATCAACTTCTTTGACATCTCTTGATCTTAGTGAGAGTGGACTAACCGGAGAGTTTCCAGAAAATATTTTTCACCTTCCAAGACTTCAGAAGCTCGATTTACGTTTCAATGAGAATCTCAATGGTTCATTTCCTCAATATAATTGGAGTAGCCAATTGAGAAATTTGAATCTTTCTAAAACTGGATTTTTGATAGATTTACCTTATCTTACCAAAACTTTAAAGTATTTGAATACTCTGTTTCTCAGCTCCTGCAAGTTGAGAGGATTGTATCCTGCACTTCTTGGCAACTTAACACAAATCACTTCCTTAGACCTCTCTTTTAATAATTTTGGTGGTCAAATCCCATGGTCCCTTCTTAATCTAGAGAAATTGACTTATTTAGATCTCTCCGGTAATAAGTTCATAGGTCAGCTCCCTGACATTTGTAACAACTCCAAAAAAATAACTGATTTTTCAAGACATCAGTTATTGGGTTATGTTCCCTTGAATTTGAAAGCCTTGTCCTTGTCTAGGAACTTACTTAACGGGACAATACCTACTTGGTTATATTCTCTACCATATTTGCAGGATCTAGATCTAAGTAGCAACCAATTCACTGGTCACATTGATGAATTCCAGTATTGTACTTTGGTTTTTCTTAATTTAGCATCTAACAAACTACAAGGCTTTATTCCACGATCAATTTTTCAGCAAGTGAATCTTTCTAGTTTAGATCTTTCATCAAATACCTTGAGTGGATCCATGTGGTTAGACCAGTTTTCAAAGTTAAAAAATCTCGAGCATGTTGGTCTTTCTTTTTATAGCATATCAAGGGATTCCATCAACTCCATCATATCTGCTTTGCCCAATACCCTTTGGGAATTGTCTTTGTCTTCGTGCAACATGAATGAATTCCCACTCTCTTTAAGAAGCTTTGAAAATTTAGGATACTTGGACCTTTCCAACAACCAAATTGAAGGGATTGTTCCCCAATGGTTTTGGAACGTTGGGAAGGATTCCTTGTTGTTTCTAAATATTTCTCAGAATCTTTTAACACATATAGAGCAAATTCCTTGGAAAAATCTAGATGTTGTTGACCTAAGCTCCAACCGGCTTCAAGGTCATCTTCCAATTCCCCCACCTTCAACTTCTCTATTTTCAATCTCAAACAATCAACTCGTTGGAGAGATACCTTCTTTGGTTTGCAACCTTACTTGGATTGACACTCTTGATTTGTCGAACAACAATTTGACTGGGAGCATTCCTTCATGCTCTGGACTCTCAAGAGTAACAACAGCAAACTTCTTGTGGCTCTTGAACCTTCGTGGAAACCAGTTGGAAGGGTCACTGCCCCTTTTTTTGCAAAACTGTACGTTTCTGGAAATTTTGGATGTTGGGAACAACAAGCTAAATGGATCCTTTCCCCATTGGCTGGCATCTCTTCCAGAGCTTCAAATTCTGATCATGAAATCTAATAGATTTCATGGTCCAACAAGTAATCCAGAGGTGAGATTCCCCTTTCAAAAGTTAAGAATCATGGACCTCTCCAACAATGATTTCACAGGTCTTTTACCGGCTGAATATTTTGAGAATTTCATGGCCATGATGGATGCTCATTCAGATGTTTTGGAATACATGGAACGATTCGTGATAGATGGCTCCTATTATTCTGTGACAATGACAATGACAATCAAAGGGAACTTCATTAAGCTTCCAAAAGTCCAAAAAATGTTCATGACCATTGATTTGTCGAACAATAACTTCACAGGAGAGATTCCAAAGGTGATTGGAAAGCTCAATTCACTCAAAGGTCTGAATTTTTCTCATAATCGGTTGTCCGGTCTCATTCCTCCATCGTTGGCAAACTTGAGCAATCTTGAATCGTTAGACATCTCCTCAAACAAACTTTCAGGGCATATTCCAGTGGAATTGGCAGCAGCTCTGAATCAACTTGAAGTCTTGAATCTTTCCAACAACAGACTAGAAGGACCAATTCCTCGCGGGAAGCAATTTGAAACATTCAATAGTGACTCATACAGTGGGAACCTGGGATTATGTGGATTCCCTCTTCCCAAATCATGCAGCAATGATGAAGCACAACCGGACCAAGGTAATGATGATGGAGAGCACGAGAGTGGAATGACGGAATGGAAGGTGGTGATGATGGGATACGCAAGCGGACTGGTGATCGGAATATCTGTGGGATACATGGTGTTTTTTAGTAAAAGCTTCGATTATTGGTTCTTCAAAAGATTTGGAGGAGGAGGACGTTGTAGAACCAGCACTCGCTCAAGAGGAAGGAGAAGGTCAAACTAACAAGTAAAAGAAAACAGAGTCTCATGGCAAGTCTGGAAGAGTAAGTTTGTAATTTGTTTGTAGTTATAAATTCTTGATTTCCTTATAAGAACCAAACATTATCAACAATATAATTATTTTCATTTCTTTTGTGACAGGGGGATGGATGAAAAGTACCGTTCGTGATCAAACTGGCATGGATTTAGGCATGGCTCTGATGAAATCACTATCTCATCGTTTTAGTTAATTTCTTGTTCTGTATTAAGAGTGCTAAACAAACTGTAATCCTGATTGAGGATTCGATCATAGGACATCTGATGTTGTGGAGTTTGTATTTTAGTTCTTGTTCAATTGTATTGTCATCTATGCTTTTGTTTGTATTTCGCGTACTTTGATGTGTTTTTTCCAACTTAGTTGAAGCAAATAAATTACAGTTTTCACATAATTGTCACTACGAGGACATTATATATGCGAGTTCATTGCCTTTAGCTTCATGCATTCAAAAGATATAAGAATTTTTTTTTTTTTTTTACACAAAGAGAGAGAGAGAGAGAGAGAGTAACTATAAATATGGATTGTTTAAATGCTAAAAGGCCTTCATATAGAGCTCGGTTTACTTCAATCCAATTGCTCAGACACAAGCTTTCTTTTTAAGCTTAAACAAAGGATTAATTTTTGATAAATTAGATTGGGTGTCCTGTTTTGATCACCTAATCTAATAATGACTGAACTTTTATTTATTAAGCAAAATAACCAATTGTCTTTTTTTATTTTATTTTTTTATTTAGTGATTGACTTAAAATTGGTGATCTATATTATGGGCAATCCATGATGGACTATGATCAATTACTAATTTACTGAATTAACGATATTAAATGGTCAATCACTGATTGATTATTTAAGAGAATTAATTGACTATTTTAAAAATAGGCATTCTAACTAATTCTTAAAAACTTCGGCCATTTATTAAAAAACTTCTTAAAAAATGTTATTTACCTCTAAATCCTTTAATTTTTTTTTTTTATAAATCACTTACTCCAAAAAAATATATATATATTCAAGAAATTCTAGGTTTTTATTTTTTTATTGTTTTGGTCACCGACGACAGTTTTGAACCCTTTTTTGTTTTTTTGTTTTCCTTTTATTTTCAGTTGTCTGTCGTTTTCAAGGATGTTGTTATTTTGTAATAAACTTGTCGTTCATGCTTTCTCAACTGTTTCTCTTGTTGTTGTCGTTTTCTAGCATGTTGTCGTCTTTCATGAAATATTTGTTTTATGTCGTTTTTGCTGATGTTTTCCTTTTCAATTTGTCGTTTTTCTTTTCATTCTCGTATTTCCAAACTTTTGTCATTGATGAACTTGGCTTCACCGAACAAAGCAGAGCTTTCTCTAACATACATGTGTTCCGATTTTCAAAACCCACCAACTTGCAATTCTCTCTCACTCTATCGATCCCCTTCTATCTCTTTATACACACACACACACACACACACACACATACGTATATATCCTCGACACACGTTAGCCTTGAAGTTTGGAGTCAGCCAAAGAATCCATGGACATGGCGCTTGGTTCTTTGATCCGGAGCTTGCCAATGTTCACCAACGGCTCGAAATTGCTGAGCTTCCTAACGATTTGGCCTCAAAAGGTAGGGAATTTCTATCCACTAATTGGTAATTCTTACTACGATTTATATATATATATATATATATATATATATGTACGTCTTTTATTATTATTATTATTTTTTTATGTACATAAAATTTGTATATATATGTTGCTCTTCTTAGTTTGTGTTATGCATTATTCAATTGTAATTAAATTGAAATTTTGGCAATGTTAGAGAAATGCAAAATATCATTCAAATAAATACACTGGCAACATAAACTAATTGATAATTTTAAAGACGATGATATGGTGATAATGACACTTCAAATGACGTAATTATAAACATAACCTAGCGCTAATCATACACCGCTGACCAAAGATGAATGCAAATGGAGTACGCAGCATAAGCATCAATAGAAGCTTGCCTGATCTGCTTCTCACTTAATTCGGTGGCATCCCACTCGCTGCCTAAAAGTAGTTCCGGAGCAAATAGCAAATCCAACTCTAACTCACGTGCAATTTCAACAACATTACAAACCCACGCCACACTGTTTTCAACAATCAAGAAAGGAAGATGAGAGAAGTATACAAACCAAATAATCAAAGTCTTTAGTCACAAAAGAGGCAGCGTGTAAAAAAAATATTTCAAAAACAGCACTTTGCTATTAAAGCTGTGCAATCGTAAAGTAATATTCTTCCAACTAAATTAATCTAAAGACATAAGTGGAAATGATGCTTTTTTAAGAGATTCGGAGTAAGTGGAACACAGAGAAAATAATAGTCTACTCCGATGTTCTTTTCTTGGAGTCTTCATGGTACCTGCTACGATAAACAAAGACCAAGAAAGATACGGCAAAAAACAACAAAATAAATAAATAATTAATTAATTAAAAAGAGCCACTCAGCTAGATAAAGATGGAAAATAAATCAATAAAGATGAAATATTATTCTAAGAGCACGATAGAATATTTAGAATTTTAAAAGGAGAAGGAGGTGTCGCAAGTTCACTATTAATTTCTATAATATGACAACTTTAATTGATAGGACCATGTTTACTATTTACTTAAAAACATAAACTGCGGTATAATTTCAATTAATTAATGGCTTTGATTAAATAAATTATGTTTGCGTCGGTCCTGACTTGAGCGTAATATAGTAATTTAACAAAATAATAGTATAAAAATATCTTAAAAACCCACTGGATGTATAAATTAATGAATTTCTAATATATGTAAACTTTGTTCTACATATGACTAAATTAAGGGGTCGTCATTGTAAAATGCTTGTCTATTGTTGTTTATGGTTGGTTTCTGTAATGATCAATATTTTTGTGTTTCTCCGGTATGTGAATTTTGTGAATTAATCAAAAGTAGTGACTTTTCCAATTTAATTAACAAAATTTCTATTAAAATAGACCCAAGACATTTTTCACATTTTCTTTATGTGCTAAAGTAAGATGACCAATTAAGACAAGTCATGGCATGAATGGTTTGTGTTACTCACATATTCCAATAACTTGAGAGAAGGTTAATTTTTTATTTTGCTAAGTCAAAGTATGACTAACACTTAGTAATTCCTTCATCCCATATTAGCAAGTTTAAAACTTAAGTTATAAGCCCAAAATTGACCTTAGTTGGTAAGGGAAAAAGTGCATGGTTTGATCCAATGGATGAAATGATTTTAGATACAAATCAAAGGCCTTGATTTGATGAATTTTGGGGCAAGATTTCCCTTCAACTTCCGGTGGAAGGAAGCTTCGGAGCAAGTAGATATCCACCCCAATTTAAGGAAAAATGTTGGAAAAGGTGGAAGCTAGACTTAGGTTGAATGGTGATGAATGACAAGACGTTAGGACAACTTTTGACTCCTTTTTGTTGCTTGGAGAATCAGCCATTGAGGAATGTTAGGCCAAGGTTTTTGCTAATTAATTAAGTTAATACAAGGCTTAAATGATTAAGCAAAGATCATTAATGATTTGCCTCTAAATATAACCCATGTTAAGAGAGTTATTTCTCTTTTTCCCTTCCACCACACTTGAAACTCTCTTTCTCCTTTCCTTTGCTGACCGTCACCTTCAACCTCTAAAACTCCAAAAGGTTTCTTCAAACCAAGCTTTGAAGTAGAAGAACTAGTGGTTTGCATCTTCTAGAGTCAGTATTATTAAAGTAAACCTTATGATTCTTTTTCATTTCAAGCCACGGTTTTGATGAACCATTTGAGACTAAACTTTCCATCATGATTGTTAGATTTCAAGGTAATTAGCACTATAAGAAAGATCTAGAACCAAACCAAGCTTCAAAGTTATAAATCTCCTGTCCTCACTTTGAAATAAGTTTATAAATATGTTTATGGATATATTGATGTTGCTTGCATGAGTTATGATTGAACCATGCTTATGTGCTCTTGTCTATGCTAGGCTTATGAGATCTATGTTTAGACAAGGTTTATATGGCTTTTGTTTTAGAGACATGTTCAAAAAGTTGATTTCTTTATGCTTGATGAATGGTGTTTCAAGATGATATCATAATGATTTTAATCCAAAGAAAGTATTTTGTTGATATTAATAACCTGTGATAAGGACTCAAAGCTCAGGCTGGAACTCAATACTAGATTCATGGTGTATTAAAGACTTAATAAGCAAAAATAAGGCATGAAAAAACTGAGTAAACTGATGATATACTCATGGTAAGCCACGGATTTTCTCTGCCAAAAATCTGGGCAGCTTACCGTCAGTGATTTGCAGGCCACTTTTTAGTTATTTAAATGCCACACTGGGCTCCCAGCCCAACAGAGAAAATAAAGACCCAAGTGGTAGGAACGTTTTTTGCGGAAACAACGATCGTAAAATTCCGACTTTATGGCATTGTTTGGGACGTCTTCCCAAAGCCTGTGCAAGCAGTTGTTGTTTTTATTTTTATTTTTTATTTTTTTTATTTTTTAAGAAGATAACCAACAGTTTTCATTTTTTGAGGAAACGAGACACTTACGAGTCGAATCAGACTTAACAAGAAAATGAACATTTTTCTTAACAAAGTTGTGTCAAATTCCTGACGAATTTTAAGATTGTCAATTTTTATAGAAAATTTTAAAATAGACAAAAAGAGGATTTTGGTTTACGGTGTTTAAAATTTGTAAAATTTGGACCCATGAGTCCTTGAAAGCAAGAAAAATGATTTTCACTTTTTGTGTTTAAATGTGACGAAGACAACTAGAACCAATAATGATCTCCCAACTTCTCTTCGCAAACAAATAAGTGCAAAAGTTGATAGCTTTAAAAATGAGTATTTTAACTCAATATCGATCTTCCGATGTTCAAATAAGGTTTAAAAAAAAAAAAATCCCTCATTTCAAGTCTAGAAGTGTTTCAAAAAGCCAAGATCAAATTTTTACATCCTTTTCCAAGTATTGAGGCAGTCTGGATATAGATTCACCAAAAAAAGAAGAAGAAGAAGAGAGATATAGAGTATTAGATTGATAATCTTATCAGATTTGTTTTTCAAGCAAAAATTTATCTG